>JALDNG010000030.1:1195000-1267500 GCA_024349245.1 Neodontobutis hainanensis
TTGTGGGATCCTTCAGGATCAGGATTATGCGCCCTTCGGTAAGCCATTCAGGGTGCGTCCCATCCCTTAGCAGCTGGTTCATTTGTGCTGCAAGGCGCTCATGGAGTGCAGTGAACTTCTTTAGCCAGTAGGTGTGGATCCTGTCAGGGCCCGGTGCTGTCCAGTTTTTCATACCTGAGACTCTTTCTTGAACGTCTGCCGCTGTGATGGTAACTGGATTCTGTTCAGGGAGGTTGCTGTGGTCCTCTCTCAGAGCCACCAGCCACTGTGCATCGCTGTTGTGTGATGCCTCCCTCTCCCATATATTTTTCCAGTATTGTTCAGTTTCCAGCCTTGGTGGGTCGGCCCTGCTGTTATTATTACCCTGCCACTGAGCGTACACTTTCGCAGGTTGAGTTGCGAACAGCCGGTTTATTCTTCTGGCTTCATTCTCTCTTGTGTACCTCTTTAGGCGGCTGGCCAAGGCTTGGAGCCTTTGTTTGGCAGTGCTTCAGGTATGTGCATCTGGTTGTACCTATTGGGTACTTGTTTTCTCATTGCACCTTTCTTGGCCTCTGTCAGTTGGCTCACTTCTCTCCGTGCCTTCTTGATTTTAGCCTCCAGCCTTTGTTTCCATGGTGGGTATTGTTTATCATGGTTCCCGTGGTTGCTCTTATAGCCAAGCATCTCAAGGATCACTGCTGCTGAGGTGTATATCAGCTCATTGGTTTCAGTGATGGTTGTGGTAGGGATCGCACTTAATGCTGCATTCACATCTTCTAGGAGACTTTCTGATGGTACTTCACTTAGCCGTTGTAGTTGGCGTCGGGGTTGCCTTTCATTCATTCTCGCCATGATCTTGTCTTTCAGGTCAGTCGCTGCCTCGTTCAGCGTTATTGCACTTATTGGGGCTTCGTGCCCAATCTCTGGTTGGGAGCCCTCGTTGGCTCCCCACTGACCTCTCGTCCTGGCTCCCCCTTGCCGTAGCATTTGTGTTGTATCTCGTCAATCTCAAGTTGTGATAGCAGTTGCCGCTTGTGGATGTTGGAACACTGAGCTACTAGGTGCTTCGGTGTAAGCCTGGACTGTGGGTTTCGAAGTAACCATTCATCCCACATCCTCTTCATGTAACCCCTCTGACTAGGGTTACTGGAGTAGTAGCATTCCAACAGAGCCTTGTTATCGCATCTCGTCCATCTCCGTGCTGTTCCTGTTCCTGTTCTTGTTCCAGTAGCCCATTTGTCATCAAGTTGCTCTGGTTCCCCAACACCTGACGCAGACCTTGTTTGGCCGGTCGCCGTCTGATCCGGCTTCTCATAGCATTTATTGTCTCTCACCATTTTTATGAGGTAGGCAGTAGCGCGAAGGGTCTTGCCTAAGGACCCCCACTGGATAGCACCCCGAGGGGGATTCGAACCCGGGTCCCCCGTGTGAAAAGCCCTGTCCTTACCAGCTGAGCTATCCAGCTGCTATATGTATATATATAGTATATATATATATAGTGTGTATGAAAACAATTTTGTTTTCATACACACTTATGTTATATCAATTATTTAGAATATTTAAGCTAACCAGTTCCCACACACTAAAGTATTGTATGGCAGGATTGTTCTTTTACCTGCATGCTAGCCACAATTTAAGAATTAATATGCATTCCTCCAAACTTTGGAAGACTCTTCTTAAAAACATTAAAAGATTCAATATGTGTATATGTGTATATATATATATATATATATATATATATATATATATATATATATATATATATATATATATATATATATATATATATATATTTAAAGAACAATTAATGCTGATGTTGGATTAATGTTTGAGTATGACCGGAAACTCACTCAAGTACGAGGAAGAGCTATAGTTCTGTCCCATGCCACCTTTAAATCAATTTAAAAAATATACTGCGAGTCATAATATGACAAGAGGCTGGAGTTTTAGGGAACGTCACAAACGTTTGGAGTTAGTTCAGACTTTAGACCAACTACAGAACGTCACGGTCGATTAAACTCATCTCAAGAGAACAGAGGGTTTAAAAACACATCAAACTCATAATGTTCTGTCTCTCGCTCTCCTGTGAAGCGTGTTCTAGAGATTTAAAACATGTCTGTATTAACGCTATATTAATAATAACACGTCTGTATTAACTCTATATTAATAATAACAGTCTGTTTTAACTGTATATTAATTATAACATGTCTGTAATAACTCTAAATTAATAATAACATGTCTGTAATAACTCTATATTAATAATAACACGTCTGTATTAACTCTATATTAATAACACGTCTGTATTAACTCTATATAAATAACAACGCGTCTGTATTAACTCTATACTAATAACACATCTGTATTAACGCTATATTAAAAATAACAGTCTGTATTAACTCTATATTAATAATAACACGTCTGTATTAACTCTATATTAATAACACGTCTGTATTAACTCTTTATTAATAATAACACGTCTGTATTAACTCTTTATTAATAATAACACGTCTGTATTAACTCTTTATTAATAATAACACGTCTGTATTAACTCTATTAATAACACGTCTGTATTAACTCTATTAATAACACGTCTGTATTAACTCTATATAAATAACAACGCGTCTGTATTAACTCTATATTAATTATAACGCGTCTGTATTAACTCTATATTAATTATAACGCGTCTGTATTAACTCTATATTAATTATAACGCGTCTGTATTAACTCTATATTAATTATAACGCGTCTGTATTAACTCTATATTAATTATAACGCGTCTGTATTAACTCTATATTAATTATAACGCGTCTGTATTAACTCTATATTAATTATAACGCGTCTGTATTAACTCTATATTAATTATAACGCGTCTGTATTAACTCTATATAAATAACAACGCGTCTGTATTAACTCTATATAAATAACAACGCGTCTGTATTAACTCTATATTAATTATAACGCGTCTGTATTAACTCTATATTAATTATAACGCGTCTGTATTAACTCTATATTAATTATAACGCGTCTGTATTAACTCTATATTAATTATAACGCGTCTGTATTAACTCTATATTAATTATAACGCGTCTGTATTAACTCTATATTAATTATAACGTCTGTATTAACTCTATATTAATTATAACGCGCGTCTGTATTAACTCTATATTAATTATAACGCGTCTGTATTAACTCTATATTAATTATAACGCGTCTGTATTAACTCTATATTAATTATAACGCGTCTGTATTAACTCTATATTAATTATAACGCGTCTGTATTAACTCTATATTAATTATAACGCGTCTGTATTAACTCTATATTAATTATAACGCGTCTGTATTAACTCTATATTAATTATAACGCGTCTGTATTAACTCTATATTAATTATAACGCGTCTGTATTAACTCTATATTAATTATAACGCGTCTGTATTAACTCTATATAAATAACAACGCGTCTGTATTAACTCTATATTAATTATAACGCGTCTGTATTAACTCTATATTAATTATAACGCGTCTGTATTAACTCTATATTAATTATAACGCGTCTGTATTAACTCTATATTAATTATAACGCGTCTGTATTAACTCTATATTAATTATAACGCGTCTGTATTAACTCTATATTAATTATAACGCGTCTGTATTAACTCTATATTAATTATAACGTCTGTATTAACTCTATATTAATTATAACGCGTCTGTATTAACTCTATATTAATTATAACGCGTCTGTATTAACTCTATATTAATTATAACGTCTGTATTAACTCTATATTAATTATAACGTCTGTATTAACTCTATATTAATTATAACGTCTGTATTAACTCTATATTAATTATAACGTCTGTATTAACTCTATATTAATTATAACGCGTCTGTATTAACTCTATATTAATAATAACGCGTCTGTATTAACTCTATATTAATAATAACACGTCTGTATTAACTCTATATTAATAATAACACGTCTGTATTAACTCTATATTAATTATAACGCGTCTGTATTAACTCTATATTAATTATAACGCGTCTGTATTAACTCTATATTAATTATAACGCGTCTGTATTAACTCTATATTAATTATAACGCGTCTGTATTAACTCTATATTAATTATAACGCGTCTGTATTAACTCTATATTAATTATAACGCGTCTGTATTAACTCTATATTAATAATAACGCGTCTGTATTAACTCTATATTAATAATAACACGTCTGTATTAACTCTATATTAATAATAACACGTCTGTATTAACTCTATATTAATAATAACACGTCTGTATTAACTCTATTAATAATAACACGTCTGTATTAACTTTATATTAATAATAACACATCTGTAATAACTATAATAACAACATTTAGGACCTGCTCCAGTCGGATTATTGTATTTCTCCAGTTCATCTGTAAAAGGAGCCTCTGCAGAGACTCATGCTCCACAGTAAAGACCTCAACAGAGACTTTTAAAAACTGTGACTGAACCAAAGGAATCCTGAGGAACAGTCTGAGAGGATTGGGTGAGGTCTTGGTGAGGTTTTGGTGAGTTTGGTGAGTAAACCAGAATTTTACTTTTACTTGGGGCCACAGAAGGAAAAATGGCAGTTTTTACATCAGCAACAAATGTCCCTTTTTCTTTGTAAAATGTCTTTGTGTAAAAAGTGATAAAAAAGAAAAAGGATGGGGCCAGGTTAGAATTGTACTAAACCTTTACTTTAAAGTCCAAAATGCCAAAACTGCAGTGGAGCCTTTAGAGGAGCTGAATTACATTCTGCTGCAGCATTCTCATGTTTATCTTGTTTTATTGTGCAAGTCTCTTTTATAGATGATTGTGTAACAGACCTTTTGACTTGCCTCTCATTAAATCATGTAATAATCATCAGAAATAATGCCACCATGTGATGAGGGTTATTGGCTCCTGCTCTGTCTGTTGCTGTGTGAGCTGATATTCCACTGTCTTTGTTTTCTTTTAACAAAAAAAGCTGCCTCTGGTGAAAAAAACAACTCTGCTTCTTTACACTTTCAAAAATCGAAAGAAAGCTCTAATGAAAGTATTTTCCAGTTTTATTCCAGTTATAGGGGCAATAATGGTGCGAGTGTGATTCTAACTGAGATTAAAACCAATAAAACGCTAAAATAATTAAACTTTAAACTGGGCACAGCAAGATTAATGTCATTGTGATCCAATAAAAGTGAATAAATGATGCAACTCAATGTAATAAGGGTCATAAATGTTTGGATAGATTGGTACAAAAAGGAGGTTATTCTTGTAAAAGGTGTGGTTTTGGATTGGTTTAAAAAGAGAAGAGAGTGAGAGGGTGTTACAGTGAAGTTTTTATCTTCCACTGCAGAACAGAACTCTCAGAGGTAAACAGGGCCCCCAACAGGCCACAAATCAACCTGCACTCACGTCAGACAGTAAATATCTGACATGGAAACAGACGAGTCAAAATCTTATTTAAGTTAAATTACTCAACATTACTATCATTTAAATAAGAGTATTTAGAGAAAAGATTATTGTTATAATATATATAATAATAATAATTTATTGGGCAGATAAACAAACACTATAAGCACTACTGTTACTTCTGTGATTAATACTACATCACAAAAGACCGACGAGGTAAGTGAAGAGATTTTTCAGAATAAAATGTCACAACAGTAAAGTACTGATGGAGCTTATAAATCTGATGTTTGTTTTTTGTACAAGATCATTTCCTGAAAAGATCCATGCACACTGTTACTTTCACTTTTTAAAGTTGAGTGTATTTTTTCTCCAGTTTGTGTGACGTTTCTTTTCTTCTTGTTCTAGAGGTATTTACTGGAAACTAATTGCTCTGGTCTTTGATTAGTTCTATAGTTAGTGTTTTCAGTAAAAGGTTAATGCTGAGATGCAGCTCATATTAACTACATTTGTCTGTAAAAGATGAGAGGAAGAACTAAGGCCAGAGCAGACAAACTAAAACGCTGCCCCATGTCAAGCCCCCTCTACATTTCTATAACAACAGAGATAACGTTTCTGTGTTAATACCTGGAGTCCCAAACTGAATACAGTTCTCCAGAGTCCGTACAAAGTCTCCGTCGCTGAGTTTAATGATGTGCAGTCTGTTGGCCTTCTCCATGTTTTTGACCCACTTGTTGGCCTGGCCCTGGGGATCGATCATGAGGGGCCACCGCCGAGCGTTACTGCACTGACGGGACACAAAGATTAGTGACAAACACACAACATACACTCCTTATTTCAGTTTTTCCAGTGAGGATTAAGAATGCCTGACGAGATGATGATGCCGTTGTCGATGGAGAAGCTGTCTGAAGGTAACCCTGCGATGGTCCAGGCTCTGATTTTGACCGGGTCTCCCAGAGAGTTCATCAGAGACATGTGTGGGGAACAGGGGATGGCTCTGCTCTTACACAGACTCATCCACTCCTGGGTCTGGTCCTGACCAGAAGAAACACACAGAGGGTCAGATATTTTCTCTCAGGTACATTTCAGTGGCGGTCTGTCTGATACCTGTCTGTAGCTGGAGGTGAAGGCTCCGAGATACGCCACGATGCCCGCAGAGATCAGGATGTCCCCCGTCAGGTTTTTGTAGAGCCCGCCCAGATGAAGGGCCATCTCACTCCAGCGGGTCTTCTCTCCTCCTAGGCCTCCGATCAGCTGCTCCGCCCGCTCCAGCTTCTTACTGCACACATCCACCTGAAGGGACACACCTGAGCTTAAACCCGTTCCCACAAGAAAATGTGTTCAACTAAAGTCTCGGACCTGGTTCTCCAGCTCGGCCTTCTTCTTCTTGTTGGCGTCCAGAGTCTGCTGGAGTTTGGCCAGTTTGTTCTGGACCTCTCTGAGAGCAGCCTGTTTCTTCTGAAGACTGTCCATGGCCACTTTCAGCTCACCTTCAGCCTGAGCCAGCTTCTCTTTTTTAGGAGCTACCACCTTAGCCACTCTGAGGGACGAGACAAACTATTAGATCCAAAAGTACAAGATAAGAAAAAATAGATAAAAGAAGTTTAATGTGATTAGAATTATGTTTTTGATTTTAATTTAAAATTTATATATATTTTTTGTTTTTTCAGATGTAATCTAATGGAGATCAGAGTAAAGGATGAAGAGAGGCTTTCTGAGGTCACTGACCGATGTTACTACACTACAGTATTTCCGATGGAAGTTCAGTTGAGTAAAAGAGTAAAGAGCCTCACTTACCTGTCGTACTTGTCCATGGCACAGACCCACTTGCACATCCCTTCAGCTGCGGCAGAGGCCGTGCGGATCTTCTCTGGGACGAAGTCTGGGTTGGTGATATACTTGTTTCTGATGACGGACATGAACTGTGGAGAGATGTTGTCTTTGTCGTACTCGTGGAGACTCTGCAGAAACCTCATGTCTCCCAGCAGCTTCTTGGCCGGGCCCCAGAAGTCCTCCACTTTCTTGCCGGAGCCGGAGGGATCTGGGATTCGGTCGGGTTTGATGCCTTTGAGGATACAGATGGCCTCCATCACCAGCTTCACCGCAGTGGGAGGGCTCTTCATGGACTTCACCACAGTTATGTCCTGCAGCAGAAATACAATATGTGTCATACAGAGAAAGGTAAAATATTCACATCATCATATTGTCTGACGCAAAAGGATAACTGTAGAACCTGAAGATTAAAAACACACTCACTAAGCAGTGTGGTGTGTTTGTTAATCTGCTATGGAAATGAGTTGTCATTATAGTATAAAGTATAGAAAAAAGAGATGATATGGAAAAAAAAAGAACCACAGCAAAATAATGTGGTGTCAACTTGACTTTAAATAAAATATAAAAAATGTTGAATAATAAGGTGGTTAGTATCTCGCTTACAGACCACTCTCCCCACAATGTTTTCTTTGTAATAAAATATAAAAGGAGCCCAGATGCCCACTTCTAAACTACACTAGGGCCCATTAGACACATGTGCTGCTTGAGTTTTTCTCGAGTAGTTACATGTGTCTCCTGAGTCCATTTGGGGTTTGAGCCGTTTTTTCACTAGATATTCCCTTTTAATCTAGATTAAAATTTACTTTATCGTCAGTAGAGCTATTAAAGTTCTCACAAGCACTTTACCTTCTCCACATGGAGCAAGGCTTTCTCTAAAGTTTACTGTCTGATGTGATGATCAGTTATTTTGTGCCACACCTCGGCTGCAGTGATGTACTCATAAATACATTCTGTATTTGTATCATACACATTATTAAGCCTTCAATCTCTTTCAATACGAGCAAAGCCATTAACATCACCACAGAGACCTATCACTAATGTCCTGGGCCTCCTTCAAATGTGTCCTCATCTGATCTCAGAACACATTTAGGAGACATTTAGTGCATTTACACCAGACATAGACCCTTGAAATCCATCTCTTAGTCAGCACTAGTGCTGGTTACCTGAGTGGTGAGAGTGTTGAGCGCGGCCAGAGCAGACTCCAGAATGGGCATGGCTACAGCTAAATCAGCATCACACTCGTCCTTGATGGCTTTGGCAGCCATGGCCTGTTCGTTGGCCACGGCCTCGTCCTCCTTCACCACCTTCTCGGTCTTGGCCACCTCCACAGACTCGTGCTCGATCACCACCATCATCTCGTCCACCTGTTTACTGGCCACCTTCAGCTGTGGCTGCAGCGCCTCCAGCTCCACTTGCATCGTGGCCACCTGACTCGCTGCAGACTCCAGCTTCTCCAGGCCCACCTTGTAGCGCTGCTTCATCGTCATCACCTCACTGGGTCAAAAGAAAGTTCAGACTCAAACCACATTTTAAATGGTTGATGCTCACTGTCACATAAACGGGAGCTCAAAGACATGTTTTAACTCATCTCTGCTGCTAAGTCGAGTTCATTTTTTCATTTGCATTAAAAGTAGCTCCCCGCAAATCTCAGACAAAAGATGGTTCTACTTTCTGGTTTGTCTTGAAAATATTCTTCTTAGTGTCTATCAAATATTGTTCTGCAATTTGCACTGCTGTAACGAAACAGAACTCTAATTAACCCCTAAAACCTTTACTAGCATGCTAGCTGTGTCACCATTCAGTGAAACAATCACTGCCAACAGTTAGGAAAGAAGAGCTTTTCCGATGCATAAAAGGTTAGATATATCATTTTCCATCATAAAGATAAAAGTCACGAGAGATAACACACTTCAAACCCCATAATGATTATAAAAGTACATGCTGCTCTTACGCTCGTTTGGTCTTGAGCAGAGCCTTGAAGGTGGAGATGAGCTCAAGATATGAGGTCGGGGTCACGTAGTTGTGTCTCTGCAGCTCTGACAGGAAGCGCTCGGACAGGTGGATGGTGGAGGTGTGGAAACACTTGCACATGTGGATACAGCCCGCTCTGGACTCATCAGACAGCTCCACGTCCTTCAGGAAACGGCTGGCCACAGCTTGCAGCGCGTCCTCGGGCCAACTCTATGAGATATGAACCAAAACAGGACTAAACCAGGTCTGAACTTTTTGTCTAAACCAGGGCAATATGTAGATTAAACAAAGACCAAACAAGGTCTACACCAGGTCTAAGCCGGACTGGACGGACCTGGAACCAGTTGATGGTGCAGCAGTTGATGAGAGCGGGGAACCTCCTGAGTCTGTCTCTGAAGGCGTCTCCGATGGGGCTCATGGCCAACACCACGTGCAGCTGAGTCCGACATCGTTCCAGAAACATTTTAAACAGAGATAAAGGGTTGCCGTCCGTCTGTTTGTCCCGGTCCCTCTGTCGGTCCAACACCCGCATCCGCTCACAGATCTCCTGCTTCTCATCCACCGCAAACAGGTTCGGCACCTGAGACAGACAACCCAAATACATCTGGACCACATGCAGCGACAGAATCCGCAGATCATTTTAAGGTAACAGTAATATTCTGTTGAAATCTGCTGCTCACTTGTGGTGCAGGTTTTAATTACAATCAAAGAAATCCTTGTTTACTGGTTTTAAAATGAGACATCAGTGTAATATTAGATTTTAGAGGAGAGAATTTTGTGGCATTGCATTATTTCTATTGACTTTCATTGTTCTGTGAAATTCTTAAAATACTAGGAACATTTTTGTGCCTTTTGTCATTTTGCTACATTTTCTCTGTCACAATTGAAAAAAAGATGTAAAAAAGCTAAAGCACCTTACAAATGTATCAAAAACACAGGAAAAATTGCTAAAAATAATAGAAACATGCCTTGAAAGAGGCTTTTATGCATTTTTTTACTGGGAAAAAAAAGACTAAACCTAGGCTAGAACAGCGCTAAACTATGACCCCTGTGAAGCCTTTTCCTCTGACTGTAGACTCCTTCATGTTTGAAACCAACCCCTCGTACCTCTCCGGTGTTGAGCAGGTTCCCAATGTCCTCCAGGAAGGACTCCATCTTGATCTGAGTGTCCGTGAAGAGGAAGACCCCGTGGGCTTCTCCCTGAGTCGACTTCCTCATGACCAGCTTCAAGTCGTCACGCCACTCCGTCGTCCCGTAGGTTTTAGAGATCTCCACCTGGAAGAGCTCCGCCTCCGCCATGTACGCTGCCAGACGGGTGAGGGACTGCCGCCCACTGCCGCCCACGCCCACGAGCAAGGCGTGTCCGCTGGGCTGCTTCAGGATCCTGGAGATACGGCAGACATGCTCGATGGCGAAGCGGAACAGCACCAGGTTCATGGGGGCCTTGCTGATGTTATTGTACTCCTCCAGCTGGGACTCCACGACCTGACGCAGCTGGTCCAGGTGGTGGACTTCGCGGTAGCTTCGGTCCTCGCCTTTGGGGTCGTGGAAGTCGCAAAACATGAGGCTGCGCAGGTCGTCCTCTGTCACTTTTCCGTCCTGGTCCTGGTCTAAATGTTGGAAAAGCAGGTGGAAGTCTTCTTTGAGGTGAGTTCGAGACACTTCCTGTAAATTTGTCACGAGCCACGAGCGGTCGGCGTCATGCACCAGACGGTCGTAGTAAACACGCAAAACCTACAGGAACACAAAAAGAATGAGAGGTAAAAAGAGTGGCTCCATATAATATGAATCTGAACTGACAATTTCAGCCTCCAACTACTGTTGACAGAAACCTTACCCCAAAGAATTAGTTTTTATCTGATGCTAAACATTAAATAAAATAATGTAGCACAGCATCAGGAGTTTCTGAAAGAGTGTGCAAGGGTGCACCTGATGTACATCTTTGTTGTAGGATTACCTCGTGAACCCAGAGCCGCTTGATGACAGACAGTTCAGGGGCAGAGTCAGGTCTGGACAGACAGATGCCCTGGACCACTCTGGACACATCCCGCAGGTTGAATAAATAATGGGATTTGGCTGGAGTCGGTAACAGGTTCTTGGTGGCCTCCTGATAAATTGACATGGTGCTTGTGACCAGGTCAGAGGTCAGAGCAGAGAACGGTTGCGGGAAAGAAAACCTGTGGATCAGAGGACGGGCAATGAGTCAGCTGCATTAATGAAGTCAGATATGTTTTTTAATACCGTATTGAGAAGTGCCAGTCGATAATTCTGGAGAAGATGGTGTACATCGTCTTTTCGTCAAAGTCATTGATAGTGATTGTGTTGAAGTGACGCAGGAAACGTGGGGTCACTGGGTTACGTCCTCCGCCTAAAACAGGAAAACAACAGCAAACATTACAAATATGATAATCATAATAACACAGGATAACTTTTACATCTTCATAATAAAAGTTAAATGGATGAAGAGTGAGATAGATGAATAACATAACGTTCCTGACCTACATTAGACACAACATTCAGGACCAGACAGAGTGCTTGCTCAGCGTCTGCTCTAATTATTAAAGTGTCATGAGGCAGATTCAGAGGGAATTAACGCTATATACATTTGAATTTAACTACACCATTTACCTAAAATGCATGGTGAACTAAAGAAGTAGATCTGGTTAAGATAAGTACATTTGACAACTAATTTTTTTTAACATTTTTAAAGTACGAATACAATGTCTCTCTCACATTAGCAGCAGCTCTCCAGAAATGGGAAAAAATATGTAGCCAGTCTCTGCCAGAGACACTGACAGGAGACAGGGTCAGAGAACAAAGTAACTCCACGTTCTCCGACAGGGTCAGAGAACGTGGAGTGACTTCGAGGATATGACCTGAGCCAGAATCAAACCCAAATTTTTCAAGTATGTGGTATGCTCTCTGGCTCTTACCTGGCGGCCCCATGGCACAGATGATCTGAATGTCCACCAGCTGGATCATGGAGCAGTCCTTCAGGTCGTACCAGTTCCAGTGATCGAGCCACTGTCGCAGCAGCTCCACAGGAGGCTGTGCACCGTACACCTCTCGGGCCGGCATGTTCACATCGTCCACAAACACCACCTCAATATCAGACGGGACATTTTAGACCAACAAGTATTACTGCGATAACATAATAATATAGCTCAGCGGAGGTACCATTTTCCTTCCCAGAGGAGGACCGAACACTCCTTTGCGACGTTTGTCGAGTTTGGACATTATAATGTTCTGGGTCTGAGCCGCTGTGGTCTGAGCTGAGAAGTTGATGAATAAAGGGCTGTAGATGTTCTTCTCCACTCGGTTCAGAAGGAAGTCCTGAAAAAGAGCAAACACAAAGATATTGTTAGTATAGCTGCAAAGCAAGAAGGCAGTTCAATCCCAGGCCACTGCCTTTGTGTTGAAGGGGGATTTGTCTGAGTGCTCTGTTCTCGGCTCAGAGCCAGGCTCTAAAGCCATCCCGTTATGAACCGGACTCACGGCGACGTAGACGGCCTCGTCCCGTTATAAACTGGACTCACGGCGACGTAGACGGCCTCGTCCCGTTATGAACCGGACTCACCGTGACGTAGACTCTCTTGTCCCGTTATGGACCGGACTCACCGTGACGTTGACGCTCTCGTCCCGTTATGAACCTGACTCACCGTAACGTTGACGCTCTCGTCCCGTAATGAACCTGACTCACCGTGACGTATACGCTCTCGTCACGTTATGGACCGGACTCACCGTGACGTTGACGCTCTCGTCCCGTTATGGACCGGACTCACTGTTATGTATACGCTCTCGTCACGTTATGGACCGGACTCACCGTGACGTATACGCTCTCGTCCCATTATGAACCGGACTCACCGTGACGTTGACGCTCTCGTCCCGTTATGAACCGCACTCACCGTGACGTTGACGCTCTCGTCCCGTTATGAACCGCACTCACCGTGACGTATACGCTCTCGTCACGTTATGGACCGGACTCACCGTGACGTATACGCTCTCGTCCCGTTATGAACCGGACTCACCGTGACGTTGACGCTCTCGTCCCGTTATGGACCGGACTCACCGTGACGTATACGCTCTCATCCCGTTATGAACCGGACTCACCGTGACGTATACGCTCTCGTCCCGTTATGGACCGGACTCACCGTGACGTATACGCTCTCGTCCCGTTATGAACCGGACTCACCGTGACGTTGACGCTCTCGTCCCGTTATGGACCGGACTCACCGTGACGTATACGCTCTCATCCCGTTATGAACCGGACTCACCGTGACGTTGACGCTCTCGTCCCGTTATGAACCGGACTCACCGTGACGTTGACGCTCTCGTCCCGTTATGAACCGGACTCACCGTGACGTTGACGCTCTCGTCCCGTTATGAACCGGACTCACCGTGACGTATACGCTCTCGTCCCATTATGAACCGGACTCACCGTGACGTTGACGCTCTCGTCCCCTTATGAACCGGACTCACCGTGACATTGACGCTCTCGTCCCGTTATGGACCGGACTCACTGTTATGTATACGCTCTCGTCACGTTATGGACCGGACTCACCGTGACGTTGACGCTCTCGTCACGTTATGGACCGGACTCACCGTGACGTTGACGCTCTCGTCCCGTAATGAACCAGATTCACCGTGACGTATACGCTCTCGTCCCGTTATGAACCGGACTCACCGTGACGTTGACGCTCTCGTCCCGTTATGGACCGGACTCACTGTTATGTATACGCTCTCGTCCCATTGTGAACCGGACTCACCGTGACGTTGACGCTCTCGTCCCGTTATGAACCGGACTCACCGTGACGTATACGCTCTCGTCCCATTATGAACCGGACTCACCGTGACGTTGACGCTCTCGTCCCGTTATGGACCGGACTCACTGTTATGTATACGCTCTCGTCCCGTTATGGACCGGATTCACCGTGACGTTGACGCTCTCGTCCCGTTATGAACCGGACTCACCGTGACGTTGACGCTCTCGTCCCGTTATGAACCGGACTCACCGTGACGTTGACGCTCTCGTCCCGTTATGAACCGGACTCACCGTGACGTATACGCTCTCGTCCCGTTATGAACCGGACTCACCGTGACGTTGACGCTCTCGTCCCGTTATGAACCGGACTCACCGTGACACTGACGCTCTTGTCCCGTTATGGACCGGACTCACCGTGACGTATACGCTCTCGTCCCGTTATGAACCGGACTCACCGTGACGTATACGCTCTTGCCGGTGCCGGTGGGCCCGATGAAGATGGTGGGTTTGTGGTGAGTGATGAGCAGCTCCATCAGAGCCATGTATCTGACGGTGTTCTCTGTCGGGACGATGATCTCGTTAAACTGCATGTCTTTGCCGATGGCGGGGGCAGACTTCAGCTCCTCGGTCCAGAGCTGCCACCTGCCAGGGCCCTGAGGCACAAGAGGATTGTGGGTAATATAGCAGTGAGAGGGATTTAAGTAGATGTTGGTTACTTTATGAAATTTACTCATAAATTAAACTGAGGACCTAAAAGTCCTAATTGTTAAAATATTACCTATTTATTATTAACTTACTATTATCACACTATTACGATTTCTATATTTATTTAAGAGAGTCTGTATTAGAGTAAATAAAGAAATAAAATGTTAAAAACACAGCATTATGTTAGAAAGAACCGGTCGACTGTGAGGTTCTCGTCACAGCTCCTACCGGACACTGACAGGGCCTATCCCTGCTGCAGTAGGCCGTACCTCTTTGATGAAGCAGTACTGGTAGAGCGTCCCGTCGCCAGGCAGAGGCACAGTCAGAGGTTTACAGGAGTCTGAGGAGGTCAGGAGTCCAAACTGAGTCCTGGTCCCAGAACTCAGAGCCCCCTCCAGCAGCTCCCTCAGAACAGAGTCAAACTTCAGCCGACTGCAGTCATCACAGCTGCCCCCCACAGACCACACCAGACTGAACACGAAGACCCCCTACGGGAGACCAGACCTGGGTTAGGCCCGCTATAGACCGCACCTGACCCCTACGGGAGACCAGACCTGGGTTAGGCCCGCTATAGACCGCACCTGACCCCTACGGGAGACCAGACCTGGGTTAGGCCCGCTTTAGACCGCACCTGACCCCTACGGGAGACCAGACCTGGGTTAGGCCCGCTTTAGACCGCACCTGACCCCTACGGGAGACCAGACCTGGGTTAGACCCGCTTTAGACATGATGTAAGAATGTAAGTATAAACGTTTCGTGAATGTATTTAGTTATGGTTGGAGAGTCCGTCGGTGGCTGCCACGTCTCTGTCAGTCCGCCTCAGGGCAGCTGTGGTTACAGACGGAGCTTACCACCACAGCGTGACTGTAGTGAATGAATACTTGACATGTAAAGCGTCTTTAAGTGATATTTAAAATTGATGTAATAAAAATAATAATAATAGTCCTGGTTTAGAGCTGGTTTAGACCTGATTTAGTCCTGGATTAGTCATGGTTTAGAGCTGGTTTAAGTGCGAGACTCAAACCCAGCAGCCCTTCTGAACTGAACACATATTTTTGACTGAACCTAAACTCCAGAGACAGTCGACAGTCGACGTCTGAATCAGCGTGAAGCCTGTGGAGAAATGGAAATGAGGCTTATCTCCTGCTGCTAAAGACTGATTAATGCAGCTCAGGATAAGGACTGTCTGTGAAACACGGCAGAGAGGCCTGAGAGACATTTATCACCGAGCTGCGCCACTGAGGGAGAATAACAGAGCTGTTCTAAAGACATCACTCACCGCTGGATCAATACGACTCATGCTCAGGACACAGGACAGGTCTCAGAGGTTTTAGAGACATACCTGATATGTCTAACCAGCAGATTGTCACAGTCTTATACCTCATATCTTTTTTAATTAGACACAGAAATGACACTTGTTTGTCGCAGTGAGGGTCATATCACAGCAGTGGGAGATTTCACTTTAGTCTATGTCTCATATTTAACAACGGAATAGTTTTTGTTATCTCTTTCATACAAACCGAAAAACTGAGTTATTGTCTATTGCAAGACTTTATATTTACATTAAAGGTTTAGGGAAATGTGGCCAATGGTGTTGATGGTCTTTGGTGTATGAGGACTGGGATTTGCAAAAGAATCCAATTTTATACGTCAAACTAAAATTCAGACCACAGTTTTCCCAGCAGTGTGAACAGAACCACAGCGATGGCTCTCCATAGTTTTTACAGACCTTAACTTCAGAATTAAAAGTATTGTGTTTAAAGTTTCATCATAAAGCCCCGAAGCAGATGTAGCTAACGTTGTCAGTGTGCTTCAGCGTCCTGAATAAACCAGCTGCATGCAGGCGTTATTCTGTTCAAATAGAGAAGCTGCAGCCTCTCATCAGACAAAAAAACAGCTCTTATTTCCTCCTCTTACAACACTTCTGTTCCTTTTTGAAATCTCACAGATACAGTACCTCTAACCACGAGCAGACGTCGTCTCTTTTCATGGCCTTGATCATTGCCTCGTTGTGGAACTCGTCCATCATACAGTCCATCAGGTTCATCAGAGACTTCACCAGGTTAGTGTCAGAGGTCGGGGACAGCTCCTGAAGGCCACATGACACGCATAATTCACTCTTTAATTAATATATTGATATTTACAGACCTGCAACCATCTTTTTTCTATTTCTGTAAAGTTAAAAGACAAATGATGAGCTACTTTACTGATATCTGCACTAACCTGCAACAATCTCTATAAATACCTTTTTTTTTGTTGTTGACGCACACAATAAAAAATAATAAAATATTAAATAATAAAGAAAGACTATTAGTTGACTTAGTTTAAAGTCTGTGAGTGAATGTGAGTTTGTCAGAGCATTAGGCAGTAAACAGTCCACATCTCTCAAGTCTCAAAGAAAAGGTAGGAACACAGATGAAGAGTAAAGTGTGTCCAGTGTGAGCAGCTGCACCTTGATGCTCTTTCGAACGAGCTCGAGGCAGGTCGGGACGATTCGGTCGAACAGAGAAGAGATGAGCTCTTTGTTGGCGGAGGAGACTGTGGAGGGAAGAGTGTTGAGCCACGACAGCATCAGGGGCCTCCAGCCGAGCATGTGGGGCTCCATGTAGATCATACCGCAGCGAGACACCTGAGAAGGTCAGACCAGGGTTAGACCTCAGTTACACTTAGGTTAGTCCATTGTATATTTATTATATCAATAAAAATATTTAAGAAATTTAATCCACATCACCATACTTCCAGGTTTGGTCTTGGTTTTAGGTTGGGTCCTCATTTGGTTGAGACCTGGTTGAGTCCTGGTTGAGTCCTGGTTGAGTCCTGGTTGAGTCCTGGTTGAGTCCTGGTTGAGTCCTGGTTGAGCCCTGGTTGAGCCCTGGTTGAGCCCTGGTTGAGTCCTGGTTGAGTCCTGGTTGAGTCCTGGTTGAGTCCTGGTTGAGTCCTGGTTGAGTCCTGGTTGAGTCCTGGTTGAGTCTTGGATGAGTCCTGGATGAGTCCTGGATGAGTCCTGGATGAGTCCTGGATGAGTCCTGGATGAGTCCTGGATGAGTCCTGGATGAGTCCTGGATGAGTCTTGGATGAGTCCTGGATGAGTCCTGGATGAGTCCTGGATGAGTCCTGGTTGAGTCCTGGTTGAGTCCTGGTTGAGTCCTGGTTGAGTCCTGGATGAGTCCTGGATGAGTCCTGGATGAGTCTTGGATGAGTCCTGGATGAGTCCTGGATGAGTCCTGGATGAGTCTTGGATGAGTCCTGGATGAGTCCTGGATGAGTCCTGGATGAGTCCTGGATGAGTCCTGGATGAGTCCTGGATGAGTCCTGGATGAGTCCTGGATGAGTCCTGGATGACTCCTGGTTAAGTCCTGGTTAAGTCCTGGTTGAGTCCTGGATGAGTCCTGGATGAGTCCTGGATGAGTCCTGGATGAGTCTTGGATGAGCTCTGGTTAAGTCCTGGATGAGTCCTGGATGAGCTCTGGTTGAGTCCTGGATGAGTCCTGGATGAGTCCTGGATGAGTCCTGGTTGAGTCCTGGTTGAGTCCTGGTTGAGTCCTGGTTGAGTCCTGGTTGAGTCCTGGATGAGTCCTGGATGAGTCCTGGATGAGTCCTGGATGAGTCCTGGATGAGTCCTGGATGAGTCCTGGTTAAGTCCTGGATGAGTCCTGGATGAGTCCTGGATGAGTCCTGGATGAGTCCTGGATGAGTCCTGGATGAGTCCTGGATGAGTCCTGGTTAAATCCTGGTTGAGTCCTGGTTGAGTCTTGGTTGAGTCCTGGATGAGTCCTGGATAAGTCCTGGTTAAGTCCTGGTTAAGTCCTGGATGAGTCCTGGATGAGTCCTGGATGAGTCTTGGTTGAGTCTTGGTTGAGTCTTGGTTGAGTCCTGGATGAGTCCTGGTTAAGTCCTGGATGAGTCCTGGATGAGTCCTTGTTGAGTCCTGGTTGAGTCCTGGTTGAGTCCTGGTTGAGTCCTGGTTAAGTCCTGGTTAAGTCCTGGTTAAGTCCTGGTTGAGTCCTGGTTGAGTCCTGGTTGAGTCCTGGTTGAGTCCTGGTTGAGTCCTGGTTGAGTCCTGGATGAGTCCTGGATGAGTCCTGGATGAGTCCTGGATGAGTCCTGGATAAGTCTTGGATGACTCCTGGTTGACTCCTGGTTGACTCCTGGTTGACTCCTGGTTGACTCCTGGTTGACTCCTGGTTGACTCCTGGTTAAATCCTGGTTAAATCCTGGTTAAATCCTGGTTGAGTCCTGGTTGAGTCCTGGTTGAGTCCTGGTTGAGTCCTGGTTTGAGTCCTGGTTTGAGTCCTGGTTAAATCCTGGTTAAATCCTGGTTGAGTCCTGGTTGAGTCCTGGTTGAGTCCTGGTTTGAGTCCTGGTTTGAGTCCTGGTTTGAGTCCTGGTTTGAGTCCTGGTTTGAGTCCTGGTTTGAGTCCTGGTTGAGTCCTGGTTGAGTCCTGGTTGAGTCTTTACATCCTCTTTATTGCTGGGTTTAGAACTTGTTTATTCTTTTCTTATGATCAAAGCATTGTAAAAGTCTAATAATAACTCGTTTGTGTGATTCGACAGACGTAAAGACCACTCTGTCCCTAGACTGTGGTCTGTGTGGGGTCAGTGAGTTGCTGCTGACCGTGGCTGGAGAGGCCACCTCCAGGTCCATGGGCTCAAAGATGAGGCTCATCTGAGGAGACATCTGGATGATCTCTCCGCTCATCAGACACAGCTTCTTATTGTCGTCCAGCACCGTGTTCATGTTCTCGATCCACACGGCGTCCACAGGCCCGTCGAAGATCAGCCACTTCCTGTCGGGGCTCTGGACGGAAACACAAACAGGGTTCAAATAAAACAAACTATACGACATCAACACGTCAGACCAGTCCTGTTTAAAGTCTTGGATTTGTCCTTGTGTCGCTCTCCAGGTATCCTTATTCTATCTCCTTTCTAGTCTTATTTTAATATTTTATATTAATCCGGCTTTAGTCTATACGTTAGACAGAGAGTTAGTCCTGTTTAAGTCCAAGTTAAGTCCTGTTCAGACCTGGGTTATTCCTGTTATAAGTCCTCGATGTGGTCCAGGGCTTAGTCATATTCTGGTTCAGTCCTTGGTTTTTTTTTTTTCAGGAGTATTCCTTGGGCAACAGAGGCTCAGGAGGCAGAGAAGTTTGTCCAATAACCCGAGGGTTGCTGGTCCAATCCTGGCTTCTCTCTGACACTCGTAGTGTCCTTGGCCAGTGTCTGAGACATTTTGTGAGAGTGTGAGAGGGGTCGGTTTAGACTGTTTAGAACTCGTTAAGCCTTTGGTTTAGACTTTGTTTTGTGCCCGTTTTAAAACCTGTCTCAGCACCAGTGTAGGTTTAATTTAGTCCTGAGATAGACATACTATTACTCATTGCTTTAGTCAGGTTTAGCTCTTGTTTAGTCTTAATTGAATCCTGTTTTAGTCCAGGTTTACTCTTAACTTTTATCTTTGTTTTGGTCATTTTGGCCTTTCATCAGTTTGACTTTGACAACACTGTCTTCAGGACTTTGTGTTTCTACCAAAGAGTCACACCCTCTGCATTATCACATTCTTTTCACTGATCTCTGTAAATGTTCTGTGTATAATTGAACCTGAAGGCAAAGAGGAAACAATCACAGCCGAAGACAGAATAATGAGACGTAATGTCATTTATAAAACACGCGGCTGTAATTAAGTTTAGGACAGGGCTCTCTCGCTGCTTCAGAATAAAACATGGCGTCATAATTACTGCGCTCCGTCATTATGAGAAAACACAAACCGACACTTCATATGGAAACAGTTTACAGAGACAAGTTCATTTGGAAACCAAACAGGGACAAATGGTTTTATTGTGACCGTTTATAAAAGGAAGAGATGGAGACTTGTTTCGTGTCAGAGCGAGACATATTTCTACGAGCTCACAGTTAAAGAGAGACTCATTTGAGTTGAACACGACCAGAGCTTGTAACAGAGAAGATGAAAGAGGAGACGCGTGTGGTGCTGCTCTGCTTTAGACAAACACAGCAGCTGTTTTCAGAGCATTTCTGTAGAATTTACATCGTTATATATTTCATAAAAGTGAATTTAGTGATGCATCTGAAATATCTCTATCTTCTAAAACTGGAAACACCTCTTTCTCAATTAAACCACACACATTTTGCTGCTTCTATAAATATTTTAAAATTGGGGATTAAACTTTATGGAAACAGCTGTTTTTAGGAAAGAGGCACTTGTGCACTCGTCTTCATTAGACCAGAGAAAATATGAGCCTTTTTATAACCCACACTGTTTTTTTTTTATTTGAAGAAGAACAAACACAATCCTCTCACTTTAAGAACAAAAATAAGTTTTTGTATGAATTGTGCAGTTGGATGAAAAGGGAGAACTGTATTTATTACATAAATGTAATGTGTTGCATATCTACAGTATTCTTAAAGACATCAGAACCAGTGTCAGTGTAACCTCTGAGTGTGTTTGGAAAGGCCTTTAAACATTAAAACCTCAAGTAAGGAAGTAGAAAGTCATTTATCCTGTTTCACGTTCAGTTACTGATGCAGTGGATTAGTCTTATTTTAAAGTTTGTCATCAACATTCAGTGCTTTTGTGGTGGATATGAAAATAAAAAACACACTATTGTTGCATTCTTATAAACAAATGCATGCACTGCAACTATCCATTAGAGCTCCACAGCTCTGTTTTGGTGTAAACGGAAGTTTCTGCTGGGTTTAATACCTGCCCAGTAGGTTGTTGCTGTAAAGGTTGAGTCTGCTGCCCTCGTGTCTCCTCCGTGTTGGAGTGACTTACCTGTGAAGCAGCGAAGCCCCTGTAGCTCACGGCCAGGATCCCGTCGGACCACTCGTGGGACACTGGGTCGAACTGTCCGTACAGCTGCCCCATGGTGATGGACTTGGGGTTGAGCACCGTGATCTGGACCTGGTTCTCCTCCATCAGGCCCTGGAGACACAGACACAGCTGGTGTTGGAATAGATTTAGAGAAAACTCTACCAAACATATTTCTAATGGAGAGTCTTAGAATGTCTTTAAAAACTCCAAAGGGATTTGTTTACTGTACTCCGATACGGATAATGTTCATAATTAGAAGACCTTTTGCATAATATTCTTTGCACTGCCTTAGAAAATGTTTTGTCTTTCTTTTTTTATGTGTATGTTGAGGAATGCCAGGTATTGTAACGATGTAAATGACTCTCAGATGCAGTTGGTCCTGTTTCCTGTTTGAATGTGGTTTTAATGGTTTTCTTCTCGGATTTATTGGAGCAGCTCTTTGTGTACAGTCCTTATAGTCTGTGTTCAGGCTCTGTTGTCTCTTCGGTAAACACATCCATCGCGTTTGTCAGAGGAGTCGTCTGCGCTCCGTGGTTATCGATCTCTCTGTGTTTATTCACATGAGCGGGAGGCGTCCGAGCAGAGAGCTGAAGGTCCTCTGATGGAACGCCTGCCCACGACACATTCATCAACGTCATCTCTGTCTCCAGGGCTCCTCCACCACACGGTACTCTGCTTTAGTTCTCTTTGTCCCGATTCAAATGGATGTCTTTCATAAAAACGTCAGAATTCTGCTTCAGATTTTAGTTTAAAATGGCTGTAATCTTCAAAGCTATGTCCCAGGGTTAGATTAACTGGCTCTTCTTTAGGCTACTTCCGCTATTACATTTAAAGGAAGCATTAAAACAGTCGTCTGACAAGAACCTCCTAAAAAAGATGAGAGTAAGGTCACACTGGTTGTAGCTGTAGGTACACACTTAACTACTCATATTATTATTACATCTGCCTACTTTTGCAGTAGTATTTAGCTTTTTTTTTTCTTCTTTTCTACCTCCTCCTAGGGTGACGCAAACCTATGACCTGCTGGGTGATGTGTGACGACAGTTTCCCTGAACAGACTCGACAAAGGCAGACGTATTCAAAGTTGACTGCGTTGACTTATGGTAAAGAGAGACTGAAAAAAAGGCTGATTATAATCAAACACGTACCTTTTTACAGACATCGCTGAGCGCTGCTGCTAACACACGGTACGCACTGGTCTTTCCTCCGAAGGGCTCGCCCACCAACATAAAGCCGTGCCTCACGATCATCATCTCGTAAATCTGCAGGATCTTTTCGGTGAAGAACTCGGTCATCTGCAGGTTCATGAGTTTACAGTTTTCCTCGATGGCCTCCAGTAACGTGCTGTAGTCTCGTTTAGGGAGTTTGATGCCGGGGAACAGGTCCGAGGTGATGCCCTGGGACGGAGGAGGTCAGATTTTAATGGAGCTTTAAGTATTTTGTAAATGTTTCAACACTTCTAAATCCAGTAACATCTAAAACCTTCGCTTTTCAAGAACCAGTAAGTGATTGGAACAGACCTCGAACAGTTTCAGGTCCTGGGAGAGGAACTTGGGTAGGTTGACGTCAATGATGGATCTCAGTAACAAAGTGTCTTCATTGTCTTCAGGAAAAGCCAGCTGCAATGACACAAGCAGTAGCAGAATTTATTAAAGACACTTTACTTTCTAAAATTGTATTATGGACTGAGGTAATTTTAAAGGGGCAGTGTGGTGGCAAAACATTGGCTGCAATGCATGGTACTGGCTGGAGGACACAGGGAGAAACTCCAAACTTCACTCAGAAAAGCCCAAGGATCCAAAACCTAACCTTCAGATGAAGTTAATGAAATAAATGAGATAGTGGCTCTGAGGAAAACACAGGTGAAGCTGAAGATGTAAAGGGTCTCTTTGGGAGACAAGGATGGACAACATCAGCTCAGGCCAGACGTTTAGAATAAAGTTAGAGATGGTTTGATCATGTTCACAAGAGGAAGAGTCATTTATTTAATCTTTTTCTGTTTAGTCCCGTTAGAGGTCATGTGACTGGAGCTTATCCCAGCAGCTTTGGGCTGAAAGTCTACAGAGTTCTGCCACAGACCTTGAGGTTTCCAGCCGCAGTGAGCACAGACTTCACGGCCCTCATGCCGTAGTCGTAGTGATGCTGCGAAGACAGCTGCTCCGAACAAAGTCGGTACGTGGCCACAATCTTCACAGAAAGCGGCCGCGCGGTGACAAAGCCACAGGAGTACAGCACTATCTCTGCGATCATGGCGTAGTCCGGCACCATCATGGCCACAGTCCTGAAGAGGGCCTGAGGCAGAGAGAGGACGATGAAGAGGAGAGGGTTAAATCTACAGAGGGGAGAGAGAGAAGGAGAGAGTACTTTGTAGATTTAACCCTCTGTAGATTTAACCCTCTCCTCTTCATCTACAGAGGGGAGAGAGAGAAGGAGAGAGTACTTTGAGGTTGTCGGGCAGCTCGGAGCGACCAGCGTAGCCCGGGTTCATGGTGATAAACACGGCGCAGGACGGGTCCAGTGTCAGCTCAGTGCCTTCGAATATCAGCATTTGACTTTTGGCAGCGATCCCTGCACAGACAGACATCACACCTGAGAACTGACAGAATACAGTACGTCTATGGTCTACTACACGTGTTTATAAATCTGCAGAGAAAAGAATATAGAATGAAACAAACATTGGATAATAACAGTTAAACCATAATAATAACTGGTAGCTTCCCTATGTTTTTGAGTAAAAGATATTTCTGTTAATAGTTATCGTCCTATAAGACAGACGAAGATGACAGATGGTATTTAAGAGCAAGGACCTCTCTGGATGGTGAGGATCTGCTGAGCCACGACAGAAAGAACCTCCAAATCAATGCGGTTGAACTCATCGAAGCAGGCCCAGGCTCCACACGACAACAAGCCCTGACCATAAACCAAGAGCACACATCAGCACTCACATACACGACTGTTCAGCTCATACTGAGCACACGGTTCATTCCAAAAGTCCACTTCATAGCCTCACTTTGAAGAACTTGCCCAGAGCGAGGTAGTCCAGTCCATCAGAGCAGTTAAACACCACACACTGTTTAGCCACAGCTTTGGCCAGGTCTTTGGTGGTCTCAGTCTTTCCTGTTCCAGCGGGGCCCTCGGGAGCCCCTCCTAAATGAAGGTGTAAGGCCCCAAACAGAGTCCTACAAGAGACAAAGAGCAGCTGATAAAAAACACTTTACACACAGAGAGGATGTTAGATGTTAGACTGAGACTGAGAGAAGCCTAATGAGCCGTAAACACAGAGCTTTACCGGTAGCAGCGGTCGGTGAGGGGAGTAATGACGAGGCGGGGAGTGTTGCCCAGATACTCGTAGCCGTAAGGCAACCCCGCGTTAATCATCTTGGTCTGGAGGTGGTTGTCCTGAACAGAGAGAGCAGCACAGAGCTTTAACACTCTGCTGTCTGTAAGGCCGCCAAACACATCTGACCATGGTCGGTTCAATGCAGTGCTTCAGTTTGAACTCTCTTGCTGTAAATTTGTCAGATAACACATTTGCTAGCTTGTTGGAGATACAAATGTGGTATTGTCAGATGCAGGTTTGTAAAGCATACATTGTTGCAGCTCCAGAATTCTGGACTTTATAGATAAGACCCATTCACTTTCTGTTTTTAAATCACTTCTAAAAAAGCCACAAAAAGCACATTTGAAGTTTCTTAAACTTTCATTTAGAGACTTAAAGATTCACTTAGTACAGGGTATCTGCAGGTTTCTGAGATTTAGATTTAAGACTTTTTAAGACCTTTATTATACCATCTAAAATTTAATTTAAAACATTTTTTATTAAATTAAAAAAATTAAAACAAACACAGCACAGCAGTAACAAGTGGCATGTTCACTGCCTGCCAATAATCTGAACATTGGGCTTTTAACTGCACGATTCTCAGTTCTTCTGTTAGTAGCAGGAAAGACGAGGAGCTTGTGTTTGCACTGTGCTATGTCCAAGTTAGATATGTGTAGTGATGAGAGGCTGCTGCAGTAAACAGTGGGAGAGTGTTTCTGCTTTGTTCCTTTAGAAACTTTGAAACCAGAGGCTGCAGCAGTTTCCTAAATGAAGACAATCTTCATCTTGTTTTGTGTGTTCTTTTTGCTTATCACACTGGTTCAGTGGAACAGATGCTCAAGTCTTTACAGAGGGGGGGGGGTCACGTACCACCCAGTAGTAGCGCAGCTGACTGAGCCACTCGAAGTCGTTCTCGTCGCTGATGCCTTTGTGCACCAGCGTGGCCAGGACGTCCCGGGCGTGGACATCCAGAACCACCAGCGCTCCCAGGGTCACGCGGTTCTGCTTTGACAGCTTTCCTCGAACCAGAGCCACAATGTCATCAATCTGTCTGTTGTTCAGCTCCAGATAAGCATCCAGCGCCTGAGGAAACAGAGAAATACTTCAACAACAGCTCCGCTCCATAGACTCTCAAGGGTTCTCTGTGAAAACGCTTGCGTCCATCACTTTGATGTGTTGTGGATGTTTGGAGTTGGTCCATGAGGGGCCAGGCTCATAAAGCAAACCTCTGTATGGACACTCATTTGTCCAGTTCAAACGTTTCACCAGAGTTAGGAATACAAATACAGTTATTCACTCTATTGTCACTGGTATTTTCAGCTGCAATGAAAAGCACACTCTGTTCACAGTCACAGTGGGCTTCACCATGTATCAAAGATTTATTGTTGTAGTAATGTACACAATTGTAATTGAGCTCATTACAGAAGCAGCACTGAGACAATACAGTCTATATATAAACTCTTAACACATAGAACGCTACTGCACTGGAGTCAGTTATTTCTTGTGTCTTGTGCAGATATTAAATAAAGCACCTGCTGTGTGACCTCCTGGTAACACAAGTAAATGAGTCAACTCGTGAGTGTAATGGGCTCATCGTTTGTTCTGATTTAATCCAGTTCATAAATGTCACCCAGCAGCTGTTGGGTCTGATTCAGAGCTCACAGTAAAACATTTGTAAGATCAAATCCCGTTAAAGTTGAACGCTAAAGTGTTTTTATGTGAAGAGTTCAGCAGAGGCCGGTCTTAAACTGGTCTAATGTGGCTCACGGTGCCATGGTAGTTTCTATGGGAACCAGAGAGACACAGATGCTGCAGGAGAGGTTTAACAGATGCAGCCAGTCGCCATGGTAACAGTTTTATCCAGAGCTGTCCAATAAAAAGAGTCATCATCCACAGACTGCAGTTGTAACAGAGATAATGACTCGTTTATTAAAGGTTATACAAAGCAATCTATATATTTATAAATGACCTCCTCAGAGTCCAGGACCGAGACCTCCTCAGAGTCCAGGACAGAGACCGTCTCAGAGTCCAGGACAGAGACCGTCTCAGAGTCCAGGACCTAGACCTCCTGAGAGTCCAGGACCGAGACCGTCTCAGAGTCCAGGACCTAGACCTCCTGAGAGTCCAGGACCGAGACCGTCTCAGAGTCCAGGACCTAGACCTCCTGAGAGTCCAGGACCGAGACCGTCTCAGAGTCCAGGACCTAGACCTCCTGAGAGTCCAGGACCGAGACCGTCTCAGAGTCCAGGACCTAGACCTCCTGAGAGTCCAGGACCGAGACCTCCTCAGAGTCCAGGACAGAGACCTCAGAGTCCAGGACAGAGACCGTCTCAGAGTCCAGGACCTAGACCTCCTGAGAGTCCAGGACCGAGACCGTCTCAGAGTCCAGGACCTAGACCTCCTGAGAGTCCAGGACCGAGACCGTCTCAGAGTCCAGGACCCAGACCTGAGAGTCCAGGACCTAGACCTGAGAGTCCAGGACCGAGACCTCCTGAGAGTCCAGGACCGAGACCTCAGAGTCCAGGACTGTTCGGCTAAAAATTAGCCACTTGACTCTTGAAACAGACAAAGTTACATTAACAGATAAAGAAAGTTGGACGATGTAAACTGGAGAAACCCACAAAACATATACAGCTTAAGGACATTTTAAAGATATACAAAGGCTATATATTTTACTATTATTTATTCTTTTGATTTGATTTTGGCAAGTTAGTGTGTTTTCACAAGTCAACAGGTTTCCCAGTAATAACTGTTAATTGCAGTAAATGTGTAATTAATGAGTGAATTCTAAGTGATCCACAGCTCTAATCATCTCACCATGTTCCTCTCTGATTTAAGAGTGTCAGTGAAATCTGCAAACACTGGCATCTGTTATTATAATTCTGTGTTTTAGCTGCTTGTACAAATAAATGAGAACAATATTTCTAGTGCCAAAATACTAGTTCATTTAAAATTTCCATTTGGATAATGGAAGAAGCTTTCAGTATTTACCAATAAAATGTTTTGATGTTGTACAACTAGGATCTAGAAGCTGTGGGCCAATCATAACTTATCTGTGTAGTATTAATATATAAAGCATCTGCTGTAAAGCACTGTGTTGCATATTTCCTGTAAAAAACACCTGGTGTCCGGACTTGATAGCCTCGTGGATGTACTTGGTCCAGTAAACCTGAGACACACACAGCACAGTCTGTCCGGGCCACCCTCGAACCCAGTTGATCCTCAGCTCATCGGGGTAGGCCTTTATGGCCTCGCCGATCACCTACAGCAGAGCACAGAGACACTTATCTGCTTCTGTCTCTAAAGAAAAATATTCCAAAACTCGACCACTTTACATCCGTCAGACAAACAGTATATTCTCTATGTTGATCTATAAAACCTGTGACACTTAAGTGGTGGAGTGGCTCAGTGCGTTCTATAACCTGAAGGTTGGTGGTTTGATTCCCGCTCTCCCCACATTTCATATTGTTGTGTCCTTGGGCTAGACACTTTACCCCCCTTGCCTCCAGTGGTGTCAGCTGTAACACTGGTGAAATGAAGCTTAAGGTAAGCCGCTTTAGATAAAAGTGTCCACTAAAAAAATGTAAAGAGATTCCAGCTTTGACAAAACACATTCGTCGTAGAATATAACTCCATATCCAGTCAAATATGTTGACTGTTGAATATGTTAGCACCTTATTATTTAATTCTCTATTACACATTGTATATACTGGATTAGATTAGTAAATCTGTAAATCTATTGTCTCGTGTTCTTTTGTGGCATTGAAAGTAAATGTAGGCTCACAACAGCCACAACAGTAGGTTGTAAGTGTTCTAAAACTGTATTACCACCACCTGATTTCCAACCAAAGCTTTTGTTTTAACACATCCTTGTCTTGCTCTAGATGTAAGTGCATGCATCTGTTTCCCTGGAGCTGTATCTTAAACACCACCTTGTGCAGAGAAGCGGTCATGCCGCGCTCCAGCTCCAGGAGCCACTTCTCCACCTGGCCGCGGGCTTTGGAGGTGGAGATGATGTTGAGCAGCTGCACCACCTCCCCCTCACTGCTCTTCATGTGAGTGATGTCCAGCACATCAGTGAAAACCACGCTGGCGATGCCCTCAAAGCACTTCTTCAGATGTGGCTGCACTCTGTGGGAAAAAGGAGGAAACAAAATCTGAAATAAATGTGTTTGGTTTAAGATGGTTTATATTGGACTGTGTGACTCTAGTGGAAGCACAGAGCACTGTGTCTGGCGTGTATTTACAGCTGCTGAAGGTCACATGGAGAGAAAACAGGGAGCTGTTTAGAAAAATTCATTAAGTCTTTACAGGCGTCAGGACAATACATATCTGTGAAAGAGAAAAAAAAAACTGTTCAAATTAATCTAAAGCATGTTCAAATCCAACTAAAACATTGTTCTGAACATTTTAAAGGCCTTTAGTGCTACGCTACTGCCCCCTGTGGGTTTCAGACAGTGCTGCACAAATACAGTAGAAAAGGAGGAAACCTCGCTGTGGGTCACATTAGAAAGTCAAAGTGACAAGACAAGACAAGACATTTATTTTTGTATAGCCCAATATCACAACAACAGCCGCCTCAAAGGGCTTAACAGACTGCACTAGACAACATCCTCTGTCCTTAGACCCTCCATCAGGGTGAGGAAAAACTCCAAAAAAAAAACCCAGCTGGGAAAAAAGAGAAACCTCAGAAGGAGGGATCCACTCCCAGAGTAAGTGCTGTATATGTTTGTTTTTAATGTCTCACCGTGTGGGGTCTTTAGTCTCAGACAGGATTTCCAGCAGCTCTTCATTGGACAGGAAGAAGAATCGAGGGAAATACAGACGTTTCTTTTCCAGGTAGTTGTTCAGACCTTTGAGAATCAGTTCTAGAAGCTCATTGGACTTCTTCAGCTTCTCCAACATCTTATCTATGGCTATCACTGCCAACACGTTCTTGTCCTATCAAAGACACGCAAATACAAAAAATATAACTGAACAAACATGAGGTCCTTGGTCAGAAGAATGGAAAACAGTGTTAGCTTTAATATGACATCCAGGAAAATAGTGCACAAGTCTGACAAAGACAAAGCATGAGGCCGGGGATATGCAGCTGGGTGAGATGAGTAGGTCTTGAGCCTTCCTAATGGTGAATCTGATTATCACAGTGCTATTTACAACACAAAGTGTCTGACAAAACAAGAAAAACAAAGGCTAAAATGTGTCAAAATCCATTCAAGATACATCAGGGCTACAACTTAAACCAAACCACAGCAGTCTGGTTTTATTACTTTAATCAAACCAATGGCCTGTGCTTTTTTATTTGCTGTAACTTGTATAAAAGCCTTACGAGAGCGACTTGCTTCATGGTCTCCCTCCAGGTCTTGTCGACGGTGGCGAAGCGGCGTCCCTCCTCAGGCATCTGCTGCATGATGTCAGGGGAACTGAAGATGGGCTCCAGGTAAAGCCACGTGGACTGCACCTTTAACCATTCGTCCAGGATCTCCTGAAGCAGCAGCAGGTTCCCCTCCCAGGCCCTGCAGGACAACAGGACTTAGAGTTAATGCATTACCTAGGATTTAAGGTCAGGCAAAACATTGTCAGCAATAATATTTATAAAATATGTCTATAATATCTATTTTTATTATTTTGAAACCTTTAGCAATATCACAGCTCTAAATTGTATTGTTTTCAAAAGTCTGGTAAAAGCTTCATAACATTTGACCCTTGTGGACACCTCCTATTACTGCCCTCCTGGGACCATCGAGAAATGTCTTTGGGCCATTTTTCAGAAAATATAAATGATAACAAAACCTTTTCTTTCACTCATACAGTAGTTAGTGTTTGAGTGAAGACACTTGTCAAACAATTGTGTTTACTCTTTTTAAATCATAAAGACAACAGAAACTACCCAAATGACCTGATCTAAAGTTTACAGACCCCTGTTCTTAAAACTGTGTGTTGCACCTTTAACATCAAAGACAGTCTGAAGTCTTTTGTGGAAGTTTGTGGATGAGGCTCTTTATTTTCTCAGATGTAAAGCTGCACATTCATTTTGGAAAAAGCCTCCAGTTTCTATAAATTCTTGGGCTCTTGCATGAACTGCAGTTTTGAGATCTCAGAGTGGTTCAATGACACTGAGGTCAGACAGAGGTCAGTCCAGAACCTTCTCTTTCTGCTGCTGTAGCCAATGACAGGTCGACTTGTGCTTTGGCTCGTTGTCCTGTTGGAACGTCCAAGTACGTCCCGTGTGCAGCTTCAGGGCTGATGAGTGCAAATGTTCCTCCAGTATTTTCTGAAAACATGCTGCATTCATCTTTTCCTGAGCCTTTGTAGCTCACACATCCTCAAAACATCAGCTCCATGTTGTGAAACAGCCACACCAGTTTTTTTCAAAGTCCTGTATTTTCCTGTTTTATAATGTTCAATTTATCTTTTTTCCATAGATCCTTTGACAGTTCTTTTGCTTTTCCCATGATTGAGATGATTCAGACAGAAACGTCAGAGCAGCACTGGATGAAAGACACAAGGGTCTGTCAGGAGCCCAGAAACTCTCTGACCTTTTATACAAACACTGATTACAAACAGGTCACAGGTGAGGAGGGTTAGGAGCCATTCAAACCTGTTTGTGTCACGTGTGCATGTTCTCAGGCCAAAATCACCAGGGTCTGTAAACTTTAGATCAGTGTCATTTGGGTAGTTTCTGATGTCATTATGCTTTAAAAAAGAGTAAACACAGTGTTTGTCAAGAAATGGCTTCATCCAAACACTAACTATGAGAGAAAAAAGGGTTTTTGTGTTATCATTCATATCCTCTGAAAAATGGCCCAAAAAATAAAAAATAAAAAAAAAAAAAATCACAAATTCTGCCATGGACTGTAAACTTATGAGCACAACTGTATATGTATGCACAAAGACCACTGTGGTTAGAGTTTATGTGATTCACAGAGTTTCCTTTAAGATTAAATGTGCACAATGTGAACATTTTAAAAAGACAATTGATTTTCTAAAGCTGTGTCAAACACAAATCACAAATGACCAGGTGGAGTAGGGGTTAAACATGGTGTGGACAGGAAGAGAAATGGAGTAGATCCTGAAGGAGGAGTCTGTAGGGTGAGGAGTCTGAAGCTGGAAATGTAAAGGGAGAGGTTTCCAGTACTTACTTGATCTCCACCTCGAACGGTTTGATAAACGGTGAGCCTCTCATGGTCTGAGTCTTTACGATGTGGTCGTCCAGCAGCATCTGGACGTCCTCCACAGACGACAGGATGGAGGTGCCCGTCTCTCTGTAGGCCAGCAGGTTGAACTCCATGTTGGCCCACTCTGTGGCCATCTTCTCCATGGCCTTCTCCAGAGAATACTCTTTACTGGCTGCCTCACTTATGCCCTCAAAGCTGCTCAGGTGCGGCTCCAGGTTCATGGACAGGAAGTGGGCCACGTTGGCCTGGTGACTCGTGGGGTCCAGAGCCACACCCGCCGCCTCAGACATGGCCGACCAGTGGCGCTCGCGCAGGCCGGGGTTACACAGCACCTACAGACACACAGCAGGGCTATGGCTACGTTTCATGTTCACACTTTCAGATGTAAAGCTGAAATGGAGACTTTTGAAAATAATGCTTTGTACATATTAAATAAACTCATGGTTGTGTTGTTTAGGGTAAGGACTAAAACTTTGGTTTACTGTGGTTAAGTACATAGTTTTGTAGCGTTTTTATTGTTGTTTCAGGTTTACTACTGGTTTAATCCTGATCTAGTCCTACTTTGGTTCTGTTTTTATCTGGGTTTACTCTTGGTTTAGTTCTAGGCGTTTTCTTTGTGACATACTGGCATTTATTTTGTTACAATTGTAATTGTCATTGTTTCAGTTCAATTATTGTGGTCGCTTTCTCTTTTGTGACATTAACTACAATCCTGAGACTAAAGCTGGTGTTGTTGAAAGAACTGTCTTCACTGTAGACAATGATTGGGTTATTGTCATTTTCTTCAACGTTTTATATTACTGCATTATTCTGAACGTAACCAAGACTGAATGGCCAGTAGCTGTGTTGGGTCCTCTTGAATCAAACTGTGAAAGTCTGTTTCTTTAGGAACAGTGTGAATATGCTTAAGTGATCCCTGGTGTTGTTTGACTGGGTCCAATCCAAGGTGTGGGTCATTGAGAACAAAAACATAAAGAAAATAGACATCCAATAAAATAATTGTTAAAAAGAGATCAGCTACATGTAAGACTTCAAACATCACCAGAGAAGGATCTGGATTTGAGCGATATCCCTCTTTATCCTGCGTAAAAAGTAGCTTCATTCTCACCTGCACCAGTGGGATGTGCACTCTGAACTGTTCCACTGTGGCTTTGACAGTGGTGGCTATGCTCAGGGCTTTGGGAACATCACCAAACACTTTCTCCAGCTTGTACAGAGTTCTCCAGTAGTTTCCAACGTCACCTTCTACCTGTGAACGAGCAGGGAACAGTGAGTCTCTGTGTGGACCTAATGTGGAAATGAAGGCATGTTTTATACTTTATCAGGGTTGACAGCAGACAGAGGCCCGTGGAGCCACTTGTCGTGTTCTTTTAGAAAGTCAGTGGTCGTCTCATAAAGCCTGAGGTAGGGAGTGAGCTTGTCCTGAATCATCTTCCTCTGTGGATACTGAGAGGCCGGCCAACCAAACGCCTCCTCCTCTCGGTTAAAGTCATCGATCTTTACTCAAGGATTGGATAAAAATACATCACTTTGTTTTTGTCTTATTCTTTACTTTGTAATTGTGATCTGTCCATACCTTTTCCACAGCTAACTCCAGGTTAGCGTTGAGCGACTTGGCTTTTTTCAAATACTTGCCGAGATCGTTCAATTCTCCAAAAGTGACGAACTCCTTGACCTGTGAGCTGTAGCTCTCCAGCTCCTCCACGAAACGCTGGCAGCGCAACTGCAGCAACAAACGGAGAACAGAGTTTAGAAGAGGAGCCTTTTTACTCTGATGAGTGGAAACAGACTGAGACAGACCTTGAGGCCGCTCTTATACTGCCGGCTTTTCTCAGCTACGATCTGTCTGTGCTCCCTGAAGACTGAGGGCATCCTCTTGGGCCACTCCATGGTCTCTGTGTTCAGCTTCATGTCCAGAGGAGACAGAGCGACGAAGTCTATCAGGAAACACAGCTGAGAGTTGGACTCGGTCAGTCTCTGCACGAGCTGAGGCAACTCTGTTGTCTCCACTTTCTTTACGTACGCCTGAGACAGAAACAGTCAGGCGTTATGTTGCTGACTCCTGTTGTAAGAGGTGAGCAGAGCCAGAGGCTGTTGTTGGGGGCGTGTGCAAGAAACTTATCTATTTATAAATATATATTATATTATATTATTATATTAAAGATATATTTGAATTGGTTAGATTTATCATTCATTTAAAGACAGTGCAGACACTGGAAAATGAGTTGTAGGTTTGATGATGTTTACTGTTTTCAAGTTACTAATGTGAACATGGTGTTGCTCGGATTGGATTAATGACTCATTACTCACAGACGATGGCACCAAGTACACCAGGTTTTCATCTACACTACCTGTTCTTTCCAAAGAAGATTAGACTTTTATTAGACATGCTTGTATAAGACTTGTGTGCACAACCATGTCGAGGCCTTTTTGAATCAATACAGTTCACAGATTCAAACCTACTGGTCCGTGAAGCCTGTAATATAATTTTCGTCCTCTAGGTGGGAGTCCTAAGCAACTACAGCAATTATTCTGCCTCTACAGCACAGACTAAATCTGAACCAGAGTTATTCTCAAACAGTACAATACAGTACAGACTTTGAGAGGAAAGATGTCTGTGAAGGTTCTCAGTCATCCATGTCATCTTAAAGAAAAGGATAAAGCAAAGGCATCTGGACTTGGTTTTAAAACCTTAAAAATGTCTTGAACAAAAAGCCACACCTTTTACTACATAACAAGTATTTTCACTGTGGCACTTTCTTTTAAATATACCAATCATCATTGAGTAAGGAAAATGCATTTGTGAACATTTATGTTTAGGACTTGAGAAAGCTTTTACTAAATAAATTGTGGAAAATCTGTCCCCTAATCAATAATGACACGTAATCATAACCTTCAGTTCCACGAGTGTCTGTGTGTCCAGAGGTGTTTGTAGGGCCTTCTCTGCGATCTTCTCAAACTCGCTACAGAGTCTGAAGGGGCACAAGAACAGTTTTCATAACCACAGCAGAAAAAGAAATCAGCAGACAGTTCAAAGGCCGTGAGTGATGGTACTGTTTGTTGATGTTCTGATGGTCGTGCAGCATCAGTGTCACCAGTTTCTGCTGCAGCTCCTGAGCTCTCTTTGTCAGAGCCTGGATCAGTTTATGAGACTGGACTTCAAACATGCCCAGACGCTCCACCTTCAGTCAGAGGCAAACTGTTAAAAACACTTTCTAACACTGTAGAATCTTGAGTTTAGGTTGATTTCTGTACTATAAGTGAACATGCTCTAGCATGTTCACTTATGAGCTCTATACTTTACACTGACCTCACTGAGACATATTTAAAGTCGGAACACATCCCGTACCTTGCTGGGCGTGTACTGGATCTGGTCGACGAGCTGCTGGTAGTGGATGACCTCCACCATGATTTCCTGAAAGGAGTGCTGATCTGTGATGAACTGCTTCACGTCCTCCTCCGCCTGTCTGTTCACCAGAGAGGCGTACTTATCAAAGTTACGGAGATACTCTCTGGGTTTATCGCTCTCGTCTCTGATCACTTTGAGGATCTGCTGCCGATGGGCTTCGATGATCTCAGGCAGAACAATGGGTTTTAAAGTGCTGCCGAACGGGGAACCTGGCTGTAAAAATGAGAAATAAAGTAGAATTCCTCACTAATATGTTCTAAATGCCATATAGTATTTTTAAATACACACAGAAACTTACCATATCGTCGTAGAGTTTGGTCTCCACTCGAGGCACCACGCTGGCCGATCTGAGCATTAGGTCGTACACATTCAGCAGCGCCTCTTCGAATAATTCAAACTCTGGTTCAAACTTGATGTCTTTGTCGTCCAGCACTAAGTGGAGCACAAAGCCGGGCAGTTTGAAGGCTCGCACAGACTGCTGCAGAAAGACAAAGAAAAGATGAAATGAGGCACTAATAGTGACGAGAGTAAACAATGAAACTGTATATGATCACTAAAAAGCCAAAGATGATAAACCTAACCTACTGAGCATTTAAAACCTGTTTAAATCCAACTAAAACCTGTTCAGATCCAACCAAAACCTGTTTAAATACAACTAAACCTGTTCAGATCCAACTAAAACCTGTTCAAATCAAACTAAAACCTGTTTAAATACAACTAAAACCTGTTCAGATCCAACTAAAACCTGTTCGGATCAAACTAAAACCTGTTCAGATCAAACTAAAACCTGTTCAGATCAAACTAAAACCTGTTCAGATCAAACTAAAACCTGTTCAGATCAAACTAAAACCAGTTAAGATCCAACTAAAACCAGTTAAGATCCAACTAAAACCAGTTAAGATCCAACTAAAATCTGTTCAAATCCAACTAAAACCTGTTCAAATCCAACTAAAACCAACCTAGATCGAACAGAAAGCTGGTCAAATTAAACCAGTCCAAACTAAAACCTGAAACCAAAATGTGTAAAAACAATGGGAAACCACATAATGGCCTGTTTGTTGTGAAACAGACATGAGCCAACCCTCTGCACCAGGGTCTCCCTTTACCTTTATGAATCTACAGCACACATCTATAACTCAAGCTTAAACTACTCCGTGTGTAGGATTTGTAGTTTAGCTCGTCAGTGTGGGACCTGGTTATACCAGGTTTTGTGAAATCATCTGAGTGAAGTCGGTCATAGAGGTCAGCAGTAGCTCCTGCAGCTGAGCCGACATCAGAGCAGCAGCACAGTCAAAGAACGAGCGCAGCCTGCTCGTGTTGTTAGTGCTGGGCACCAGTTTACGCCTGTTCCCTTGATAAAAAATGTTCTGCACTTGAGGAAGCCACCTGAGATAAAGAAGAGCAGAGGTCAATGTGGTAATGTTGTTTGTTTTAGCTAAGCACACTTTAGGACTCACGCTTTAAGAAGCACCGCTCTAAAACTTTCCAAGTGCCTCGAGACGATCTGTTGAAACTCCTGCAGCTCCATCGACTCTTTTCTGTCGTGGAACTCCTCAGTCTTCACCAACCGCTGAGCCTTTAACCTAAAAGTGAGGAGAACGCAAAGCTTTCAAACTCAAATATTCATCAATATGAGTGCAGCTCATTTGCATAAATAAAGTATGTGTTGTTAATCCAAACACTGTGGGTCACACGTCTCTCTGATGTAAGCACAAGGCACTGGAGGCTTTGGTATAAGGTTTTTTAAGCTCAGTGCAGTTCAAACCTTTCTTTCTTTGAATGTACATAACAAGCCTCTCACTCGTTGCACGTGTCTGTGTGACTCACGTCAGGCGGCTGTGCCAGAGCCTCATCACCTCCATCATCGTGGGGTTAATGCAGTGAAGGTTGTCTCTCATTTTGGTTCGAGCGTGAAGAAAGGACTTGTGCCACGGCTTTGGTAGAACCCCAATTCTGGAAGAAAAATTGATATGGGAATAAAAAGCATGCAATCTCTTTCTGTTTAATGAAGAGCCAGAGCTGATGATACTCACTCGAGTCTGTGAGACAGGAGCTCTTTCCCTTTGTCACAGTCAGTGTCCTTCAAACCTCTTAGAACAAAATTCACTAAAAAAAACAAGTGGTTAATCAAATCTGAGCTGATAGTATACTGTATATCATCCTCTAAATGTCTCTAAAGTCCTGTTCAGATCTGAGCATAAGGACTGTCTGAGGAATGTAGACGGTTAAAACACTGTCCCACTCAGCTGGTTCTGTGAGTATTGAGCGTTTACCGATGGCTTTGGTGACTCCGGTCATGTACTCCTCCTTAACCTCGTCCTGCAGCTGCTCCACTGTTTCCTCCAGATTCAGCAGACGCTGAGGAATCATGCTCATGATGTTCTGCAGCATCGAGGCCTCCATGTCGGCAGCTCTCTCCAGTTTTCTCCCAGTCAGAAACTAAAAGAGAGGAAACATCAGCACGGTTCAACACAAGGAATATTTATTAGACGTACAGTTGACTTTACCTCAATCTCGTCTGTGAGTCCTCTGTGGTCTTCAGCTGAATCCTGGCTAAAGTCGGACACAAGGACAAGACTCTTATATATTAGGAAAACAAACATCTTGTCTGTGATGGAACAGAATAATCAATGGCTGAAAGTGTAGTCTGAACCAGGTCTGAACCAGGTCTGAACCAAGTCTGAATCAGGTCTGAACCAGGCCTGAACCAGGCCTGAACCAGGTCTGAACCAAGTCTGAACCAGGCCTGAACCTGGTTTGAACCAAGTCTGAACCAGGCCTGAACCAGGTTTGAACCAGGTATGAACCAGGCCTGAACCAGGCATGAACCAGGTCTGAAACAAAACTAAAGCATGTCTCAGAAGGACTAAAGCAGATCTAAGCAGGACTAAAGCAGGTCTAAGCAGGACTAAGCCAGGACTAAAGCAGGTCTAAGCAGGTCTGAACCAGGTCTAAAGCAGGTCTAAAGCAGGTCTAAGCAGGACTAAACCAGGACTAAGCAGGACTAAAGCAGGTCTAAGCAGGACTAAACCAGGTCTAAGCAGGACTAAAGCAGGTCTAAGCAGGTCTGAACCAGGTCTAAAGCAGGTCTAAGCAGGACTAAAGCAGGTCTAAGCAGGACTAAAGCAGGACTAAGCAGGACTAAAGCAGGACTAAGCAGGTCTGAACCAGGTCTAAGCAGGTCTGAACCAGGTCTAAGCAGGTCTGAACCAGGTCTAAAGCAGGTCAAAGCAGGTCTAAGCAGGACTAAAGCAGGACTAAGCAGGTCTGAACCAGGTCTAAAGCAGGTCTAAGCAGGACTAAAGCAGGACTAAGCAGGTCTGAACAGGTCTAAAGCAGGTCTGAACCAGGTCTAAAGCAGGTCTAAGCAGGACTAAAGCAGGTCTAAGCAGGACTAAAGCAGGTCTAAGCAGGACAAAAGCAGGTGGAGTGTTACTATAACACGACTGACCTGAAGTGTTTGCGTTTGTTTGTGTTGAGGCTCTGTTGGATCAGGCTCTGTCCTGTTTCTCTGAAGTGACCTTTACCTCGACCTTTGCCCCTGGACACATCTTCAACAGGAAACCGAACATTTGAGTCATTAGTTCATGTTCAGTGAGTTAAACACTAATGCCACGTGATTAAAGACGTACTGAGTGGTCTCTGGGAGAGGAGGGGAGAAAATGGAGGCTTCATGTTGTGCCATGGCACTTTACTGTGGACCTAAGAAAAAACATCAGCATCAGTTTAAACAAACTCAACAAGCAACAACAGCCCTGAATAAAACTACTGTAAGCATTTAGAAAAAACATCAGTTTAAACAAACTCAACAAGCAACAACAGCCCTGAATAAAACTACTGTAAGCATTTATAGTGTTGTCTATTTAAAGTATTTAATAAAGTAAGAATGGTCCTGGTTCTTTTATGGACAGAACAAAAGAAATAAGTGCCCGTTAAACTCAGCCGTGGAGAAGTTGATTTAGAACCGGTTAAATAAATATGATGTCATGCTCATTTCTCTAGAATAACTGGATGAAACATTTAAAAGACGTGGAAGAGTTGTACCTGTAAAGACTGATACAGAGAGAAAGAAGGGCTGTCGGTGATCTTTGGTTTCTTCTTGGTGTGGGTTGGACTCTGGAACGACACAGACAGAAGTTATAGATAAAACATTAAAGTAGATGTATGTCAAACGTCTTCATAGTGTGATAATTGCTCCTCACTTTTATTTTAATGCAACGTTTAATTTAACGTTTCTCTTTTTTTAAGAGCGCTGACGAAGAGTTTGGGCGACAGCTAACTCTCTGACTCACTGTAACTACAAGACAATGTCTCTGCTTCTCCAAACTGACCCTGCATTTTCAACAAACCCAGTGCCAGAAGAAAGATGATATATGAATATTAATTCATATTATAATGTGTATTAAATCCAACAAAACAACTACATTACAGACACATGATTAATGTTTAAGTCCTGTTAACGTCTATAGACCACTGTTCTGAAGTTTTCACAGAAAAAAATAGACCAGGACCAGGACCAGACTAGGACCGGACCAGACCAGGACCAGAACAGACCAGGACCAGACTAGGACCAGACCAGGACCAGGACCAGGACCAGGACCAGTTTGTTGTGTGTTGCTCTAAAATATCCGCCACTCGTTTATGATATTTTAAAGTTTCCATTTGTTACCGGTTTTGTTCAGATTTTAATTCAACATTGTTTAGCTTCTTTTTGATGAAATTTACCGTGATTCACTTCACTTTAAACTTCTTTAAACTTCCTTCAACTTTTATCTTAATTAGACTTCTTTCATTTTTTCTACATAGTTTCTATGTAGTTACCGTCAGTCAGTTTCCTTAATTATTATTATTATTATTATTAAAAATCCCTTTTTCACAGTAAAAACAGTGACCGTTAGCAGTTAGCTTGTTAGATACCGCTCGCTAACATTAACGCTTCATTAACGTCATTAACTTTTAGTTAATGACGTTACCAGTTAACCAATAACTTTACCAGTTATAGTTTTGTGTTCTCTCGAATCTTAATAAAACTGTTTCTATTTATTTAAAGTTTGTTAACTCCTGGAGCTTCAGACGTGTTTAAAAGTACCTCTGTGTTGTCCATCTTCTTTGAGCAGTGTTACTACAACACTGAACACTCTGCGCTGCCGTTGGGCCGTTGCTACGGGCCGTTGCTAAGGAAGTGCCTTTACTTTGCGCTCGGCGAAAATTTTATAATATAATACTACGTTTATAAAAAAAAAAAATTGGTTTTATATACTTAAGAAATAGTCATCCGGTTATTTTGTTGATTAAAAAAAATCTAACTTACACCAAAATAAAACTGTCATTGATCTAAAATATCAAAAAGTGCGGTGGAAGAACGCTTAGCCGTCTTTCCTCCAAGGTCACGTGATCGATCCCAGCACCGGACAAACCCACGTTTTTTTTGTTTTTTTTGTTTTTTTTTGGGGGGGGGGGGGTACATATTTATTATATTTTCAAAGTACAACGCATTCCTTTTTTAGTGTATTGTCCCCTTCCACAAAATAAATGTGCTCTTGACTGCAACCGAAGAAATACTGAATAAGCATGTGCCAATAAATTTATTCTGTCATGACATGAAAAAAACTGTCCCACTTTATACAATAATAGTTTGCCTTTATGATACATAATGCATTAAGTGAACTGAAGCGCACCAACACAAAGAAAAATCAGACAATGGCTTAACTACTTTATTAGAAGAGTACATTTTGGTTGTAAATGATTCTCTGTAAACACGCACACTCTGAAAAAGGACAAAAATAAAACAAAAAGAGTTTTAAAACATTTTGGTTTATATTTACAGATGACTGACACAGAACAGACACGAGGTACCTGCTGCAGGCCGACAGTCTGGCTTTTGGTTAGTGGCTTTTACCGATATCAAAAAAAAAAAAATTATCATTCATATAAGTAAGCTACATATGTATTTGAAAAATAAAAATAACCATGATTTGGATGTGCACTATGATCTTTTCCCAAGAAAATGATAAATAATATTTTACACAAATAATCTGTACAAGAACTTCAACCGAGAAATAAACCCGTGACCTGAACCCAGTGGTATTCAAACCGAATGTGAACTGTTACAAATGTAAATGCATTTAACATTTTAAAACCATATTTTCCTGGAGTTTTTGACTTTAAGACTTCTTTATGACTTCTCTAGGACTTCTTCAATCCAGGCAGCGTCAGCTCAAACCTAAAGAGAAAAACAGTTTATGAATTTTCTGGGCGTCTGTCCCAGCAGCTTTGTTTGTGAATCTAAAACCTGTTCTAATCTGACTAAAACCTGTTCTAATCCAACTAAAACCTGTTCTAATCTATCTAAAACCAGTTAAAATCCAACTAAAACCTGTACTAATCCAACTAAAACCCATTTAAACAGTGCTGTAGAGGCATTATAATGCAGGATTGGTACCAGTCGGTGACGCCTATGTTCAGATCCATTTGAGACAGATCCAACAGAACCTGTAGATGAAGCACAAATATTGATTTATTCTGCGTTTTTGTGTTAATATTAAAGTTTAGCAGCAGTCCTCACCATGCCAATGTCCCGTCTCTCTCGGGTGTGGAACATCTTGTGATTTTTTACAGCTATGTCCAACTTACGAGTCTGTGCTTCCTGGAGAGCCACATCAAACTCAAACCTACAAACAGAGAAATAAAGCAACACAAAGGCGTTTAAGAACAGTTCCATAGTGAGCTGACTCGTGCTGTAGAGCCTGAGACAAACACTGCTTGGATAAATCGAATGTAAATATTGTAAAAAGCCTCTGACATCTGGTTAAAGACAGGGTTGACCGTCCTCTTCTTGACCTGAGTCCTCTTGCGGTGATTCCAGGACTGATCCGGGAGCAGGTACAGGCGGACGTAAGAGTCTGTGCCGTTCTCGCCGCAGGGAAACAGGTCTCTGCAGGAAACGCACACAGACACCGTTAGAAACCAACCAAGTCTGTTTCCCTGCCAGGTCAAAAAGCATTGTGACCCACCTAAACCCTGTTCAAATCCACCTAAACCCTGATCAAATCCACCTAAACCCTGTTCAAATCCACCTAAACCCTGTTCAAATCCACCTAAACCCTGTTCAAATCCTGTTCAAATCCACCTAAACCCTGTTCAAATCCACCTAAACCCTGTTCAAATCCATCTAAACCCTGTTCAAATCCATCTAAACCCTGTTCAAATCCATCTAAAACTGTTCAAATCCACCTAAAACTGTTCAAATCCACCTAAAACCTGTTAAAATCCATCTAAAACCTGTTCAAATCCATCTAAACCCTGTTCAAATCCATCTAAACACTGTTCAAATCCATCTAAAACTGTTCAAATCCATCTAAACCCTGTTCAAATCCACCTAAAACTGTTCAAATCCACCTAAAACCTGTTCAAATCCATCTAAACCCTGTTCAAATCCATCTAAAACTGTTCAAATCCACCTAAAACCTGTTAAAATCCATCTAAAACCTGTTTAAATCCATTTAAACCTTCTTCAAATCCAACTAAAACCTGTTCAAATCCACCTAAAACCTGTTCAAATCCATCTAACACCTGTTCAAATCCATTTAAACCTTCTTCAAATCCACCTAAAACCTGTTCAAATCCACCTAAAACCTGTTCAAATCCACCTAAAACCTGTTCAAATCCACCTAAAACCTGTTCAAATCCACCTAAAACCTGTTCAAATCCACCTAAAACCTGTTCAAATCCACCTAAAACCTGTTCAAATCCATCTAAACCCTCTTAAAATCCATTTAAACCTTCTTCAAATCCATCTAAAAACAGTTAAAATCCACCTAAACCCTGTTCAAATCCATCTAAAAAAAAAAAAAACCCTGTTCAAAACCCTCTTCATGGATTTGAAGAGGGTTTAGGTGGATTTGAACAGTTAAACCTTCTTCAAATCCACCTAAACCTTCTTCAAATATATCCAAAATCTGTTCAAATCCAAATATAATATGTTCAAAGCTAAAACCTCTGAATATCTTTTAGAAAAGTCATAATACGTAAAAAGGCTAAATAAACACTTCTTAAATCTCTTCAGCCGTTTTCTTTTTGGACAGGCACCTGTTGGTATTTATTCAGGAGCTATGTCTGATGTAAAGAGTGATTAAATCTGTGTTGGGTCGGGAGTTGTACCTGCAGCAGTTGACCGCGACTATGAGTTTGTTCCTCAGAGTGGCGTATCTCAGAGAGAGGTTGATCTCTCCGAACGAGCCCTGGTGATTCCTGAGAGCTCTGTGGAACAACACCACAGTCATTAAACCAACTCTGCTCTACACCAAAACAACATCTGGATCTCATATTATCAGACTCAAGAGACCGACTCTGGGTACGGGGCTCCGTCCGTCAGGTCGAAGCGCGACGAGGCGATGGAGTTCTCCGACAGCAGGCTGTGGGAGTCGTAGCGCCTCATGCTGGGACTGGACGGGGACTGCAGACTCTGAAGGGCCTGGAGGGAGCCCCGACGCTGGGTGGGGTTGTCCGGTCTGCTGGGACCAGGCTGAGACTCTGGGATCTGGGTCGAGGAGGGGGGAGAGGAGGAGCTGTGTGGGACAGAGGAGGAGCTGTGTGGGACAGAGGAGGAGCTGTGTGGGACAGAGGAGGGGGCTGTGGGGGCTTTGGAGGCTGACTGAGGAGTGGGGTTCTTCTGGAGAGAGGTCTTCGGGGGACTCGCTGCGATCTGAGGAGGCTTTTCTTCGGACAGAATCTGTGAGGGGAGTTGGTCAGTTGTTAGTAAGTGTATCAAAGCCACAATGAACGTTGGTTTTATTTTGGTCGTGTGTTTTATGTTGGTGATGAAACTATGACCTATATTCCACTCGACCAGTGATGTTGAGGTGAACTGTCTACTTTTGAATAATGTTAACACGTGTGTTTGCCATGCCTACAGTTATTTTTGTACAGGCCGACTCAAAAGGCTTCTCAGACTGCACTAGACAACCTGACCTTAGACCCTCCATCAGGGTCAGAAGAAAACTCAGCCTCAGGGAGAACCACAGAAGGACGCACAGGTCGTCTTGAAGAAAAGGCATCTGGACTTTTCTGAGGAATTAATTAAAAAGGTCTCTTGGAATTAAGAGACGGAACGTCTTCAAATAAAAAACTAAGTCCAGATGCATTTGCTTTTCATATTTACAGAACCGATAATTACACTGGCAGACCATAGGACAGAGTTCAGAGAGTGCTTCAAACTCATACGTCCATCACTTGAACCAAGGCCTACCTAGAATAATCATTTACCCTTTCTTTAGTTGAATAAACGCAGACACCCCAGACATACTATCCTGCCTGGACAGAGTGGATTAACCCAGAGAGGCAGGTCAGGAGAGCGGTGGAAGTAAAGAGTATTGTGTGTCAGTGCAGCTGCTGTGATGAGAGGGGTCTGCAGTGAAAGGACAAAGATATTCATCATTTTATTCAGTGATTGACGCGTTTCTAGCTTTAAAGGCCTGTGGGTTATCCTAGGGCTCCTGCTCGGTGTGGCACAGTTCCGTCTCAAAACCACCACTACTTCAGGACTTCGAGGAATCAAACATGGCTGCTCCTCATCAGGACTCCCGCCCATAGGTCATGTGAGGTCATGTGAGGTGTGTAAGTCCTGCATGTGCTCACCCTGAGAGTGGCCTTGAGTTTGATCTGACTGGTGGCCCCCGACCGCTCCAGGAGGAAGCGCTGGTCCAGAGTCATGTCAGAAATGGTCAGCAGTCGATTCAGAGGCAGGGTCAGGACGCCCAGAGGGGTCTTCTTCTCCGGCTCCTTCACCTAAAAACACATTCCCCAGACGTCAAACACAGAGACAGATCAATGAAGCGGTTGTTTGTGTGAGGAGTTAATGATTCCTTTCATCAGCAGCAGGTTTAAGAAAACTGTGCAGGGTTTGGGACTGAACTTGTCTGAACGTAACCAAAGTGATCTTTTGGCCCAACCTGGATGAGCAGGTGCTGGGTTTTGATGTTGTGGACAAAAAAGGTGAATCCTTCTTCCCACACTGGGTCTTTGGAGGCATAGGCCACCTGAGGACAGACACACAGGGCCATTAGAGTCAGAGACGACAAACACCAGGGTCAGAAACAAAACAAGTGTGTAATATCAACAAAAGTGGAGCCGTACCTTGCTTTTCTTGACGTCTTTATCCACAGACAGCTCCACAAACGAGTTGGGGTCGGTCGTTCTCTTTGTGAGCTGCAACAGAAGCAAAAAAAGATTTACTTTTTTACTTGTTTATCAAGAAAGACATTGTGGGATTGAGTTTAAAAAAATTCTACCATTAAGAACAGGGGTGGGCAAACTAAGGCCCAGGGGCCACATGCGGCCCGTTGAGCTGCGTAATCTGGCCCGCCAAGCCTTCACTAATAATTTATTAATAATTATATACTGCATATAGTTCTCGTTTTTCTTCAATATTGTGTGACATGATCCAAACGGGAACAGCCTTTCCTAAAGCCACAGCTCTCAGAGACAGAGTTTAAGAACAAACAGAGTAGATCTGAAACTGAGGAGCTGCAGCTGTGGCGTTGGTTACACAGTGTTTAATGCACATATTGTTTTTCCTTTAGTTTAAACTTAAAAATGGGTTTTTAAATTGAGCTTTAGTGAGTTCCTTGTGTTGGCCCAGCCCTCCTCAAGAGTCCCATGTTCTAATGTGGCCCTTGGGGAAAAAATAACTGCCCACTCATAATTTAGAGACTACACTGTTAAGACGACAAAACAGTATATGCACAATAGTAAGAAAAAATGTAATCATATCAAACACTTTTGTTTCATTCATTTGAACAAAAGTATGCATTTTAATTTCTACATCCTCGACCTATAAAAAACATAAAAAAACATTATATTTAAAACATTAAATAAATCAAAATAATTTGATGTATATGGTTTTTAGAGCAAAAAAAATATATACTGTCAACAAGCCCAAAAGAATAATATAACCATCATTTGTGAACCGGAGTTAGTAACCAGCAGGGGGCAGACAGGAGCAAGCAACATGTCCTCCTCCGAGTCTCAATCACAACTGAGGGTCCAACAGTTTACAGTTTACTTTGAGTGTTTAATGAACACACTTTGGGAAAATGTTTAACAAAGACTCATTTTTCTTTGTTGAAATGTAAATTGCTCAAAGTTCACAAGTGACTGACGGCTTTCTGTTTTGTTTGTGGCTAAACACGCCCATAAGTCCAGCTCTAAGACATGCACCAGACGAGCAGGACAAACCTGCTGCTGACTCATAAAAACGCTCATAAAAACAGAGAGCTCTGCCTCGGGCCGAAGTCTGACAGACGGCTGTGGTTAAAGAAGAACAAGTTTGCATTTTATTACCATTTCATTTTGTTTTATTTTGAAAAATGGACTACTTCAGACAGTTTCCTGTTTGCGACTCGTTAAAGCTGTAGCTAACGTGCTTTCATTCATCAGCAGCACTTTTAGACTAAATCGATCCTGAGTCACTTTGAGCGCTCTTTGGTTGAACGCATGTCGAGGGCGTGACACGTCTCTGCTCCTGGGGGGGGGTATAAAGAGGAGGGGGCTGTGCTGCACGCTTTAATAAATCAGAATAAACTCTTATTTATGAATGAGGCCTCAGATGTTTCCTGATCTAGAAATCTAAAAAGAGAAAGGGGTTCTTCTCGACAGAACTTTTCTCTCGTTTTGTGTCCAACTACTTTTGTGTGATCGGTCACTGTCGCCCTGTCCAGAACCAACTCTTTAATCAGAGAACTAAACACATTTATTGTACTAAACAGTTAATGCTCAGCTGTGTTCAGGTAATACATATAGTTGAGTTCTTACCCGAGCCTCTTTGGGTTGTTTCCCAGTTTTCTGGTTTTGGTTGATCTCACTGTGGTCCTTCTGCAGACAACACCAAAGTGTACATTAATAAAACAAAGGTTTCCCGTGCTGCAGGAGGTGTTGGGTGATTGGTCGACTCACCGGGAGCCCTGAGGCGTTGTCCAGGTAAACAGCGAGCATGGCACAGGCCAGACCGTTCTCAGACTGAAACAGAGAAACACTTGATGAACCCGAACAGAGCGTTGGATACGAGACTAATGCTGCGTTCATGCTCTCTTCTGACTGTCCGAGTTTTTAATTCAACAGCTCATACCCCTGAGCTGTGGCAGGACATGATGACAGAATGAACCGGTGAGAGTGGGAATCGAACTGCCAACCTTCCACTCATAAACTCATAGGCACGGAGGTACTGAGGGATGAGGGGCTGATGCAGGAGATGTAAGAGGAACAGTTTTCTCTGGAATAAGACCTGAACGCAGACTAAACTCGGCACAGGTGGAACAATGAGCACTGATTCAACAGAAACACATGGAGTCTATGATGAGGAGCGACAGACTGTGATTGGCTGAGAGCAGATAAATGCTGATTGCTGACAGGTTGAAACAGTTTTCTGACAGTGAGCTGCAGATACCTCTTTGAGCAGAGCGGGGTCGGTCTTAAGAGAGAGCCACTGCAGTTTGAGATGGAGTTCTCCGGTCTGAGCGCCCTCCAGAGTGAACCACTGCAGCAGCGACAGACGAAGGACACATTCAGAACATTTAAATCAGTGCCTGGGTTTAACCACAGTCGTTCAGAGTTTACCTGGTCCATTACTTTCTGCTTCTTTACTTCTCCTAAGTCCAGGTTGTACCTGACAGAAGGACACAGACATTACAGAGCATTTACATTCCCAGGCTTTGTGTTTTATACTTTCAGCAGCAAAAACAGAAGGAAACTTTACATGATTCTTTGGAGCAATTGGAAGTGTTGCTGTGATCCATGAAGCATTATTAATGTCATGTACTCACACTGAGATTTTTGACTTTTAACAATACGTCACTAGATTTACCGTCCGAGGAAGTCGTCTTTGTCTGTGTCTTCGTCGTAGAGCTCTAACTCCAGCTGCTGACCCGGCGCCTCGTGGACAACAAACTGCAGAAGCACAGAAGGGAAAAAGGGTTTTAAAGAAAGTCCGGTTGAACCTGCCTCAGACCGGGATCCCTCTGGTTAAAGACAGACCCCTACAGTGTCAGGCTGCATCAGCGGATCATGAAGGGCGTTTTGTAAACCGGCGTTACCTCATAGGTCTCGTTCCATTTGGGGTGCAGGTTCTCTTTGATGGTCTTGCTCTTGAACTGTCTGTTCCCGACTCGGAGGGTGGTGTAAGGGTCCGACTTCCCTTTGACCAGACCCATCATGTAGGTGTCCTTCGCCATCAGGTCCCGGGCCTCCAGCAGGTGGACTCGGACCACTCCCTGAGGAAAGCAGACCGGGGTTAGACCAGATTTAGACCAGCTTTTGTCTAGGATTAGTCAATGTTTAGTCCAAGTTTAGTCCAAGTTTAGACCCAGGTTTATATCAGGTTTCCCCAGGTCTGCCCTGGATTTAGTCCAGTTTTTCATCGAGGATTAGACCAGCTCTATAAAATCTAAGTTTGATCCAATGGCTAGACAAGAGCCAGACCAGGTTTAGACCAGATTTAGATCAGATTACGTCTAGGCTTAGTTTAGATTTAGATGTTTAGATCAGGTTGAGTCTAGTTCAGGTTTTTTTCTAGGATTAGACCAGGATTTATTATGGAACAGGACGAGCCTCGACTCCTGTGTTTTCACTAATGTTGCTAGAATTCAGGCTCAAGCCACGCTTTTCTGACCGACTTTTGTGGAACAGCCCCCTGGAGAAGTCCCAGCCCGGGTTTAGTCCAGATTTAGACCAGGTTTAAACCAGGTTTAAGACTGGATTTAGTCCAGATTTAGGACCTTGTTTAGAACAGGTTTGGTCGATGTTTGGTCCAAGTAAAGTTTGTGTTAAGTCCAGGTTTAGAGACTGTCCCGTGTCTGATCTGTGGAAGGGAGGGGATACAGACCCGAGGCATCGGGAACCTCATGACGTCCACTTTGACCTGGTCGATGAGCGGGAAACACATGCGGTTCGGCAGCACCATGATGGAGGCGATGATGTCCATGATGGTCTCCTCCGACAGAGAGCTGCAGCGGGACGACAAGGACACGAGTTTTAGAAAGACCACACACACACCGGGCCTAAACCAGGACCATCTCCAGACCGGGCCTAAACCAGGACCATCTCCAGACCAGGCCTAAACCAGGACCATCTCTGAAAACAGGTCTAAACCAGGACCATCTCCAGACCAGGCCTAAACCAGGACCATCTCTGAAAACAGGTCTAAACCAGGACCATCTCCAGACCGGGCCTAAACCAGGACCATCTCCAGACCGGGCCTAAACCAGGACCATCTCTGAAAACAGCTCTACACCAGGACCGTCTCTAGACTGGGTCCAGACTTTACCTAAAACCGGGCGTGTCCAGGAGGTTAGTCGTCCCAGTCCAGTTAATTTGCAGTTTCTGAAAAATGTATAAAAAATAAACCGGATTAATCAAACACAAAACCGAACATATGAATGTAAACGTAAACACTCACAGGACGCCGGATGAAGAAAAAGGTGACTCCTCCCACCAGAGGCACGTCACCAATCAGAGGCTCCAGAATCACTCGGAGCATCCCCTCGAGCTGGAGACAGAAGATCTTAGTGTTAGTGCACACTCTTTACGTCTCCGTACATTTACTTTGATAAAGCTGCTTCAGAAGGAAACAACTAGAAATAAATAATAAATAATAATAAAATAATAAAATGAAACGGTAAATAAGAGACGAAACTCCTGGGTCCCACTCCAGCCCTGGTTAAACCATTTACTGATGGGATTTTATTAACACTCTCGGCTTTGAGGCTTGAATACTGTGGATTAACTGAGAATAAACTGAAGAGTTGAACAGAAGTGACAGAAACAGACCTTCAGTCCTTTGACTCCAGCTGTGATGGGGGGCTTCACGACTGCATCGATGTCCACGTCTCCGGCCCAACTGCACAAGAAGGACAAGGTAAAGAGCTGAGCCCAGGGCACCGGGGGAGGGGCCCCAGGAACTTGTGGATTTGAGAGTTATGTTGTCTTGTTCTGACCTGATGTTGAGGTCCAGGATGACCTCTCTCTGGTCGACCTCGTGAGTGTAGGCCTGCATCCCAGTGATCTTCAGAGGCTGCACAAACCACCACCAGAGAGGGGTTTATAATCCAGTTTAAACCTGTTCAAATCCACCTGAAACCTGTTCAAATCCACCTGAAACCTGCTCAAATCCACCTGTAACCTGCTCAAATCCATCTAAAACCTGCTCAAATCCACCTGAAACCTGCTCAAATCCATCTAAAACCTGCTCAAATCCACATGAAACCAGTTCAAATCCATCTAAAACCTGCTCAAATCCATCTAAAACCTGCTCAAATCCACCTGAAACCTGCTCAAATCCATCTAAAACCTGCTCAAATCCACATGAAACCAGTTCAAATCCATCTAAAACCTGCTCAAATCCACCTGAAACCTGCTCAAATCCATCTAAAACCTGCTCAAATCCACCTGAAACCTGCTCAAATCCATCTAAAACCTGCTCAAATCCACCTGAAACCTGCTCAAATCCATCTAAAACCTGCTCAAATCCACATGAAACCAGTTCAAATCCATCTAAAACCTGCTCAAATCCACCTGAAACCTGCTCAAATCCATCTAAAACCTTTTAAAATCCATTTTAACCAGGTCTAATCAGACGTACGATGTGTCCAAAGTGGATCTTGGTGAAGGTGAAAGTCTTCAGAGCGTGGTTGGACTGACGGATCACGGGCTGGATGTTTAGTCGCAGCAGTTTTTCCATGAACATCCCGAAGAACGGCCAGGCTTGCTCCAAAACCTGCCAGAACCGGCAGAAAAACCCATCAGACCGGCCTTTACTAGACTTTAACAGAAGTTTAAATTCAGTGAGATGTGGAGGTGTTACCTTATTGACCCAGTCCACCTTCTCCACGTCAGGAAAATTAACCTGCAGAAGGAAACAAATGAGGTTAGGTCTGGATCTGAGGTCTGGATCTGTGGGGTTCTTGTTCATCCAGGTCACAGTCAAATGAAGGAGAGATCAAAGCATCAAGCTCTAAGTTTTTTTTACTTTTATTACAAGTTTGTGTTCTGTAGTGAAGACAGGATTAAACTTCTGAACAACATCCAAACCAGGACCAGGACTGACCCAGGTCTAATAGGTTTAAACCAGGACTAAACCAGGACTGAACCAGGTTTATTGACAGAACAATAATAGACCCCAGTCAGGACCAGGACTAGACTGCATGAGGTAAATAAAGATGTCCTTCAGTCAGGACTAAACCTGAATTTATTTTAGATTATTGTAAGAATAAGTCTGTCCTGGGACCTCCTGAAGCCACAGAGCGAGCAGTAAACAGAGTTTGTCAGAGCTCAGAGGAAGGAGTGCTGTAACCAAATATTAAACCCACACAAGATAAAACACTGGTTCAGCAGGTTTATGCAAATGAGGCCCTGTCGCCACGGTAACAGTACTGACCAGGTAAAACAGTGAACAGGTGAGGCAGTGATTTGTCTTTATGTTTAAAACACAGACGGTCCAAATGTAACACTTTTATAATCCACAAAAACAAACCCAAACACTGTCTGGACCTGGTCTAAGTCTGGACTAACTCTGTCTCCTTCAAACACTGACCTCCGAGTCTGGACCTGGTCTAAGTCTGGACTAACTCTGTCTCCTTCAAACACTGACCTCCGAGTCTGGACCTGGTCTAAGTCTGGACTAACTCTGTCTCCTTCAAACACTGACCTCCGAGTCTGGACCTGGTCTAAGTCTGGACTAACTCTGTCTCCTTCAAACACTGACCTCTGAGTCTGGACCTGGTCTAAGTCTGGACTAACTCTGTCTCCTTCAAACACTGACCTCCGAGTCTGGACCTGGTCTAAGTCTGGACTAACTCTGTCTCCTTCAAACACTGACCTCTGAGTCTGGACCTGGTCTAAGTCTGGACTAACTCTGTCTCCTTCAAACACTGACCTAACTCTTGTATTTTTTTAAAGTGTAGTATTGACTTGTTCTGGTCTTGCTCTGGTCTTGCCTCGATCTTGCTCTCGTCTTGGTCTGGTCTTGTCTCGGTCTTGCTCTGGTCCTGCTCTGGTCTTGTCTCGGTCCTGCTCTGGTCCTGCTCTGGTCCTGCTCTGGTCTTGCTCTGGTCTTGCTCTGGTCTTGCTCTGGTCTTGCTCTGGTCTTGTCTCGGTCTTGGCTCTGGTCTTGGCTCTGGTCTTGGCTCTGGTCCTGCTCTGGTCCTGCTCTGGTCTTGCTCTGGTCTTGTCTCGGTCTTGCTCTGGTCCTGCTCTGGTCCTGCTCTGGTCTTGCTCTGGTCCTGCTCTGGTCTTGCTCTGGTCTTGCTCTGGTCCTGCTCTGGTCTTACTCTGGTCTTACTCTGGTCTTGCTCTGGTCTTGCTCTGGTCTTGCTCTGGTCCTGGTCTGGTCTTGGTCTGGTCTTGGTCTGGTCCTGCTCTTGTCTTGCTCTGGTCCTGCTCTGGTCCTGCTCTGGTCCTGCTCTGGTCCTGCTCTGGTCCTGCTCTGGTCCTGCTCTGGTCCTGCTCTGGTCCTGCTCTGGTCCTGCTCTGGTCTTACTCTGGTCTTGCTCTGGTCTTGCTCTGGTCTTACTCTGGTCTTGCTCTGGTCCTGCTCTGGTCCTGCTCTGGTCCTGCTCTGGTCTTGCTCTGGTCCTGCTCTGGTCCTGCTCTGGTCCTGCTCTGGTCTTGCTCTGGTCTTGCTCTAACAGTGGTCTTTAAAGCTTTACGTTTATTAAAAAGAGTCCTATGTAGTTGTTGAGTGTCGTATTAACACTAGTGTTAGTGTGTTTTTAAAGCAGACAAACTGAGTTTAAAATGTCCTGAGTCAGTTCTAGTCCAGACTCTGCTTGAGCCACAGGAAGAGTCAGAAACATAAGATTTAAATTAAATTATAATAATTAAAGCGACAGTGTCTGTTCAGTTTCAGAAGCACCTGAGTCATTTAGACCCGGGTCAGACTCTTACCCATGATGCCATCTGCAGAGAGCTCTGGAGTTCCTTGTTGATGACTCCGGTCTCGTTGTCGAGCAGCTCCAGCGCGGATCCGATCCGGGCCTCCTTCCACTCGCGGTTCTTGCTCCACCAGGTGAGCATCAGCATCACGAGCAGCACCCAGCTCACACTGAGCCCCAGAGAGCCCGTCAGGTACACGGGGTAGAGCAGCAGCACGCTCCGGCCCAGGTACAGCAGGAACTCCATCAGGATCCGGTTCACGGTGGACGGCTGCAGGGCCTCGTCCTCCGGGAGCTGCTGCGCGGGGGGCTGGAGGTCCGAGGACATCCCGCCGGTGTCAGAGGTCAGAGCCGGTGAGAGGTCAGAGGAAACACCGGGAAAAAAAAGCGCTGCGGCGGCTGAGACTAACTTCCGCGTTTGTAGAAAAGAGACACACCTGCGTCAAAGGGCGGGACGGGTTTGGGACATTCCAACGAAACACGAGAGGAGTCCGAGGAAAACGGTGGCTCTGGAGCCAGAGACGGAGCCGTTTATCTAAAGTCACTGGATCAGTCGCTTTTAGAACAAAATGAGAGAAAGTGCATCAGAAAATAAAAAGTGTGCCTTTCTCGTAATTTAGGTCAATATACATCATTGTATTTTAAGGCTTTTTATTTTTCCCAGGTGCATACAGTTCATTTAATGTCATGTCTAAAGTAAAGGCCTTACTTCACTTTAAATAAAAATAATTCCTTCAGGCTTAAGTCACTTGATCTTTAGGAGATTTTGGGATGTTTAAAACTGTACAATATTTAAAATATTACACATTAAAATAAATTTTAGCAACCATTATAGACTGTTTTCACTAGAATATATTTAAAATAAAGTAATAACAGGTGTTTAGAGCAGGGTTAGATTATTACTGGAGCCACTGATCCTATATTTGGGACAAAAATATACTTTTAAAGTCCTCCAGAACAAAATAAAGTTGCACAAAACGGAAATAATATTTTATTCTGGTAACTTTTGAATGACTGCGGTTAAATTCCTGTCACATATTTACATGATAGCTTCATTATAATACACCTCTTTATGCTTGTATTTCTATGTTGCATTATTTTAGACTGGGTTCTCAATGGGACAGCGCCATCTACTGAGATTTTGAGGTCGTACACAGCATTAGCGTGAGTCCAGACCTCGGTGTAAATTATATAAAACAATGTCAGTGTTATTTAACCATTTGTTATTACGTCTAGAGAAATCCAAACAGACATGACTGGACAAGTGCATTATGGGCTATTTTCTGAATGTGTTTGATTTTAGTGGCTTTAACAGAACATTAACTCATGCACATTAATATTCTGACCTGAGTGACTCGGTGTTTGTAAAATCCTACAAATGAACTCAAATGAACTCAAATGAACTTAAATGTAGAGTGGCCGCAGTGACTTCTGGGTAATCCTCTTTGATCTGGACGACTCTATACGAGGTAATGTGTGTGAATGAGTTAAAAATAATATAAACTCTTTAAAAAGTGACAGATGTGTGCTAGCTCTCTGGTATTAGGTCTTATTTGTCATGTTATAATTTCGTCCTGTTTTGTCGTGTTTACTGTACGTTTTATAAAAGTTTATAGTGGTTTATTTTGCGCGGGAGCTTTAGCTTCTGACTTTAGGGCCTTCTTTTACTGCACGAGGTCGGCCTAAGGTTTTAGATAAAAACTGAGAGACACAGGGTAAGACAAAGAAATGCTTAATGACATTGTGCATTTTTAAATGTTTTAGGGAAAAAACTGAGGCTCATCAGAAAATACAAGCATAAGTGTATATTTGTCAGAAAAATCCATAAAACCTGTTGAATTTAGAGGAAACGATGTGAAAAGCCTGCACTTGACATAATGTAGAGGTAACAGCAACTTTAGGTCAGAAAGTCTAAACTTTAAAAATGATTACAATACATACTAAAAACTAAAAAACGAACACAGACACAATTCATTACTCTTATAAAAAACACTTTATAAGAGTCAGAATAATTTAGTACAAAATGGTTTCAAAGAAACAACACTGCTGACACATTCAGGTCGTTCTCCAACGACCGGCTTTACAGCACTTCTGTCCACACACGAGCGGGAACTTTATTACTTTATTAAACAGATTTTAACTGAACAGAAAAGCATTGTTGGAGCCATTGTATTGTAATTTCTGTTTGTAACACTAGAGGGCATATGAGTCTTTGGAAGTGTGCTGAAACCATAGATAGTATAAATATGGATGTTATCCGCCCATTGGTCCCGTATTCACCAATATTGACATTACGACTCGGCAATAAAATGGCTGTTACAGCCGGGATTTTCGGCTTTTACTCCATAGTGAAACAATTGAGTAAACATAGTAAAAACTCAGCTCTAGAGACCGGAGCCATCTTTTGTACCAGGCTGTAAACAGGATTTTTACACTTGTAAAGTCTCCATTGGGTTTTCCTTATATTTCCGCTTCTGGAGCCTGCCCTCTGGTGGACGGAGGTATATCGCCGTATTTTGGCGTATGGTGGGGCCCTTACGCAGGGACCATTTAGGAGGTTCCATGGGAGACGCTTGGGTCAAGCCAGACTCTAATGAGGCACAGGTGCAATGGAAGGTCAAACAAACTTGACCGTGCTGTGCGTGCTGTACTAAAGGTGCAGGAAACTGTTGTTATACCTCTTAACAGTTTGTTTGAATGGAATGTTTGTTTATTAATGAAGAAACAAAGTTACGTTTAAAGTTATATTTTTCCTTTTTTATTTTTTTTTATTTTGTTTGTTTGCAATGACAAATGGACAATAAATGGATTGCCATATCTGACTTTATTCTGGACAATAACTGGATTTATTCAACGTAAAGCACGCGTCAGAAACAGACAACTAAATTCCATCTGCGTCCCTACAAACATAAACCCTGTTATAGATTAAAATGTGTTCATTTAATAGTGAAGAAAAAAAGCAACGAGAGAAATAATAATTAAATTTTCTCTAAATTTATTAAGCATTCTTTTATTATTAATGTCAAATCTACTAAAGTCACAAAAGAACAGCAGAAGAAGACTTTAGCTCATATTCAGCAGTTTGTGGACAGTTGGCTCTTTGTGATTAAGTCATGCACAAAATGAACTTTATTCACGACATTCAAAACTCTGTGATTAAACAAGAACATGCCCTTCACTGACGTAGAAGCTGAAGCTGGTGCTCATGTCTCAGAAGTGTTAGATCATCATCTCATCCACAAAAGGCCCTCCAACTGGAAAGAAATGGATCCTTGTCCCATTTGTTCTTGATACTGCAACTCAAATCTCAGAAACATTCTGGACTGACGTCGAGGCTGAATATCTGAGACCGATACAAGAGCTTTGAAAACATGCCTTCATTTCCAACTCCTCATCTTTGTGAAGCGAGGACCACACTCGTCACTCTGACACGGGTCTCAATGAAGAAAACAAGTCCAGTCCCACTGGTTCTGATTATGGAGTTTTGATAATGTAAATACAAGTGCAGTAATTCAATTCAATATCGTGTGTTATGAGCCTGAAATATCTAATGTGATCTAATATTATTTTTCAATTTCATGTTTTTCTTGTTGGTCTTTAGTACTTATGTAGTATTTGTTTTTTTCTCATCTAGTTTAGAATAGCTTTTCTTTTTGCCTACTTTTAATGTCTTTTATGTAATTATAGTGTATTTTTTTTGTTTGCTTTATTGTTGTAAGTAATTAAATTCCATTTTTAGTTTTAGTTTCATTTTGTCAGTGATGGAAGTGATTTTACAAATCCAGTTTGTTATGAAAGCTGTCGGCCAGAGACTCTATTTCATCAAGTGACTCGGTTTCATTGAGTGAATCCCTTCCTAACATCTTAGACTTGGAACAAGATCGGGGGCGCTTGCCACACTGCATAGTGCTGCCTACAAAGGCTTTAAAGAAACCGTTCACAGACCTGTCTTGGATGCACAGAGCTCCGCCCCTGCGCTCGTACTGTGAAGGGGCTCTGTTCATGTCAGAGATACAGGTCCACACGATGTTATCAGCAGTAGTTACAGCCCACTTTGAGTGGTCATGTTGTGGTGACCAGTTTCCCAGGTCTGTGTGGATCATCTCTACATTCATCACTTTGTGTCTGTTTTTCACACAGAAGCTCTGGTCTCTGCCATTTTGACATCCCCAGGTCTGAACGTCCATGTCACTGAATAAATCGTCAGCCATCTGCACGTACAAGTCTCCACCTGAACAAACAGAACACAAGGAAAAAGAGGATGTAACATAGACTGAGATAAAAGTCCTCTCTTCGTCCAGAATCTTAAATGTCAGGCCAACAGCTTGAAACAGTCAGTTTTAGAGCACGTCCAGTGGTTGGCACCTGCTGGACAAGCCCTAATGACATTTACCAGGTCTTGTGTCAGAAGTGGGAGCAGAAACCTACAGCACTGATCATTACACAGTATTTGAATGTCTACACATGAACGGTGAACACAAAAGGGGGGTATTAACCATGAAAAATGACAAACAACTAGATGTCAGGTCTGACCTTCTGACCTGTCAGGTTATTAGACACAACCAGGCTAAGCTCTTTGTGCCATAGAGCCCTAAAAAAACATTAAAATACTCTGATTTCAGTACGACCTGAACAAGTGATTATCATGTTGACAGTAATCGAGCAGTACTTCCAAACTAATATCTCTGTCCATAATGTACAGACCTCTCAAAGAAAACAACATTCATTTATTCTCTTACCGCTGGCCTGTGAGCCTGTCTGTTTGGCCCTTATCATCAGGTTATTTCCCCCTTTTGTTGTCAAGGTTACGAAGTGGCCTGGAGGATCAGCAAAGACCTTGTTGGCTGCATCAATCATCTCTTTTGGAAAACTACTGGTAATCTTGTGCTCAAACGGAAACGCTCGGATGTACTGTAGGTGTTTCCCTAAAATCACAGCAGACATTATAGAAACACACACACCTCTCTCCCACTGCCCATGAGCAAGTCTTACCAACTATACTGAGCCCAGAGAACGGCAGAGTCACACACATGAAGGTCTGGCCGTTACGAACACCGCTGTCAGGATAGAACTTATTCTGGTCTCTCTTGAACGGAAACTGAGGAGTGCTGTGAGTGAGCCACAGAGCAGTCTGAGTTACACTGTCTCCCAGAACCACACCTGGAACAGAGAAAGACACTGTCACACCCCCGTCACACCCCCGTCATACCCCCGTCACACCCCCGTCATACCCCGTCACACCCCGTCATACCCCGTCACACCCCGTCACACCCCTGTCACACCCCGTCACACCCCGTCAAACCCCATCACACCCCGTCACACCCCGTCACACCCCATCAAACCCCGTCACACCCCGTCACACCCCTGTCACACCCCGTCAAACCCCATCACACCCCGTCACACCCCGTCACACCCCATCAAACCCCGTCACACCCCGTCACACCCCGTCACACCCCGTCACACCCCATCACACCCCATCCACACCCCACGCCACACCCACGTCACACCCCGTCACACCCCGTCCACACCCCATCACACCCCGTCCACCCCGTCACACCCCACGTCCACACCCCGTCAAACCCCGTCACACCCCGTCACACCCCGTCACACCCCACGCCACACCCCGTCCACACCCCATCAAACCCCATCACACCCCGTCACACCCCTGTCAAACCCCGTCCACACCCCGTCACACCCCACGTCACACCCCGTCACACCCCACGTCACACCCCGTCACACCCCATCAAACCCCATCACACCCCGTCACACCCCTGTCAAACCCCGTCACACCCCACGTCACACCCCATCACACCCCGTCCACACCCCATCACACCCCGTCACACCCCGTCACACCGTCACACCCCATCAAACCCCATCACACCCCGTCCACACCCCATCACACCCCGTCAAACCCCATCACACCCCGTCACACCCCATCACACCCCGTCACACCCCATCACACCCCGTCACACCCCGTCACACCCCGTCACACCCCGTCACACCCCGTCACACCCCGTCACACCCCGTCACACCCCTCTAGGGCAGAGCAGACATCAAACTCATCAGGCGAATGTTTGGTCACCTTTGCTGTGACCGTATGTGTCGCCTTGATTGTATGTGTCGCCAGCTTTCTTTTTCGGAGGCTGGTCACTGTAGCTGAGGAAACCAAAGCTGGACGGCTGAAACAAGGAAAGGACAGTTTGGTTTTCATGGTGTCTATGTACATGTCGTGTGTAATTAGACGTGGCTTCACCCTGTATTCAAGTGTTTGGTTTAAAAATAGTGCCTACCATAGACCATCAAAGAACTAAAGGTACGTCACAATAATCAGTTGGAGATACACTTTTCAGTTATTACTTGTTGGAACAACAGTTTAATATCCACAGACTGATTTAGAGGCTTCATTGTGAACAAGCCATACCTGTTTGTTACTGAACATGGGCATCAGTGTGTTGGCCAGGACTCCTTTAGGGTCATTGATGGATGTTATTACTCTCTTCACATTGTGGTCAATGTAGATGTACTCCAGACCGGTCAGCGGATCATAATTAGGGGCTTTATACAAAATGTACCTGAAACAAAGCACACCTTTAGACTGCAGTAATCCTCTTCTCCCTGTTAGCTCATAGCTCCTCAAGGAAAATACTGAGGCATCCCTGAGACTTGGTCCCTCCACTGTGGGCCTGGGGCCTCCTCTCAACGGGACATGAACAGATCCAGGAGGCTCTGAACAGATGAGCCTCAGCCGCTGCCTGAGTGTGGAGGAGCAAGGCTCTACTCTGAGCTCTTCACTTCATCTTTAAGAAAATGGCACTAAAGTGGACCAACATCGCCCACAAACAAAGATTTCATCTAGTCTCATGTCCCTGCCCTCTGTGGGACTCTGCTCTGGCTGAAAGTAGAGCTGTGTCTCTGGGCACTCACCAGTCAACGTCGTTGTTGTTCTCGTCTTTGCAGTTTACAGTCACAGAGGCCTCCGAGCTCCAGACCAGTGCCAGACCCACCAGGACCAACCACATGACTCCTGCACAGGAAGTGACGTCATTAATCATGTCTAATACAGCTGTATTTAACATTAACTGAGCATTATGACCTTTTAAGTCAAATATAAATATCAGGATTGACCTTATCTAACCAGGAACAACGTAAATAAAGAGATGGCTTTGGTCACTGGCCATCAGGACATAAACGTGTCACCCCTGAGAGAGGACTCTTTTACTCAGCAGTTCCCCACAGTGAGCGGCAGCAGGCTGTGTGGGCTTACAGCCTAACCAGACTTTCAAACCTCAAAACTGGGACACTTTAATCTTACAAATGCAGATCAAAGCACTTTAATAGACACTCCTTGATGGAAAATGTTGTGCAAAATCAATATCACAATATTAATAATAATAATAATAATAATATTTAATAACATAACATAACAATGTGCTTTCCTGAGAAACAGTTGTATTCTTTAAGCTGGTGACTCTTTTTGGCTGAAGACAAACTGAAACTGAAAGCTGGAGCAATCATAATTGAGTAACAGACATGTATCACTGATCTTTTACAGAAGGTTAATATTGTCCTAACTCTGACAGTCTGACATGAGTTTCAACCAAAGTCTGCAACTGACTTTATGACTGACATAAACAGAAGTGTGTTTTAGGGTTTTTGCAGATATTGCCCGGGTCATGGGGCTAAAAAGCGGGAGTGTTCCGGGTAAAACAGGACGTATGGCTCCCGTATTCTCACCCCCAGCTCAGCCACTATGAGTTAACTCAAGATGCAGGGTTTTGACCCTGCACCTTCAGGTCCGGGGGTTGTCTCCCTGCACCTTCAGGTTCGGGGGTTGTGACCCTGCACCTCACCTTCAGGTCCGGGGTTGTGACCCTGCACCTCACCTTCAGGTCCGGGGTTGTGACCCTGCACCTCACCTTCAGGTCCGGGGTTGTGACCCTGCACCTCACCTTCAGGTCCGGGGGTTGTCTCCCTGCACCTTCAGGTCCGGGGGTTGTCTCCCTGCACCTTCAGGTTCGGGGGTTGTCTCCCTGCACCTTCAGGTCCGGGGGTTGTCTCCCTGCACCTTCAGGTTCGGGGGTTGTCTCCCTGCACCTTCAGGTTCGGGGGTTGTCTCCATGCACCTTCAGGTTCGAGGGTTGTCTCCCTGCACCTTCAGGTTCGGGGGTTGTCTCCATGCACCTTCAGGTCCGGGGTTGTGACCCTGCACCTCACCTTCAGGTCCGGGGGTTGTCTCCCTGCACCTTCAGGTCCGGGGTTGTGACCCTGCACCTCACCTTCAGGTCCGGGGTTGTGACCCTGCACCTCACCTTCAGGTCCGGGGTTGTGACCCTGCACCTCACCTTCAGGTCCGGGGGTTGTCTCCCTGCACCTTCAGGTCCGGGGTTGTGACCCTGCACCTCACCTTCAGGTCCGGGGTTTTGACCCTGCACCTCACCTTCAGGTCCGGGGTTGTGACCCTGCACCTCACCTTCAGGTCCGGGGGTTGTCTCCCTGCACCTTCAGGTCCGGGGTTGTGACCCTGCACCTCACCTTCAGGTCCGGGGGTTGTCTCCCTGCACCTCACCTTCAGGTCCGGGGTTGTGACCCTGCACCTCACCTTCAGGTCCGGGGTTGTGACCCTGCACCTCACCTTCAGGTCCGGGGGTTGTCTCCCTGCACCTCACCTTCAGGTCCGGGGTTGTGACCCTGCACCTCACCTTCAGGTCCGGGGTTGTGACCCTGCACCTCACCTTCAGGTCCGGGGTTGTGACCCTGCACCTCACCTTCAGGTCCGGGGTTGTGACCCTGCACCTCACCTTCAGGTCCGGGGTTGTGACCCTGCACCTCACCTTCAGGTCCGGGGTTGTGACCCTGCACCTCACCTTCAGGTCCGGGGTTGTGACCCTGCACCTCACCTTCAGGTCCGGGGTTGTGACCCTGCACCTCACCTTCAGGTCCAGGAGAGGTCTCTCAGCTCACGGTCCAAAGGGCAGTGCAGAGGACCCAGGAAACATCAGGTGAATATTAGCCTTTCACATGACAGCGACTCAAAGACTGGTCTTAAAGTCAGAACAACAGGGACTTTTGTTGCTTTACTCACAAACGGTTATTACTGCTGTTATTACTGTAAAGATTAGTCTCTTTTATCAGTATTTCTTTCCACAGTGTTCTAAATGTAATTAGTCTGAGCGTGTTATTAAAAACTACAAATGGGCTCAGAAACATTTAATAAAATGTAGGCTACAGGCACTTGTACATTTATCCTGAACAAACATCTCATTTTTACAGTAAAATAAGAGATTCTTACCTTTTTATAATCGACACAAGCTTCGAGGAAGTAAAGACTCGCCAAGTTTCTGTCTGGTCTCTGAGCGGACTCTGAACTCTTGTGGGGCTTTAAATAACAGTCCTGATTCGTCATTTCCAGTTTTGGGGAAATGATAAAGTTCCACAGAATGATCACGTAAAGTAGGCGTTGGCTTTAAGGCACTCCTCAAAGTTCACCCAACAGACAGTAGACCATAAATAACAGGTTAAAACTTGGCTCTGTTCCATAGAGCGAAGGAAAAGTAAATACATTCAACAAAATACAAACACATTCTTTGGTTTTAGAGACAAAGCCTGAAAGGGGCCTCTCGAACAACTTCTAGAAGATTTCAACTGGTTTTAGTTGTATTTGAACAGGTTTTAAGTAACTCCACTTTAGCAAAAGGGTTCAATCGCTCACCGTCTGTGTCTCAGCTGCTGCACAGGCCGTGGACTTACCGAGCGGAGCTTAACATAAATAGCATAACTGCCTTTTTGGGAAAAAAACATTTTTTTCACTAAATACACATGGAACTTTTTATTTATACTTTAATAGTAAGTTCAACAGGGTATGTGGACAAGTGTGAATAAAAAGAAAAGGCTCAACAACAACTGCATTAAAAGAAAAAAGTCTTATGTAATGAAATACATACATACATAACCAAAAATATATTTTAACTTTCTATATTTAACAAGACAGCAACATGTTATCTCAAAGGAAACATTTATATACAACAAAACAAATTGTATAGTTTACAATGACAACATTACTTGTTAAGAATTATGTAAAACCGTAATGCTTTTCTTTTTAAAGAAAAGGTCAAAGCAAAGGCATCTAGAGTCAGTTTTTCAGGTGAGGTTTTGTCTCTAATTCCAACAGACTTTATTAATTCTGAGATCAACTGTCAGGAGGGAAGAGTTTAACCTGAAACTAAACCTGATAAACCTGTCCTGGTCTCACAGTCGTTAACTCTAAAAAGACAGTGTGACTCCTGATGTGAGAGTCGTTTAGCCTCAGGAGAGTTGTTAGTGACACTGTTCTGTTCAGGTGCTGTGGTTGTTCTAGAGTGATAATGTTTTGTTTTAGTTTTCAGAACACTGTTATAAATTGTTAGATTGAAGCCTTGTTAGTGGCTGAAGGTCAGGGAGATACAACTCCTTGATTCACTGGAATCAAGGAGTTGGCATAGACCACTGTTTTTATTTTATTTTATTTTCAATAAATATACAAAAAGTGCTAGAACCTAGAGAAAACTAGAAAAGTGTGGAACCTTTTTAATGTTGGTTATTCCTCGGGGACTCTTTTAGACAGACACCTGGACACAAGGAACAGAGATGGGAGTCAACACTAACACAGCACAACAACACTTTACTCCAGACACACAAGTACACATACTGCACAGTTCTCAATTAGTTCTAATCGTTTGTTCTCTTTCCAGACCAGCAGCCATCCTCCCAGGTCCAGCTCTGTGTGGAACTATAAAACAATGAATAAATGATTTCTTAAAACCAATCATGTGCAATGTCATTCTTTGTGCCAGTTCACATTTGTTTAAAGTGCTGCGTGCTCCAGGACATTTATGTAACGGACTGTTCATTACATTTCCACTTTCTTCTCCTTGAGGCGAAGCCTCTCAGTCCTCTGCTCCGGGTCACCTTCAACCGTTCAAAGTCGAGCCATGGTGCACAAATCCTGCAACCTCACATCCACATGGGCCTGTCCCTTGGCAAGGGCTTCAACTTGGTCCTTTTTGTACTATTCCGGAACCCCATCCTTTTGCTGTGACTCAAGCTTCCTCTTTTACAAAAGCTCTTGCAGCTGCACGTCCAGTTAATGTGCCGCCACTCTTCTGAAGCTCACTTGCTCCAATTCCTCATTTCTATCTTCTCTAGCTTTTCTTGACTCTTGTTGTTCTTCAAACCCCTCCTTTAGGCGCTCCATTTTCTTTGTGTGGTGCTCCAAGCACTGCTTCCTTTTCACCTGCTGTTGGGCCTGCTGTACATGCTCCTGCATGCTCTTCCATCGCTGCTCCTTTTCCACCATTTGGTCCATTGTGGCCTGGGTTTCCAGGAGTAACTTCACCACGAGAGTCAGTTCCTGCATTTTGTCCTTTGGTCCACCACTTGCCTTGGCGCCCTGGTGGTCAGTTGACACCACTGCATCATCGGGTTCATCAGGTGACCTTCTTCCCATCCTGGTCGTCATGTTTCTCCGTGTACTCACTTCTGGCACCAAATGTTACGCCGGGGCCTGGTTAGATTGTCATAGTACTGGTGGACACTACTGTTTTCAGAGTCTGCAGGTCATTGAATTTCCTCAGAGTAATTGGTCATTTGGCCGGAAAAAGGCGGACACGGTGGAACAGTTCTTTGCAGATGTTGATTTGCTGAGAAAGGTCCTCCCAGTCAGACTCAATCTCTGACCTGTATCTAATTTTACCAGCTGACTGGTCGAGCTGGTAGGTACTGTAGCGCTTGAAGGTCATGTGCTAAAATAAAAAAAAGTTAAAAAGAGAATAGACCTCAATACAAAAATAAAATACAACTTAAAGTACCACCCCCTATGTATTAAAATAAGAATTACTAAAAACAGGACCAAACAAGGACATAAACTGGACTAAACCTAAATGATTTAGGACTAAATAAGATCAATGATCTAAATCAGCACTAACCCAGGATTAAACCAATACTGAACCCAGACTAATCCAGGACAAAACCAGGTCTAACCTGAGACTCTACACTTCAAATCCCAGACCATGGACAAATAAAAACTGTCTTTAATTAAATCAGAATTGACTGAGTACTAACCTGCGTACCACCACTGAGACCCGCACCACAGTTTGAGAACCGCTGCCTTAGACTTAGGAAAGTAGCTTACTTATGTTTAGGAAAATAAAAAAATGCTGCTGAAAGTTTTAAAAACGTAAGACACGTTAAAATAACCGAATGGCATTAAGCATTAGCAACGATGCTTCATACATGGTCAGTAAACCTAATTAAAAGTTTAAACACATTGTTCATAATTCAGACTGAAATTGCCTTTACTCTACAGAAAGTGAAAACTATGAAGAAATCTACCAGATAAATTCAATACAATGACTGTTAGACATATTAGACACATGTTTCATGGTTGCAGCCATCTTTGTATTTAGGCCAAAAAGACAGATGTGTTTTTAATGTAACAAGCGTTCTGATAGGCTGAGGACATAGCCAATGAAACACAGAGAAGCAGCAGTGTTAGGAGAGTAGAGCGAGGTAGATAACCCTAACCTTTGGATACAATCGGGATTTGAGTTCTTTTTGTAATAAATGGCTGATTGTTCACAACAGATCCACTCGTTTGAACCGAGGGCTTCTTCAGAGCTCGTTTTTTATTACACTTTTAAAAAACACTTTACAAGATTCAGAATAATTCAGTAAAAAATGGTATCAAAGAGACAAAAGCGTCGACACATTCAGGTCTTTAGAGCACTTCTGTCCACACACGAGCAGGAACTAAACTGATTTAAACAGGTTTGAGTTGGATTTGAACAGGTTCCCGCTCTGTCTGGACATTATAAATATATATATAACACATAATATTAACTTCCAAATGTGTCCCATTCATTCTTTTTTTACAATAAACTTCATTTAAATGTATTTTTGAACATTTTAAAGCCACAGCCACAACACGAGTCACAAGCCTTTCATTCAGTTTCGAGAGAACATGCCTTTAGGAAAAGTCCTATTCAAAGTGCAAAAACATCCTTGGAGAGATTAGAGTGTAACTCCAGGGGGCGCTGTCCCACGCAGTAACAGTACGAGCCATAGAGTCTTCATTCACAGAAACAGAGGGAAATGTGACTCTGTGAACGAGTCCGGACAAGAGTTAAAGTGACATCACGTGGTTTTGGTCGAGGCCAGTGCAAAACCCTTTCCAGATGAAGTCCTCGGAGTCCCTTCGACAGTCGTCAGTACAGTTTACCCATAAACATGAGAAATATCACACTCTATGGATTTCATGGATAAATACACTTCTGGTAAAAAGACATCAGATCTAACAGTTCCAAAGGAGAGCATTAGCCCTGTTCAGTGAAGCTCAGTGTGACCTGTGTCTCTGAGGTTTTACGTTAATGCAGCGTTCACATCAGACGCCAAACCAGAAGAACTTTCAATTCAAGAGCGACAATCAACAAGGCAGAAATACTGTCATCGATCCTTTTCTCAAAGCACTCGTTCAGTTATATTCAAGCTTCAACTTGTTTAAGGAGGACTTTAAAGAAGTTTTAAGTGGAGACAGGACAATGATACGTTTAATAATGGTTTTAGTTGGACTTGAACAGACTGTAAACATGAATGGGACACGTTTGAGTGGATTTCGTTGGATTCTGATGGGTTTGGGAGGGTTTTAGTTGGACTTGAACAGACTGTAAACATGAATGGGACACGTTTGAGTGGATTTCGTTGGATTCTGATGGGTTTGGGAGGGTTTTAGTTGGACTTGAACAGACTGTAAACATGAATGGGACACGTTTGAGTGGATTTCGTTGGATTCTGATGGGTTTGGGAGGGTTTTAGTTGGACTTGAACAGACTGTAAACATGAATGGGACACGTTTGAGTGGATTTCGTTGGATTCTGATGGGTTTGGGAGGGTTTGGGAGGGTTTTAGTTGAACTCGTTCGTCGGTTTCTCAGTGGAGAGTGTGTTCATGTAAAACAGTCCAGACGAATATGAGTCTGATTAGTTTTTTTAAACTGCTCTCAGACTTGAGCTGAAGGTTTTGAGATGGTCTAATTTAAGAACTCTAAACCCTGGAAGGTCTTGCTCTGATAATGTCTGGTCTAAAGGTAAAAGCAGAGAATGTCCCTCAAAAACCTCACTAAGATTGTCGTTTTTTTAGTTTATGTGGACAATAGTCTCGTTTGTGTATTTTATTCTGATTTTCTGAAATGACTTCTTCTGGTTTGTCGTTTAACCCTAGCCTGACCAGACTGTTTTCTCGTATTGGATCAAGTCCAGTCTGCTCCGTGTTCTGCTCTTTCTTCCACGATGTCCGCCGCACTGGAGCGACTGACGCTGCTTCTGTTCAGCCCTGGACATGTCTTTGAATCACAGCTGCTTCTCTCTCGAGACTCGCTGGGGTTTGTTCACAGCTGGAACCAAACCATCTCTCTGAAATACAATGAAAGCAGAGCCAGGTCTAACGCAACAGAAACAGAAACTGAACCATTGTATTTTAGAAACACTGAGGTCCAAAAAACAATCTTGTCAGAGAAATTGAGTGCATTAAAAAAACTAATTCTCCTAAAATAAAACAAAAAGCCTTGATGCAGCTTCAAAGAACAGGGCTGTGTTTCTCTGACACACATTTCTGAGACTTTCTCCACAATCAGCCGTAAAAACATTTATATAAACCCTGCACATTCTTCTTTCACCAAAATAACTTCAGAGCCGAGCCTCTGCGTCACGTCACCATGAACTCACAAAAACACCTTCATTTACCTCCAAAAAAAACTACTACATCCAAAATGTCCATCTTTTCTCTCACTTCGAGGAAAATCCGTTTAATCCCAGAAGAAGTCACTCTTAAAGGTTTAAAAGACATTTTCTGTAAAAGAGCTGACGTTTAGAGAGTTCTTCGTTAGGTTCCAGGAATCATTTAGAATCAACACAATACTTTTACTTTGTCCCTTATTTCTTCTTCTGCAGGAGAAGGTAATGGGATTTGGTGCATTTAAAGTGCTTTTGTTTATTTTAACAGGTTTTGAACAAAGTGGAGCAGGTTTTCGAAGGTTTTATTTGGACTTTAACACATTTTAAACATGAATGGGACAGTTTTAAGTTGATTATTTGGATCTTGAAGGGTTTTAAATAGTTTTAGTTTAACTTTAACAGGTTTTGAACACAATCCGTTTATCTGGACATTGATTCTTTTTTCTTTTTACACAGGACTGGACCAGTTTTAAGTGGATTTAGTTTGACCTTGATGGGTTTTGAAAAGAATGGGAAGGGTTTTAAGAGGTTTTAATCAGTGAGATTAACCTGGACTAGACTTTTAATGGCCTTTAACAGATTGGACCAGCTTTTTAACAGGTTCTAAACCGGATCAGATGTTTTTCAGTAGTTTTATTTGGACTTTGACAGGTTTTTAAAAAGAATTGTGTTGGTATTAAGTGTTTTTTGTTGTTGAACCCATTTTAAGTGGACCCTTACAGATTTTTAACAGGTTTTGACTTGAGCAGGTTTTGAGCATTTATAGTTGCACTTTAATGCTTTTTAGGTGATTTAATTGGACTTTAAAGTGGTTTTAAATAGATTTGAATGGGTTTTTAGTGGATTTAGTTGGACTGGGTTTGATACAGATGTGCCAGAACACTACAGTAAACCTCTCTTTCTTTAACATTAGACTTTTGACCCTTTCCTATGATTAAGTTCTCTTTAACTCCGAGCTCACTTTAACAAATATCTGAGCGATTCTGAAAATAATGACCCTTGTCGTGTTTGGAATTTTTGAAATTGTGAACTTAGCACCTCGACGTCAGTCTTTGCTCCAGTTTTTTCGTCCCTTTTTGTGCTTAGCTCAAAGACTGTGGGCGTTCCCTGTCGGAGAAAACTCCTGAATAGTTCAGAGATGAATAAAAGACGGTCACAAAACGGCGCAGTGGAATCTGTGAGACGCCGCGGTTCGTTCTCCTCGCCACTTCATCTTCTTCTTCTTCTTCAGGTTCCGCTCCGGCACCTGTTGTCTGGAGAAGCACAGAGCATAGATCAGCTCGAGGCGTACACCTCTGGGATTATTTCAGTTATTACTGCAGGTCTGTTCTTGTGATCGAAGGAAAACGCACAAAGAACATTCTTATTTTTAAACTGATCTCGGTCTGGACTCGGTCTCAGTCAACGTCTGGGCCAGGTTTTAGACCTGTCATTTAAACAATCTGAAAAACATTTGTTTTAAAGTAACGTGCTGCGTTTGTAAACTGGTAAAGGTCAGGACTGAAACTAAAAAATAAAAAAGATACTATATTATTTAAACAAAATGTCTTTTAAATCAATTAAATGGCTCCAGAAATAAAGAAAAGCTTAAAGCAAAAACATCTGGCCTCAGTTTTCAGGTGAAGACGTTTTGTCTCTGGGCAGTCTGGTCCAATCAGGTTTGGTTTCAGGTTAAGCCCCTCCCTCTAGAGACAAAGCTCTCGTTACACTTTGATCTCAGAATTGATAAAGTCTCTTGGAATCAGAGACGAAACGTCTTCTCCTTAAAAACTGAGTCCAGATGCTTTTGCTTTAACCTTTTCTTCAAGACGACCTGGATGACTGAGAACGTTCAGAGACCTCCAGAAATAAAGACAACTGAGAGAAGAAATGACCTTTGTAGTTGTGCATGTGTGGGTCTGTTTGTTATTACTCACAGAGGCCTCACCTGCAGAAACGGGTATTTATTTAACTTTTAACATCGACAAAAGCAGCGACCAACATGTCTCGACTCCATCACGACTGAATATTACTCCACCTTAAAGACTCAGCACTTCAGTGTTATCATAGACTATGTTTAACAGAGGAACTGGGTCATGATCATATTGGAAATATGGGTCTGCTGTAAAACACTGGTTTAGAGCAACTCCTCGTTCACATTATTTATGTTTATTATGTTTGTGTCATTCACTTTCATTTAAATAAAGAATACAAAATAAGTTACTCAAATAAACCCCATTTAAATGGTTCTACAGTGTGTCCACAGGGGGGTGCTGTTCACAAACACTTGTTCTTCTAATACACAGTCTTTTTAAGACTTTTAAATGCAGCATAGTTAGAAATATTTGTATTGTTTTAGGCTCTTTAGTGTTTCTCGGTTTGTTTTAGACAAAGACGTGTTTTTTAAAAGAGTTGCACAAATACAAATCTGAAAAAAACAAAACTGATTTAACCATTAAACTTTTTAAAACCTGTTTCAGCCTCAGCATCAGTTCAACTTTTTAAATGACGCTTACGCCCCCTGGAGGTGGGAACAAACAACAGCAGGGAGGCATCATCTTTGAGTACATTTTTATCAAAATGACAGAAAAAACACATCAGAGGCTCTGGTTTGAACATTTCTCGGTGACGTCTCGTAGAAGACACTGATAAAACTGTCTCTGTCTCTCACTTAAAGATTGATGTTTTTACCTAATGACTCGGACGAGTTCATGAAAGGCTCTGTCCACATTCATGGGAGGGTCCTTGGCACTGGTTTCTATATAAGTTATCTGTAAAAAGATAAATGAGAGGTCAGTGCAGCAGACGTAGATCCACAGAGACATCTCTGTATCTAAACTCATCTCACATTTGAGTTTCGAAACAGAATAGAACAGATGAATGAATGAATCAGTCAATACTCAAAGTGTCACAGTAATACAGTCCCATGGGTCTAATGAAAGTCACAAAGCACTGATCCCACCTCGTTTTGATTAAATATGTAGTACTCACATTATGTTTCACAGCCATCTCCTGGCCCTGATCCGAGGTGACTTTTCGTAAATGCACCAGGTCCACTTTGTTAGCCACTAAGACCATCGGGAAGGCCTCCCTGAGAAACACAGCGAGACGAGGGTTAGTCCTGGAGTAGCCTGTGGACACTTAAACATCCCAATACGAGATTCTAATCCTCAAAACTGTTTCTGCAAACAGAAATGCAAGACAATATAAGTGTTATCTGCAGTGAGAGTCAGCTTCAGTGCAGACTTTGGAGGGTTTAATAAGACCCTCGCCCTCAGCACTGATCAGTTTCAGACATTTATCTGCAAACCAACTGAGAAGAGCTCGGTCGATGGAGAGTGTCCACAGCGTTTTGAAAAGGCCCAATAGATCGTAAGAGACCAACTTCAGCAAGGTTTTTACTTGCCTCTCTAGTCTTCAGTAATAATCAATGCAGCGCCCCCACAGGCAAGTAGTGTTACTGCGTCATAGGTCTGGTTTAAAAGAGCCCCGAGAAAGAAAAAACAACTGACCTGAAAGTCATTCTGGTATTTTCAGGAACAATTAAATCTAGCATGACTCCTCATCTATGGACCCGTCCCGTCTTTGACTCTGAAGACGACTGTCTCGTACCTGTCTTTGACTCTGAAGACGTACCTGTCTTTGACTCTGAAGACGACTGTCTCGTACCCGTCTTTGACTCTGAAGACGTACCTGTCTTTGACACTGAGGACAAATGTCTCGTACCCTGCCGTCTTTGACTCTGAAGACGTACCCGTCTCTGACTCTGAGGACGACTGTCTCGTACCCGTCTTTGACTCTGAGGGCGACTGTCTCGTACCCGTCTTTGACTCTGAGGAAGACTTTCTCGTACCTGTCTCTGACTCTGAGGACGACTGTCTCGTACCTGTCTTTGACTCTGAAGACGTACCTGTCTTTGACTCTGAGGATGACTGTCTCGTACCTGTCTTTGACTCTGAGGACGACTGTCTCGTACCCGTCTTTGACTCTGAAGACGTACCTGTCTCTGACTCTGAGGACGACTGTCTCGTACCCGTCTTTGACTCTGAGGGCGACTGTCTCGTACCCGTCTCTGACTCTGAGGACGACTGTCTCGTACCCGTCTTTGACTCTGAGGGCGACTGTCTCGTACCCGTCTTTGACTCTGAGGGCGACTGTCTCGTACCCGTCTTTGACTCTGAGGAAGACTTTCTCGTACCCGTCTCTGACTCTGAGGACGACTGTCTCGTACCCGTCTTTGACTCTGAGGACGACTGTCTCGTACCTGTCTTTGACTCTGAAGACGTACCTGTCTTTGACTCTGAAGACGTACCTGTCTTTGACTCTGAGGACGTACCTGTCTTTGACTCTGAGGACGTACCTGTCTTTGACTCTGAGCACAAATGTCTCCTACCTGTCTTTGACTCTGAGGATGTACCTGTCTTTGACTCTGAGGATGTACCT
>JALDNG010000030.1:1272500-1560000 GCA_024349245.1 Neodontobutis hainanensis
GCTGGGTTCATCCTGGACAATGGACAGTTATTCGCAGGGTTAACACTTAAAGGCAGATGCATTTAGATCCAGTTCATGTTTCATTTAGAGTTTAAGTTATTATTTTTTTCATAAAACCAACTAGATCCGGATCAAACCCTTCTTTTGCTGCTTCTGTAAATTTAAAGAAGTGTCATTTTAACTCCTTTTGATGTAATCCATGGCCCAGCTTTAAGAACACATTTCAGGCATGTTCGTTATGAAACAGAGCCGTGTTTTATGTAATTTATAAATCTGTCCCTCGGTAAAAACAAAGCACAGAGGAATTATTGCTCTGTTTTCTTTCTGTCTCTTCTTCTCTTTGTCTCCCGTTTCCATGGAAACAGTCTTAAAGAGACCCTCACTGAGGCTGCTTCAGAGCAGGGCGAAGGGTAACGGAGGGTTGTTGGTTCGATCCCCGCTGCTCCTGCTCCTCCCTGCTGACGTCAGTTTGGACCAGCAGCCAATGGGAGGGGCTACAACGTTCCCAAACTATTAATGTGCTGTAATAACGCATTTATTAATATGTTTAGTTAAAAAAGTATATTAACCCTTTAAACCCGAGCCTGTTTTTTGGTGTGTCTGCTCGAAAAGGACATGTCCACAGTAAACTGACTGTATCTCTGTAGGTACAAGGTGAATTTTATTCATTCTGGTCAAAATAAAGTGGGCACTTGTGAATTTTCCAGAAGTGCCCATGTGCATGTTACAGTTTCAGAATAAATGAACCCCAAAAATATTTTCGCCCCCCAAAAAACATACAATCTTTGAATGAATATTCCTTCAGAAGAAGGCAGGTGCAGCTCAAATCACAGCCACATGTCAACATTAGCTGCACCACATGTAGTTCTTCTAATGAGAAACAGACCAACACTATTAAGGTCTTGCTGTTGTCATGCTGTCTGTTTGTGACATGGCCCCTCATTCGGGGTAGATTTAAAATGAGACACCGAGGACACAAATGTGAGGTTACAGTTTATTGACAGAGCTCTGAGTCGTCTGGACCTGGAGCAGAGACAGAGACATGGAGAAGACCAGGCTTTTAAACAGACTTTAGTTTTAATAAGTGACCTCACTGTGAGTCTCACAGACGAATAAAGTCTGAGTAAAACCTGAGAGTTTTCAGCTCCAGCTCCTCAGGGTTTCCTCATTACTTTATTAATAAAAAATGAGACGAGTTTTCTGTGTGAGTCACGTGACTGTCGTGAGTGTCGCGCCTCTCACAAACGGCAGTAAGTCGCTTTACGGCAGGCTCTGGTTGTGTCTCTGTCATGGATGTCCTCTGGAAACACGTTTAAAGAAATAACGCTCCACGAACAGGTCTGACGCAGGTTTATTCACTTTTATCACAGCGTTTAGACTTTATTAATGTTACTTTGAGCTTTCAACGGCCTTTTGTTTTTATCGGTTTGCGTTGTTTTACAGAAATGTATTTATGTTAGGACTTAACCAGGTCTAAACCAGGACTAAACCAGGTCTAAACCAGGACTTAACCAGGTCTAAACCAGGACTAAACCAGGTCTAAACCAGGACTTAACCAGGTCTAAACCGGGACTAAACCGGGACTAAACCGGGTCTAAACCGGGTCTAAACCGGGTCTAAACCGGGTCTAAACCGGGACTAAACCGGGTCTAAACCAGGACTAAACCAGGACTAAACCAGGACTAAACCGGGTCTAAACCGGGACTAAACCGGGTCTAAACCAGGACTTAACCAGGTCTAAACCAGGACTAAACCAGGTCTAAACCAGGACTTAACCAGGTCTAAACCAGGACTAAACCAGGTCTAAACCAGGACTTAACCAGGTCTAAACCGGGACTAAACCGGGTCTAAACCGGGTCTAAACCGGGTCTAAACCGGGTCTAAACCGGGTCTAAACCAGGACTAAACCGGGTCTAAACCGGGACTAAACCAGGACTAAACCGGGTCTAAACCAGGACTAAACCGGGTCTAAACCGGGACTAAACCGGGTCTAAACCTGGACTAAACCAGGACTTAACCAGGTCTAAACCAGGTCTAAACATGGACTAAACCGGGACTAAACCGGGTCTAAACCGGGTCTAAACCGGGTCTAAACCGGGTCTAAACCGGGTCTAAACCAGGACTAAACCAGGACTTAACCAGGACTTAACCAGGTCTAAACCTGGACTAAACCGGGACTTAACCGGGACTTAACCGGGTCTAAACCGGGTCTAAACCGGGTCTAAACCGGGACTAAACCGGGACTAAACCGGGACTAAACCGGGACTAAACTAGGTCTAAACCAGGATTTAACCAGGTCGGTGTTTTTTGTCTTTACAGATGTTTCCTGTTGAAGTCCACAGGTCTAAGTCTCAGTCCTGGTCTCGTGAAGTCCACAGGCCCGTCTCAGTCCTGGTCTCGTGAAGTCCACAGGTCTAAGTCTCAGTCCTGGTCTCGTGAAGTCCACAGGTCTCGGTCTCAGTCCTGGTCTCGTGAAGCCCACAGGTCTAAGTCTCAGTCCTGGTCTCGTGAAGTCCACAGGTCTCGGTCTCAGTCCTGGTCTCGTGAAGCCCACAGGTCTAAGTCTCAGTCCTGGTCTCGTGAAGTCCACAGGTCTAAGTCTCAGCCCTAGTCTCGTGAAGCCCACAGGTCTAAGTCTCAGTCCTGGTCTCGTGAAGTCCACAGGTCTCGGTCTCAGTCCTGGTCTCGTGAAGCCCACAGGTCTAAGTCTCAGTCCTGGTCTCGTGAAGTCCACAGGTCTAAGTCTCAGCCCTAGTCTCGTGAAGCCCACAGGTCTAAGTCTCAGTCCTGGTCTCGTGAAGTCCACAGGTCTAAGTCTCAGTCCTGGTCTCGTGAAGTCCACAGGTCTCAGTCTCAGTCCTGGTCTCGTGAAGTCCACAGGTCTCAGTCTCAGTCCTGGTCTCGTGAAGTCCACAGGTCTAAGTCTCAGTCCTGGTCTCGTGAAGTCCACACGTCTAAGTCTCAGTCCTGGTCTCGTGAAGTCCACAGGTCTAAGTCTCAGTCCTGGTCTCGTGAAGTCCACAGGTCTAAGTCTCAGTCCTGGTCTCGTGAAGTCCACAGGTCTAAGTCTCAGTCCTGGTCTCGTGAAGCCCACAGGTCTAAGTCTCAGTCCTGGTCTCGTGAAGTCCACAGGTCTAAGTCTCAGTCCTGGTCTCGTGAAGTCCACAGGTCTCAGTCCTGGTCTCGTGAAGTCCACAGGCTCAGTCCTGGTCTTGACTGTGATGGCTGGGTTCCTGCGGTTCTCGGTCTTCCTGCAGAAGTACCGGACTCCTCTGCTGGTGGCCGGCTGCTCGGGGCTGTTTGGGCTGAATCTCTTCCAGCACGTGTTTCCCGAGGCCTCGTTCCGACAGCTGTACCAGGCCTGGTCCAGAGGAGAACCTGTGCAGCTGTCGGACAAACTGGAGACGCTTTTCCAGCAGGTCAGTGTTCTGGGTTCACAAAGGAGTCATTAAATATAGGTTTGTGTTGAACCACAGCCTGAAATTAAACTGTAGTGAGACCAAATAAACAGAAAACCCTGGTTCAGTCTCAAATGTAGTTCAGGTTCTGTTTTAGTCTTTAGCCTTGATTTAGCCATGTTTCAAAGTAAGTCCAGTGTCACAGGTTCAGCTAAAAAATGATCCCAAATGATGTCTCGAACTCGAAATCCTGGTTTTGAGATTTTATTGTACACCACCCAAAAGCAGTGAACGGGTCATTAAAGTATTTACAACAAAGAACAAGCCCCAAAATTATGAGCACAAAGCTTACAGTAGGACAGAAGAGCCCCTAAATACCCTCCAGCCTCAACATTGTTATTGAATATGGCATTATTGTGTTAAATTATTATTGTGTTGCTGCTCATTTAAACATTTTAGATAATTCCGTGTTTGACCAGGCACATGAGAATCTAGAGCATCTAAAGCTCCAGACAGTCTTCTGTGTAAAAGTGACGTCCTGACCAACACCAACACAAAAGAATGTTCTTTTTTGTTCCTCAGGTGCTGAAGGACTACGGCGTCCGCTCTTCTCAGAGCTTCTGTGCCTTCGCCTCCTTCGGGTTCCACCCGGTCGGCGCTGGCCTCCCGTGGCTCCCCTCTGGAGTAAACATCGGGATCCCGGCCAACTTCAACAGCACCGAGGCCGACGCGACGGGAATCACCGACCGACACATCTTCATCAACGGGCAGACGGTGGACTGGAGCAGCGAGCCCGGCGCCGCGCTCAAACAAGCGCTGCTGTTTTCAGAGGACGCTCAGAAGTTCGCCGTGGCTCGAGAAGTGGCCCTGTTGGACTCCGGAGGGCCGGTTCTGAGCGCCGCCGTGGCTCCTGCCTGTTTGGCCGGGGTCTGGATCTACAGCGTGGGTCTGAAGCAGGTGTTCGGGATTCACTCTGGACCGGTTTTCTTCAGAGCAGCGGTGAACGTTCTGTCTCTGGGGCTGGGGGCCGTGTCGTACTTCCTCACCTCTGACGCCGTGACTCAGTTTATCGACTACCGCTCGGACAAACGCGCCGCGGCCGTGTCCCGCAGCTACGCCCGAGGAGGGGTGGAGTTCTACGAGAAGATCCTGGCCCGGAACAGGACCCTGCGGTCGCTGATGGGACAGAAGGGAGAGAAGATGTACGCTCCCAGTGGAAACCTGTTCCCAGCTCACCTGCTGCAGCTCAAACACACGGCGTACACGGCCAGACGAGACGGGCTCCTCGCTCTGATCAAGGACCAGAGGGTCTGAGGGAGCTCCTCCAGAGACCCACTCAGGGCCAGACGAGACGGGCTCCTCGCTCTGATCAAGGACCAGAGGGTCTGAGGGAGCGCCTCCAGAGACCCACTCAGGGCCAGACGAGACGGGCTCCTCGCTCTGATCAAGGACCAGAGGGTCTGAGGGAGCTCCTCCAGAGACCCACTCAGGGCCAGACGAGACGGGCTCCTCGCTCTGATCAAGGACCAGAGGGTCTGAGGGAGCTCCTCCAGAGACCCACTCAGGGCCAGACGAGACGGGCTCCTCGCTCTGATCAAGGACCAGAGGGTCTGAGGGAGCTCCTCCAGAGACTCGCTCAGAGACAGCTCAGAGACACAAGTGTCAAGAAATTATCTGGGCAGCTGACTCTTTCAGTGAAAGGGATTTTAGCTGAAGGTTTAAATTGAGTTTTAAATAAAACTTAATAAAACAAACGTAATTCTGTTTTGCCAAGTGGAAAGATTGTCTGCATATGTTTTCAGAATCTTTAAAGGTTTTCAAACAGACCTTGTGGGTGCACGTGGCAGAGTAGAAGGTTGTGAGTTCAAAACCTGGCCGACTCCGGTCTTTCTGTGAGGAGTCTGCATAATAATAATAATAATAATAATAATGGATTGGATTTATTTTGCGCTTTTCTCCCGAGGGACCAAGGGACTCAAAGCACACACACAGGGTGTCCATTATTCATTCACTCCACAGTCTCACACTGGTGGTGGTAAGCTACAACTGTAGCCACAGATGCCCTGGGGCAGACTGACAGAGACGTGGCATTTTGCGCCTACGGCCTCTCCGACCATCACCACATACATTCACTGCACATTCTTACACACTCATACGAGGCAAGGTGGGTTAAGTGTCTTGCCCAAGGACACAACGACAGCAACTGTGGGGAGAGCGGGAATCGAACCCACCACCTTCCGGTTGAAAGACGACCGCTCTACCACTGAGCCACTGCCGCCCCTACGTGTCCTCTGTGTTACTGTGGGTTCTCTCCTGGTACTCCAGCTCCTCCCACCGTCCAAACACATGTACAGGTTAATCAGCAACTCTAAAGTGTCCCTAGTGCATGAATGTGAAGAGAATGGTTGTCTGTCACTGTCTGTCTCTAAATGTTAGCCCTGCGAGTAACTGGCCACTGTCCAGGGTGTACCCCGCCTCAGGCCCAAAGCTGCTGGGATAGGCTCCAGTCACCTGCGACCCTTTGGGGGACTAAGCGCAAAGGAAAAGGAACAAACCGCTGTTAAAACTTAATGAAAGTGCTGCGAGTGAAGTCGGCTGGTGTGAACAGAATCCATTTTCAGTTTGAATGAAGTTTTTTTTAGATTAGAGTCAGAGTCTGTTCTTTTGATGCTGAACAAACCCAGCTGCACAAAGGACTGTTGTTTATGGACCCAGTCTTTTCTGAGCCACACGAGGTCAGCCCCGACAAACAACCTGCTCAGAGCAAAGGCTGAACCGCAGCAGTAGACCTCGTCATTAGTGTCGTTTTAATAATTACAGCCTACAGCAGTGGATTTATGGATTTAGTCAGACCTGTCCCGTCCCGACAGAGGCACCTCTCCTGCTTCTCTTCAGACACACTTTCTTTCTTGGGCTCGATGTGAGTTTGTCCTACAGGTGTTTCTGGAAACACAGAACGCACTGTAAAAAACAGACCAGCTCAAACAATAACAGTGCACTGTAAAAAAAACTTAGGGTTTATAGTGTCAGTGCTGCAGGACAACAGAGGGAGGTGTTCAGAGGAGCAGGAGGAGGTTTAGGGGGTAGTGAAGGAGACAGGAGAGAAGAGGACTCACTGTGTTGGCTTACTTCCACTGTTACTAACCCCAACCCTACTTTTATCAGCATCAACCAGGACTGAACTAACACTCAACACTTCAACATTTCAGTGTTCTTGATCTGAACATGACTGACCTCTGGAGCTGGACTGGCCATATTTCATAAACAATAAAAACACCTTTATGGATTAAATAAATTGATAAGTTTGTTGCTGACCCCCTTTGGCCCGCGCCCCTCCGTTTGTACGGCCCTGCTCTGGCCCCGCCCCTGTGCGTCCCCTGTGCGTCATGACGCGGCGGTGGCTGCTGCTGAAGGCAAAGGCAGAGCAGCTGCGCGGCGCTGACAACAACGGAGCCCTACTCTCGTTGAGCGCGAGCCTCGTCTTTGACCGGAGCGTGTTTCTGCAGCATGTGGTGGATTACCCCCCTGTCCCACCTCAGCTGAAGGGCCCCGTGTGTGTGTGAGCCGCGGTTCTAACCCATGCTCGGAGCGGGGGCCAGTGTGACGGTGGAGCCCGGAGGAGGCCCCGCTGCGCTGGATGGATCTGTTTAACGCAGCGCCGTCAGAGTTCAACGCGCTCAGAGCCAGGATCATGCTTCGGGGGAACTGACCGCGGATGTTTTGGCCCGTTTCTCCCCGAGACCAGCCCTTTTCCTCCCACAGCTAAACGTTGATCGTAAAAACTGGACGCCCCTGGAGCAGTTGATGACGGTAAGAGCCCGGATTCCTGAGCCACAGCTGACGTTTGCAGCGAGGCTCTCGGCGCTGTCAGTTTCCTTTTGAGTTGTTCTTCGCGCAGCCTCAAAAAGCTGCGCATTACTCTCGCGTACCTCACATCTCTCCACCTGCTTTCACCTGAAGCCCTGAAGCCTGTTTGGAACCACAAAGACACACCTTGTTTGGGGTAATAAGCCCGGTCTGCAGCGGTATGTGGTCGGCCTGTTAGCTCGTGCTGTTAGCTCATTCAAACCCCGGCTAAAGCCCCTCTGCGCGTTACCCCTGTCCGTCCTTTTCCACTCAGTGCATTCTGTCTGACTCTGGGCCAGTGGAAACACACGTTTGAACTCATTCATTTGCATCTGTAAGGTCTAAACACCGGGTAATGCTTTCGCTTCACGAGCCGAGTCCCCTCCGTCCTGCGTCTTCTATCGAGAATATTGAACGTTTCTCTTGAACGTTTTGGCCCCATTGTCGCCTCTGACCTCATCTCAAAGCACCGTATCCTGCGTTTATCTCCGCAAACATGGATCCGAGCTGCGCAGGGGTCGTGTTTCGTGGTGGAATTACAGCGCAGCCTTCGTCTGCTTTGGTTATTACGCGTCACAGCGAGAGGCCCGTTTAAAAAAAAATATATATTTGTGTTTTGTTTTTGCGCACACACCGCGCTCAGAGCCGCTTTTCCAGACGGATGGAGCGGTGTGGAGGCTCGGGGGGGTGCGGGATCAGGCTGGAGCTGGGAACAGGCGCCCTCCTTTTGTGGATGACGTAATGCTCCTCAGCTCCAGGATTTTTTTTATATATTTTTGGGGACATTGGCTCCTTTTGCATCACATCATGGCTCAAAGGAAATGCATTCTGGGAAATGGTGGAGAATATTTCATAAATACTTTAATATTTTAGATGGACTTGAGCAGGTTTTAGTTGGATTTCGTCAGAACCATAGATATTTAATGAGACTTTTGTTTTGATAATCTGCCGTGTATCACAAAAACAGGACATGTTTTATTTCAAAAATAATTTAAAAAAGAATAGAAGTATATTTAGGACACACCTCTGTATTTTTCCTGAAGTGGTCTTAAAGCCAGCGTTTCTGTAAATCCTGCAGAAACACCGTTTAAGGCTGACCTTAATACAGCTCTGATCTGAGGCTCGGGAGGCCTGCTCTGGGAATTATTGGTCCTGCTGCTCAGGTTTATGTAGGACACCATCGTGAGCCTCGGCCGGAGCTCTTCTGTCAGGGATTATCTGTATTAGACCAGGCTTTACTCTGATTGGTTAGATTCATCTGCGGCTCTTTGGAGGAAATAAACGAGGCTTGATATCAGCCTCTGACAAACGCTCAGCTTCAGCTCCAGAAGAAGACTTTGTTCTGCCTTTGTTTCCCACATTTTATTTATTTATCTTAGTCACTGACCAAGTCTAAGGAAAATGGCTGATAACAGTGTCTAACTTGTGATTATTACTGAAGGTGTAATGTGTGAAAGTGAAGGGTTTAAGGCTTGTTGGTGGGTTTCTGGTGAGAGCAGGTCAACAGTGAGGTCCAGATCTTTGGGGTTCTGTCTTTATTCATAAAACCAACACCTACAGTTGGACCAAATCATGGTCCCATCCCCCTCTTCTCTCTGAGTCCACAGCTGGAGCACACCTCCTTCACCTCCGAGTCGTCTTTAGAGCGCGTTCTGACCTGCCTCACATTCCTCCGACGTGGAGCTGCACAGAAACACTGTGTTTGTGTCTGAAGACTTACCTGAGCTGTTATCTCAAGGTTTAGAGCTGCTTTTGGTAAAATGCTGAAGAAAATGGACAGATCTTTTCAATAACATTAGATAAAGGTGTATTTGAAAAAAAAGAATATTCCAAAAGTAATATCCCAGATAAATCTGAGTTGTTTCTGTAAAACGTGTCACGTTCTGCTGAAGCCTGAGTTTTAGTAAGGCTTGTCTTTCTGAACCTGGTCCTGGTCTGGTTTAGTGAGGCTCGTCTTTCTGAACCTGGTCCTGGTCTGGTTTAGTGAGGCTCGTCTTTCTGAACCTGGTCCTGGTCTGGTTTAGTGAGGCTCGTCTTTCTGAACCTGGTCCTGGTCTGGTTTAGTGAGGCTCGTCTTTCTGAACCTGGTGCTGGTCTGGTTTAGTGAGGCTCGTCTTTCTGAACCTGGTCCTGGTCTGGTTTAGTGAGGCTCGTCTTTCTGAACCTGGTCCTGGTCTGGTTTAGTGAGGCTCGTCTTTCTGAACCTGGTCCTGGTCTGGTTTAGTGAGGCTCGTCTTTCTGAACCTGGTCCTGGTCTGGTTTAGTGAGGCTCGTCTTTCTGAACCTGGTGCTGGTCTGGTTTAGTGAGGCTCGTCTTTCTGAACCTGGTCCTGGTCTGGTTTAGTGAGGCTCGTCTTTCTGAACCTGGTCCTGGTCTGGTTTAGTGAGGCTCGTCTTTCTGAACCTGGTCCTGGTCTGGTTTAGTGAGGCTCGTCTTTCTGAACCTGGTCCTGGTCTGGTTTAGTGAGGCTCGTCTTTCTGAACCTGGTCCTGGTCTGGTTCCAGCTGTTGTGTCTCTGAATGAAACACATCGTCTCAGTTTCTGCAGAGTTTTGTTTTAAGATAAAAGTGTCTCTGAACATGATGCTGTTGGGAGTGAGCTTTGAGTCTGACTCTGACTTTCAGGCCCTGGTTCTGTCGCTTCATCGACTGCAGCTAGCGTCTCCCAGAGTTACAGAGTTGGACAGAGTTAAACACAGGAACCGCTCCTTCTACTCAGACTGTGGCTAAAATCAGTTCTAGAGCTGTGACCTTTTGGCTCTTTGACCTCAGTGACCTGTCGCCTGAGGAGCTGGTGTCGCTGAGAGAGACAGGTGTGAGGGCTGCGAATGCTGCCGCGGGTCAAAGGTCACTGAGGTTAAAAATGGTCAGTAGCAGTAAGTTTTAACTCTGGAGGAGAGGCACTTTTTCAGATGAAGGTCAAGGTTCTTCGTCTTGGAACAGCGCGCTATAATCCCAGCAGATAAAAGCATTTACACCGGAGTCCCAGTGTGGACAGTGTGAATAACTCTGAAGTGTGAATGCTGATGGGTTGAAAACATTAATGTTTGGATGTATTTTATTGTTTTACTGAAACAGAATGAGCTGTAGCTAAATGTGGTGTAAAGCTTTTCTTTTGTAAGATTAATGTATTTGCACATGGTCCCTGTCCAATGAATAATTAACTAAATTAAATGCAGAACCAGATAAAGGACAAGTCATAATGACCCCTTTCGGCTGTGACTCATTAAAGCACTCGCGTGGGGCTTTTTTCTGAAGATCATCTGAATATCTCAGTTGATTGAGGAGGCTTGAATAGTTTCCTTTCTTTAGAAGACGCTTGTACCAGATTAAATCTTAACAGCTGTAGTCCTATTGAACATGTCTTCGGTGGAGGAAACCTGCAAAGTCCACACAGAGAGGCCCTGCCCTGGAATCAAACCCAGAACCTTGTTCTGAGGCAGGAGTTCTCAGAGTAATCCCCGGAATCTCCTCTGACAGGTTCTGCGTCAGTTCATGAACAGTTGTTTTACTGAGGGCTAACGCGGGGCCCAGGTGTGGGGCCCTACACGGAGCCTGGCTCGGGGCCTGGTGCGAGGCTAACGCTGTGACGGGATTACTGTTCTGAGACTGAAACTGCAGTTATTGAAACATGTGCCACTGAACCAAACGGCTGCAGAGAGAACGAGGCTTCAGCTCCATCAGAGACCCACAGGTCAGAGGTCACATCAGACACCCACAGGTCAGAGGTCACATCACAGACCCACAGGTTACTAGGGTCTGTGAAGGACTGGCTCAGGTACAGGTGCACATTAAGGTTTGTGAAAGGACTCGTCAGAGAAAACGGAGCAGCTCCGCTCCTACAGGGGGCGCTGCTACAGTCCTGTAAGTGTCCGCAGCAGCTACAGCTCAGGTTCACCGTCGAACAGCAGCAGTTGACTTTGTCACGTACGAACCATGTCAGCCGAGTGCGTGTGTTCTTCTACATTTATCAAATTCAGCAAATGAACCAGTCTTTGTCACTGAATAAACCAGCTCCATTCTCTGTTATTTTTCACATTTGGTCCATCCTCGTGTCTTCAGCTGCTGACCTGTTCTGTCTTTGTCAGAGGAACAGTGCTGCTTGTATTATTCATTTCCTTTTTGGTGGCATTTGCCTCAGATCCTTTCCAGAAGCAGGAAGTGTGACCTAATCCTGAGGGGAACCCCGGCGCGTGGACGAAACATGATCCTGACAGTCTTTCTTCAGCTCTGCTTCAGTCTTAGTTCAGTTCTGCTTCAGTCTTTCTTCAGCTCTGCTTCAGTCTTAGCTCTGCTTCAGTCTTAGCTCTGCTTCAGTCTTTCTTCAGCTCTGCTTCAGTCTTTCTTCAGCTCTGCTTCAGTCTTTCTTCAGCTCTGCTTCAGTCTTAGCTCTGCTTCAGTCTTTCTTCAGCTCTGCTTCAGTCTTAGCTCTGCTTCAGTCTTTCTTCAGCTCTGCTTCAGTCTTTCTTCAGCTCTGCTTCAGTCTTTCTTCAGTTCTGCTTCAGTCTTAGCTCTGCTTCAGTCTTTCTTCAGCTCTGCTTCAGTCTTAGCTCTGCTTCAGTCTTTCTTCAGCTCTGCTTCAGTCTTAGCTCTGCTTCAGTCTTTCTTCAGCTCTGCTTCAGTCTTTCTTCAGTTCTGCTTCAGTCTTAGCTCTGCTTCAGTCTTTCTTCAGCTCTGCTTCAGTCTTAGCTCTGCTTCAGTCTTTCTTCAGCTCTGCTTCAGTCTTAGCTCTGCTTCAGTCTTTCTTCAGTTCTGCTTCAGTCTTAGCTCTGCTTCAGTCTTTCTTCAGCTCTGCTTCAGTCTTTCTTCAGCTCTGCTTCAGTCTTTCTTCAGTTCTGCTTCAGTCTTAGCTCTGCTTCAGTCTTTCTTCAGCTCTGCTTCAGTCTTAGCTCTGCTTCAGTCTTTCTTCAGCTCTGCTTCAGTCTTTCTTCAGCTCTGCTTCAGTCTTAGCTCTGCTTCAGTCTTTCTTCAGCTCTGCTTCAGTCTTTCTTCAGCTCTGCTTCAGTCTTAGCTCTGCTTCAGTCTTTCTTCAGCTCTGCTTCAGTCTTAGCTCTGCTTCAGTCTTTCTTCAGCTCTGCGCTCTCATGTCCACACAGCTGTGAACCAGAACAGACCTCTCACCCTTCCACATGTGAGGACCGGACCAGGACCAGGACCATGAGCAGGAAACCTGGTGTGGTGTCCTTAAACTCAGAAACTCTTCCTGTTGGACGTGTTCTGTCTCTGTCTCAGAGCCACTCTCCTGCTTCTCTTTTATTGAAAAAGTCCGACTGAAACAGACATTCCACCAAACTGAGGAGTTGGTTGATTACTTGGATTTAAAGTGAGCTCCTGGACACGTCTGCCTTCAGAGGATGTTGTCGACAGTGTTTTCAGAACAACACAGTGTTAGATCTGCTCTGTTTGAGTCTCTTTAACTCTCTGGACCTCAGTAAAGTTCTGGATGTGTCTACAGCTCTTAATGCTTTCCTCTGATGGTTGTGAGCTTCAGAGCTGTTAAACTCTGGCCTGGTGTGATTAAAGAACATTCAAGAGGCTAGAGTAGACGAGGAGAATGTTAAATAAAATCGTAGAAAAGAATGTAACTTTGCTGTTTTTTGCTGATTCTTTCTTCTCTGGGCATCTGTCTTTTTGGTTGGCTGCTGTGTTTTCAGAGTCAGAGACATTCCCCGAGAGAATCCGAGCGAACACAGGCCGGTCTGAGCCGAGCTTCTGTGTTTGGAGCGTGAACAGACACACGAGGTGTTTGTGGAGTTTTCTGCGACGACAGGACTGACTCATGCTTCTCTCAGCTTTTATTTCGGTCGGACGAGCTGCGAGTCTCGGAGCCACACAGAGCGAGAGCGGGTTATTCTTAGAGCAGTGTGTGTTCATGAAGGAAGCCTGGATTATACTCGGCAGCTTTATCTGTTTTCTACAAAGAATGAGGCCGCTGTCAGTGGATTAGAGTTGGATTTAAAGGGACAGCAGAATAAACAGCACTGGGACAAAACTGGAGAAAGAAAGTCAAATTAAACCGGCACATTTAAAAAAAACCCAGAAAACTGGACAGGTCGGACTGTTCCTTCAGACTGAGATTATTAAATCAAACTGAGATTCAAAGAGAGAAGAACAGGAGCAGAATCGGGTTTGTTCATCGTTTTAGTCTCCTTCAGGACGTTAACACTGCTCAGGAAGACGGTCAAAGGTCAAAGGGGATCTAAAACATAGAGCTGACTCTAATGTGTGATAAAGACTGTAGCTTTTAATGAAGCGCCAACGTTTCCATCGATCCAGAATCTAGTCAAAGGCATCCAAACATTTAAAGTTTAGTCGGTTATCATTGGTTCAGACGGATGTTGACTTTGTGACAGGAGCCTAAAAGAAAGACTGAGTTCTTATAAAACAGAATATAACTCAAAACACCAAAACCATTCTGTTATTTTGAGACGTGTGTGGTATATATTGGAGAAATAAAAGGTAAAGAGAGGTTTAGGCTGAGCTGAACCTCGTGTGACTCCATCGTCGTTCGCCTGAGAGCCTCGGTCTGAGCAGTCGATCTAATGTAATCACAGGAAGCTTTGCCGAGCCCAGGTTTGTGCTGAAGGTGGAAACTCTGGTCTGAGATGAGTTCAGAGCTTCCTGTTTGTTTCACCCACAGCTTTTTCCTCTGTTCAGTTCAAACTCAGAGGCGTCCTACACACGACCTGCTTTAGTGCCTTTACACGAGCCACAAAGGTTTCTGCAGTCTTCTCCGAGTCGTTGGATTTAGAAGCTTTGTGTCGACAAGATTAGAATTTCATGAGTGAAAAAAACTCAACACTTAAACCCTTTAATCGAACCTGAAATGACAAAAGGCTTGTTACTTTGTTCTCTAAACCCCGCTTTGAGACGATGAATGTTTCACAAACTCTCTGGTTCCTAAATGAGACGTTCTGATATTTCTCCAGTGGGTTCTTCTCATCAGGCCACCTGCCCTCCTCTTCCTCCTCCTCTTCCTCCTGCTGCTGGTGAAACACACAGAGCTTTAACATTTAAAGCTGCAGCGGCAGCTCTGACTGAACCGGGGAATGTGTGAATGTGTTTCTGAAGAGCAGGACAAAGGCTGTGGTACCATTAGTGGAAACATGTATCGTCTGCTCACATTAGTCACATTAGTGTCTGCAGAGACTGTGCCAGTGTCAAGACGTCCAGGTTCAGTCTTTGTCGAGTCTTTTCATTTAATGTGAATGAACTGTGTGTGTTACTGTTGTTAGAATGTATTTTCTGTCCGGGGCCTGAGGAGGATGTGTGTCTCATCAGAGGGTTGTGTGGATTTAACTGAGACTGATGTGGTTAATACCTGCTCTCGATAATCCTCAGTGTTTGGTCTCAGTGAGAGGCAGGGCTCTGAGTCAAAGGCTCTGTTGTGTCTCTGAGCATCTCATTTACATAAAGCTCTCTCCGAGCGGACCTAAAGACTCGAGAAAAGAGCACGTGTCTTTACAGCAGTGTCTCGAGCCTCGGTCCTGGGACTCGGTCCTGGGCCTTGGTCCTGGGCCTCGGTCCTGGGCCTCGTTCTTGGGCCTCGTTCTTGGGCCTCGTTCTTGGGCCTCGTTCTTGGGCCTCGTTCTTGGGCCTCGGTCCTGGACCTCGTTCTTGGGCCTCGTTCTTGGGCCTCGTTCTTGGGCCTCGTTCTTGGGCCTCGTTCTTGGGCCTCGTTCTTGGGCCTCGTTCTTGGGCCTCGGTCTTTGGCCTCGGTCCTGGGCCTCGTTCTTGGGCCTCGGTCCTGGGCCTCGTTCTTGGGCCTCGTTCTTGGGCCTCGTTCTTGGACCTCGGTCCTGGGCCTCGGTCCTGGGCCTCGGTCCTGGGCCTCGTTCTTGGGCCTCGTTCTTGGGCCTCGTTCTTGGGCCTCGGTCTTTGGCCTCGGTCCTGGGCCTCGTTCTTGGGCCTCGGTCCTGGGCCTCGTTCTTGGACCTCGTTCTTGGACCTCGGTCCTGGGCCACGGTCCTGGGCCTAGTCTTGGGCCTCGTTCTTGGGCCTCGTTCTTGGGCCTCGGTCCTGGGCCTCGTTCTTGGACCTCGGTCCTGGGCCTCGGTCCTGGGCCTCGTTCTTGGGCCTCGTTCTTGGGCCTCGGTCTTTGGCCTCGGTCCTGGGCCTCGTTCTTGGGCCTCGGTCCTGGGCCTCGTTCTTGGACCTCGGTCCTGGGCCTCGTTCTTGGACCTCGGTCCTGGGCCTCGGTCCTGGGCCTCGTTCTTGGACCTCGGTCCTGGGCCTCGGTCCTGGGCCTCGGTTCTTGGGCCTCGTTCTTGGGCCTCGGTTCTTGGACCTCGGTCCTGGGCCTCGGTCCTGGGCCTCGTTCTTGGACCTCGGTCCTGGGCCTCGGTCCTGGGCCTCGTTCTTGGACCTCGGTCCTGGGCCTCGGTCCTGGGCCTCGTTCTTGGACCTCGTTCTTGGGCCTCGGTCCTGAAAGTGCGTCTGCAGTGCTTCATAAAATCACAAAATCTGATGGACCATTTATTGATCTGATTTCTGTAGATGTTCATATTTTATTAGGGATTGACCATTATGGATTTTTGTGCCAATGCCAAAACCAATCATTTTATTTTATTTTTTTTAAGCCTAAGCCGATGCCCGATAGGGGCTGCCGATTTTCTTGAGCCGACATTTGAAGCTGATGCTGCTTTTTCTCCCATAATTTACTTTATAAAAAAGACACTGATCATGATCAATACGCTTTATATTGACAATATCTGAAGAAAAATATCAAACATATGCACAAGTATATTCTGATTAATAAGTGCTTTAGTTTAAACTAAAAGAAAGTATCAACTGCCTCTTGTTCAGGCTCTGGTTCAGGCTCTGGTTCAGGCTCTGTTCAGGCTCTGGTCCTGCTCTGGTCTGGCTCTGGTTCAGGCTCTGGTCAGGCTCTGGTCCGGCTCTGGTTCAGGCTCTGGTCAGGCTCTGGTCCGGCTCTGGTTCAGGCTCTGGTCAGGCTCTGGTTCAGGCTCTGGTTCAGGCTCTGGTTCAGGCTCTGGTTCAGGCTCTGGTTCAGGCTCTGGTCAGGCTCTGGTTCAGGCTCTGGTCCGGCTCTGGTTCAGGCTCTGGTTCAGGCTCTGGTTCAGGCTCTGGTTCAGGCTCTGGTTCTGGCTCTGGTTCAGGCTCTGGTCCTGCTCTGGTTCAGGCTCTTGTTCAGGCTCTGGTTCAGGCTCTGGTCCGGCTCTGGTTCAGGCTCTGTTCAGGCTCTGGTTCAGGCTCTGGTTCAGGCTCTGTTCAGGCTCTGGTCCTGCTCTGGTTCAGGCTCTGTTCAGGCTCTGGTTCAGGCTCTGGTCTGGCTCTGGTCCTGCTCTGGTCCTGCTCTGGTTCAGGCTCTGGTTCAGGCTCTGGTTCAAGCTCTGGTTCAAGCTCTGGTTCAAGCTCTGGTTCAAGCTCTGGTTCAAGCTCTGGTTCAAGCTCTGGTTCAGGCTCTGGTTCAGGCTCTGGTTCAGGCTCTGGTTCAGGCTCTGTTCAGGCTCTGGTCCGGCTCTGGTTCAAGCTCTGGTTCAAGCTCTGGTTCAAGCTCTGGTTCAGGCTCTGGTTCAGACTCTGTTCAGGCTCTGGTTCAGGCTCTGGTTCAGGCTCTGGTTCAGGCTCTGGTTCAGGCTCAGGTTCAGGCTCAGGTTCAGGCTCTGGTTCAGGCTCAGGTTCAGGCTCAGGTTCAGGCTCTGGTTCAGGCTCAGGTTCAGGCTCAGGTTCAGGCTCTGGTCTGGCTCTGGTTCAGACTCTGTTCAAGCTCTGGTTCAGACTCGGTTCAGGCTCTGTTCAGGCTCTGGTCTGGCTCTGGTTCAGGCTCTGGTTCAGGCTCTGGTTCAGGCTCTGGTTCAGGCTCTGGTCCTGCTCTGTTCAAGCTCTGGTTCAGACTCTGTTCAAGCTCTGGTTCAGACTCGGTTCAGGCTCTGTTCAGGCTCTGGTCTGGCTCTGGTTCAGGCTCTGGTTCAGGCTCTGGTTCAGGCTCTGGTTCAGGCTCTGGTCCTGCTCTGGTCTGGCTCTGGTCCTGCTCTGGTCTTAAATGTTTTTATAAAACCTGAAGGATATTTGATTGAGGTGTACATTTGTTGATGCAGTTGGATTTATTAAAGTAACTCCATAAATGGTAAGAGTTTTTATTAAATGATCGATAATATGCCACGTGTTGGTCTTATTTTTGAGCAGAAACAGAAACCACAGCAGACTCAGGAAGTCAACTGTGGCCCAGAACAAACCAGGGCCTCAGTTAAAGTCTCAGACCCAGGCCTGTGGTCAGGCAGGGTTTGTAGAAACGAGGAACCGAGGAAAAGTCCGTCACGTGTCAGACTAAAGTCCTTCAACACGTCTCTGAGAGGAGACTGCTCCCGTCTGCTTCTCTAAACGCCTGCAGCAGAGTTTCACTGAGCGGCTGGACGCAGTAATGCTGTGGTTTTCCATGTGACAGGAAATAAAGCCTTTAACGCCAACAGTTTTCTAAATCAGAGCTCCAGTGAACGTTTGAGACGGGAGTTAGACAGGAAACAGCAGGAGATCTTCATCAGGACGTCGGGTCAGGGCTGGACTGGTTCTAAATCGGACTCAACAGTTGAGTTTATTCTTTATTTCTCAGAAACTTTGTAAAATACATTCATCTCAAAGAAAAGAGATGCATTGAACCAGGTTTAGCCACAAGCTGCTTCCTCTTTAGAGATGGTTTTAATGAAAGGCAGCGTCTGAAAAAGAAGTCACAGCCACAACCTTTCGACCACGAACGAGACTGAGGCAGAACATCAGCAGCAGACCTTACCTGGCTTTACCTTCAGGGACATGTCAGAGGTCAGAGGTCATCAAACATGCAGTGACTCCTGTTTAAATCCACCACGTCATACTGGCCACAGCAGAGGTCAGAGCGGAGGTCAGTCTCAGCCTTTTTAACCCCCCCTCGACAGGAACAGAGACGTATGAACCAGAGCAGAGTGTTTGTGAGCGGAGTCTGAAACAGGAAACAACACCGGGACGTGTTTCCGGAGCCTTCTCTGGGTACAAACAAAACCAAAAAAAAAGAAGAAGTCAATTCATAAAAGTCCCCAAATATTCATCAGAAGCTGCCGTCGTAAAGTCCAGTAAACGTCTGAGTGTTTTCTTCCTGATTTCATCTTGCTCTATCGGTGAAATTCTGTGATATTATCGTCTAAAGTGGAGGTGGAGTTTTTCGTTTGTCTCGACTCTGCCGTTAACACTCAGCGGTGTCTCTCAGGCTCGTAGCTCAGTGGAGTTCCCTTCACAGCTGAGCGTGTCCTCGTTTCGTGGCGGTAAGGAGCTGAAAGTCCTCGGAGCCTCTGCAGCAGACTTTGTGCCTCGTGGACATTCTTTTCAGATGAAGCAGGGGCTTCAGGTCCAGACCTGCTCCTCTCGGCTCAGACTCTGTAATTATACACTCGCAGATCTGTGCTCTTCCAGCGCTCTCCGGAGCTGAAGTCATCACGAGCCTGCTTTTCTTAAGAATATGTGTTAATCTTTCTCAGACAGTGTGTGTTTCTGTTGCAGATCAAGGCCGGAGCGTGATGAGCGCGCGCTTCCGTTTGCCTGCTGGCAGATCCTACAATGTCCGGGCGACGGAGCTGGAGCGAGACCGACAGCACACTCAGGTGGTGTGTAACGTACTGCTGCTCGACAACAGCGTCCAGGCCTTCAAAGTCAACGTGAGTACACCCCCGCATCTCCAGATCCTTTCAGAGCCAACATTTACCAGCTTTCAATCAGCGTGAGGGTGTTTTCTCTCCTCGCATTATTATTATTATTATTATTATTATTATTGCTATAATAAATGATTCAGTCACAGTTTTTAAAAGTCTCTGTTGAGGGCTTTACTGTGGACTATGAGTCTCTGCAGAGGCTCCTTTTACAGATGAACTGGAGAAATACAATAATCCGACTGGAGCTGGTCCTACATGTTATTATTATAGTTATTACAGATGTGTTATTATTAAAATAGACTTAATACAGACGTGTTATAAATATAGAGTTAATACAGATGTGTTATTATTATTATAGAGTTAATACAGACGTGTTATTGTTAATATAGAGTTAATACAGACGTGTTATTGTTGATATAGAGTTAATACAGACGTGTTATTATTAATATAGAGTTAATACAGATGTGTTATTATTAATATAGAGTTAATACAGACGTGTTATTGTTGATATATAGTTATTACAGATGTGTTATTAATAGAGTTAATACAGACATGTTATTATTAATATAGAGTTAATACAGACGTGTTATTGTTAATATAGAGTTAATACAGACGTGTTATTGTTGATATAGAGTTAATACAGACGTGTTATTATTAATATAGAATTAATACAGACGTGTTATTGTTAATAAAGAGTTAATACAGACGTGTTATTATTGATGGAGAGTTAATACAGACGTGTTATTGTTGATATAGAGTTAATACAGACGTGTTATTGTTGATGGAGAGTTAATACAGACGTGTTATTGTTGATGTAGAGTTAATACAGACGTGTTATTGTTGATGGAGAGTTAATACAGACGTGTCATTGTTGATGTAGAGTTAATACAGACGTGTTATTGTTGATGTAGAGTTAATACAGACGTGTTATTGTTGATGTAGAGTTAATACAGATGTGTTATTATTAATATAGAGTTAATACAGACGTGTTATTGTTAATATTGAGTTAATAGAGACGTGTTATTGTTAATATAGAGTTAATACAGACGTGTTATTGTTGATGTAGAGTTAATACAGATGTGTTATTATTAATATAGAGTTAATACAGACGTGTTATTGTTAATATTGAGTTAATAGAGACGTGTTATTGTTAATATAGAGTTAATACAGATGTGTTATTGTTAATATTGAGTTAATACAGACGTGTTATTGTTGATATAGAGTTAATACAGACGTGTTATTGTTAATAAAGAGTTAATACAGACGTGTTATTGTTGATGGAGAGTTAATACAGACGTGTTATTGTTGATGTAGAGTTAATACAGACGTGTTATTGTTGATGTAGAGTTAATACAGATGTGTTATTATTAATATAGAGTTAATACAGACGTGTTATTGTTAATATTGAGTTAATAGAGACGTGTTATTGTTAATATAGAGTTAATACAGATGTGTTATTGTTAATATTGAGTTAATACAGACGTGTTATTGTTGATATAGAGTTAATACAGACGTGTTATTGTTAATAAAGAGTTAATACAGACGTGTTATTGTTGATGGAGAGTTAATACAGACGTGTTATTGTTGATGTAGAGTTAATACAGACGTGTTATTGTTGATGGAGAGTTAATACAGACGTGTCATTGTTGATGTAGAGTTAATACAGACGTGTTATTGTTGATGTAGAGTTAATACAGACGTGTTATTGTTGATGTAGAGTTAATACAGATGTGTTATTATTAATATAGAGTTAATACAGACGTGTTATTGTTAATATTGAGTTAATAGAGACGTGTTATTGTTAATATAGAGTTAATACAGACGTGTTATTGTTGATGTAGAGTTAATACAGATGTGTTATTATTAATATAGAGTTAATACAGACGTGTTATTGTTAATATTGAGTTAATAGAGACGTGTTATTGTTAATATAGAGTTAATACAGATGTGTTATTGTTAATATTGAGTTAATAGAGACGTGTTATTGTTAATATAGAGTTAATACAGATGTGTTATTGTTAATATAGAGTTAATACAGACGTGTTATTGTTGATGTAGAGTTAATACAGACGTGTTATTGTTGATGGAGAGTTAATACAGACGTGTTATTATTGATATAGAGTTAATACAGACGTGTTATTGTTAATATAGAGTTAATACAGACGTGTTATTATTGATATAGAGTTAATACAGATGTGGTATTATTATTATAGAGTTAATACAGACATGTTATTGTTGATATAGAGTTAATACAGACGTGTTATTGTTAATAAAGAGTTAATACAGACGCGTTATTGTTAATAAAGAGTTAATACAGACGTGTTATTATTGATATAGAGTTAATACAGACGTGTTATTGTTGATGGAGAGTTAATACAGACGTGTTATTGTTGATGTAGAGTTAATACAGACGTGTCATTGTTGATGTAGAGTTAATACAGACGTGTTATTGTTGATGTAGAGTTAATACAGACGTGTTATTGTTGATGTAGAGTTAATACAGACGTGTTGTTATTGATGGAGAGTTAATACAGACGTGTTGTTATTGATGGAGAGTTAATACAGACGTGTTATTGTTGATGGAGAGTTAATACAGACGTGTTATTATTAATGTAGAGTTATTACAGACGTGTTATTGTTGATAAAGAGTTAATACAGATGTGTTATTGTTAATATAGAGTTAATACAGACGTGTTATTATTGATGTAGTGTTAATACAGACGTGTTATTGTTGATGGAGAGTTAATACAGACGTGTTATTGTTGATGTAGAGTTAATACAGATGTGTTATTATTGATGGAGAGTTAATACAGATGTGTTGTTATTGATGGAGAGTTAATACAGACGTGTTGTTATTGATGGAGAGTTAATACAGACATGTTATTGTTGATGTAGAGTTAATACAGACGTGTTATTGTTGATGGAGAGTTAATACAGACGTGTTATTGTTGATGGAGAGTTAATACAGATGTGTTGTTATTGATGGAGAGTTAATACAGACGTGTTATTGTTGATGGAGAGTTAATACAGACGTGTTATTGTTGATGGAGAGTTAATACAGACGTGTTATTGTTGATGGAGAGTTAATACATACGTGTTATTGTTGATGTAGAGTTAATACAGACGTGTTATTGTTGATAGAGAGTTAATACATACGTGTTATTGTTGATGTAGAGTTAATACAGACGTGTTATTGTTGATGGAGAGTTAATACAGACGTGTTATTGTTGATGGAGAGTTAATACAGACGTGTTATTGTTGATGGAGAGTTAATACATACGTGTTATTGTTGATGTAGAGTTAATACAGACGTGTTATTGTTGATGTAGAGTTAATACAGACGTGTTATTGTTGATGTAGAGTTAATACAGATGTGTTATTGTTAATATTGAGTTAATACAGACGTGTTATTATTAATATAGAGTTAATACAGACGTGTTATTGTTGATGGAGAGTTAATACAGACGTGTTATTATTAATATAGAGTTAATACAGACGTGTTATTGTTGATGGAGAGTTAATACAGACGTGTTATTGTTGATGGAGAGTTAATACAGACGTGTTATTGTTGATGTAGTGTTAATACAGACGTGTTATTGTTGATGGAGAGTTAATACAGACGTGTTATTGTTGATGGAGAGTTAATACAGACGTGTTATTGTTGATGGAGAGTTAATACAGACGTGTTATTGTTGATGGAGAGTTAATACAGACGTGTTATTATTGATGGAGAGTTAATACATACGTGTTATTGTTGATGGAGAGTTAATACAGACGTGTTGTTATTGATGGAGAGTTAATACAGACGTGTTATTGTTGATGTAGAGTTAATACAGATGTGTTATTGTTGATGTAGAGTTAATACAGACGTGTTATTGTTGATGGAGAGTTAATACAGATGTGTTATTGTTGATGTAGAGTTAATACAGACGTGTTATTGTTGATTGAGAGTTAATACAGACATGTTATTATTGATGGAGAGTTAATACAGACGTGTTATTGTTGATGGAGAGTTAATACAGACGTGTTGTTATTGATGGAGAGTTAATACAGACGTGTTATTGTTGATGGAGAGTTAATACAGACATGTTATTGTTGATGGAGAGTTAATACAGATGTGTTATTGTTGATGTAGAGTTAATACAGACGTGTTATTGTTGATTGAGAGTTAATACAGACATGTTATTATTGATGGAGAGTTAATACAGACGTGTTATTGTTGATGTAGAGTTAATACAGATGTGTTATTATTGATGGAGAGTTAATACAGACGTGTTATTGTTGATTGAGAGTTAATACAGACGTGTTGTTATTGATGTAGAGTTAATACAGATGTGTTGTTATTGATGGAGAGTTAATACAGACGTGTTATTATTGATGGAGAGTTAATACAGACGTGTTATTGTTGATGGAGAGTTAATACAGACGTGTTATTAATATAGAGTTAATACAGATGTGTTATTGTTGATGTAGAGTTAATACAGATGTGTTGTTATTGATGGAGAGTTAATACAGATGTGTTATTGTTGATGGAGAGTTAATAAAGACGTGTTATTGTTGATGGAGAGTTAATACAGACGTGTTATTGTTGATGGAGAGTTAATACAGACGTGTTATTCTTGATGGAGAGTTAATACAGATGTGTTTTAAATCTCTAGAACACAGGAGAGAGAGAAACCGAACATTATGAGTTTGATGTGTTTTTAAATCCTGTTCTTTCTTCTTCATGGGTTTAATCCTGTGTTTGCTCTAAAGTCTGAACCGTCTCTAAACTCTTTCACAAATGAACCGGGCCCTGGTTCAGTTTGGTCTGGACCGAGACCTAAGACACCTGCACTCTTTGGTTTGGGGTTTGACCAGAAGAGTTTCCTCCAGTATTGTCTTGTGTCTTGTAAAAGCTGTGGTTGTTGTGTGTTTTGCTCAGACCTGGGGTTAGCCCAGATTACAGTATTGTTTTTCTAACCTTCACACATTCTGTATCTTTCCCCGTTTCTTATTTCCACTGAAAACCAAAGCATTGGTTAGACCTGACCTGAGGGGCCAGTGCAGGGGGGGTCCATGTTGTTCAGTAGAGCCTCTGTCCTGTTGTGTGTCCGCTGCTTTAACCTCTAAACCTACACCAGCTCCACCCACAGTCCGTTTGTCCTCTTCTACATCATATGTTAGAGCAGGTACTTATTATTTTCTTTCTCCAAGAAACCAAAGTACTCTCCGATTCTTTTTCTAAGCAGTGTTGTATTTCCTTGTTTCTGAGTTTAGTGCAGTAACAGTGTTGACTCGAGTCTAACCTAGAGCCTGCCTGAGGTCTTTCTCTGGTTGGGCCTGAAGGCAGTAGTGTTGTAGAGTCTTTAGTGTGTGATGAAGACACTCCTCTTCCTCTGCGAGTGTCTGCAGAGCTCTGTCTCATAAATCTTCTGTAGATAGAGGACTGTGGGAAAACCCCTGCTGCTCTTTCTGACGCCGACCCATCACTTCCTGTTTGTCTTTTGAACTTCTTCTAGTTGGAGTTTAATGGGTTTTAGTTTTAGGCAGACTTTGAGTGGTTTTATGTGGTTTTAGTTGGACTTGTACTTAAATAAGGAAATGGAATAACTTGTGAAAGTCTCTTGTTTTGTTGAAATCCTGAAGAACATTTCCTCTTTCGTTTGCCCTCCACTCTTTGGTCTTTTTTCTGTTTCTCGGTGAACTTCCTGAAGCTCTTCTGACAGAGCTCTGTTTGAGTCTGAAGCTGCTGCAGAGAAACTCTTCATGACCTCAGAGTTTACAGGACAAGGCTTTTAAAGAAGAGGTTTGATGAAATGAGAGTTCTATTCTTGGGTCGGTTCCTGAGAGTGTTGAGTCATTTTGGTCATTTTTAGATTTTGGGATTTTAATTGTAGTTTTTGGACGGCCCAAAAAGAATCTCCCAGGACCCACTTTTGGATCCGACCCGAGTGTTGGAAACCCCAGCTAAAGAGCGTTCTCAGTCATGTGACTTTTTAATTGCGGTATTTTTACATTTGTTTTATAAAAAGGCTTTTCCCTGTGATTCTTTTTAGCCTTTCTCTTTGCTCTAAAGCAGTAACTCTGAGGTCTGTGGACCTGAAGACACTACTCCATGTTGTTACGACACATATTATTATATCTGCGACTCTTCACATTTGTTTGCGTTTGTTTCAAAAGGCTCCTGGACTGTTCGTTATACTTCAGTATTTTACACCAGCTTGGATTCTCTTTGTGACCTTTAACCCCAGAGACTGTGCTGTTTAATCAGAGAGGGGTGTCTTTACTGTGACAGACGACAGAGCGCTGACCTCCGAGACAAAAGCAGAGTCATGTGACAAACGCAGCGTCGCCGTAGGAACCACACAAACATCCAAACGAGTCTGACGGAGGCTTTTAATGAACAACACGGACGAGCGGCGAGCGGAGGCGGGGCTAGAGCTGGACCGTCTCAGAAGAAACACACAGAGCCGAATATATTCTGCCTTTTTGTTTTTTAACTCATAAAAACTCCTGTTGTAGCGGTCGAGTCTGAACAGGCGGCTTTGACACCGACAGGAGCAGAAGGTGAAGGGCTCCAGGTTCGTGTTAGAACATAAAGCCCGCCTCCAGAAGGACAGCAGCGAAGGGGCCCAGTTCTCATGGGAACAGTCGGGTTCACAAGTCTGTGTTTTTGTGAGAACACTGTTATCTTGCTTTTTGGGCTAAATGTTGTCCCGGGATCTTTCTGCTGCAGATACTTCAGGGACAAGGACATTATTAAACACTAAGACGTTTGTACTTCTGTTTAAAAAGTACAAGATAGATGTTTCTTCATTTTGTTTTACATTAAAAATAAGCACAATAACCTCAAAAAGACGAGCAGCGTCTGTGCAGCGAACTCTGGTCGGAGGCCTTTGTAAAGCTTGTAAATAATTCAGACCTAGAGACTCAAACTAAAGTAGGGCTGTTTTCTCTCTGAGGGCAATGCTCGAATGTTGTTGATGGAAACGAGCAGAAACAGAAAGTGAGTACATTTCACATTTAGTCATTTAGCTGACGCTTTTATCCAAAGCACCTACAGCTTCTATTCTCCAGTGTTACAGCTGACACTACTGGAGGCAAGGGGGTTTAAGTGTCCTGCCCAAGGACACAACGACAGTATGAACTGTGGGGAATTGAACCACAACCGCTCTAAAACTGAGCCACTGCGGTTGCCCCCCTCATACTCATGACCAAATACTCGTTTGCAATAAAAGTAAAACTATTATAAACACATGAAGACAGACATGAAGACCGAGGGGACACTGGAGTCCCCTCTGCCCGTGGGGACACTGGAGTCTCCTCTGTCTTCATGTCCGTCTGTCATGATGTCTGTCATCATGACAGACGGACATGAAGACGGACATGAAGACGGACATGAAGACCGAGGGGACACTGGAGTCCCCTCTGCCCGTGGGGACACTGGAGTCCCCTCTGTCTTCATGTCCATCTTCATGTCCGTCTTCATGTCCGTCTTCATGTCCGTCATCATGTCCGTCATCATGTCTGTCTTCATGTCTGTCTTCATGTCTGTCTTCATGTCTGTCTTCATGTCTGTCATCATGTCCGTCATCATGTCTGTCTTCATGTCCGTCTTCATGTCTGTCTTCATGTCTGTCTTCATGTCTGTCATCATGTCCGTCTTCATGTCCGTCTTCATGTCCGTCTTCATGTCCGTCATCATGTCCGTCATCATGTCCGTCATCATGTCTGTCTTCATGTCTGTCATCATGTCCGTCTTCATGTCCGTCTTCATGTCCGTCTTCATGTCTGTCATCATGTCTGTCATCATGTCTGTCTTCATGTCTGTCTTCATGTCCGTCATCATGTCCGTCTTCATGTCCGTCTTCATGTCCGTCTTCATGTCCGTCATCATGTCTGTCTTCATGTCTGTCTTCATGTCTGTCATCATGTCCGTCTTCATGTCCGTCTTCATGTCCGTCTTCATGTCCGTCTTCATGTCTGTCATCATGTCTGTCATCATGTCTGTCTTCATGTCTGTCTTCATGTCTGTCTTCATGTCTGTCATCATGTCCGTCTTCATGTCCGTCTTCATGTCCGTCTTCATGTCCGTCTTCATGTCCGTCATCATGTCTGTCTTCATGTCTGTCTTCATGTCTGTCATCATGTCTGTCTTCATGTCCGTCTTCATGTCCGTCTTCATGTCCGTCATCATGTCTGTCATCATGTCTGTCATCATGTCTGTCTTCATGTCCGTCATCATGTCCGTCATCATGTCTGTCTTCATGTCTGTCTTCATGTCTGTCATCATGTCCGTCTTCATGTCCGTCATCATGTCCGTCTTCATGTCTGTCATCATGTCTGTCTTCATGTCTGTCTTCATGTCTGTCATCATGTCTGTCATCATGTCCGTCTTCATGTCCGTCATCATGTCCGTCATCATGTCCGTCTTCATGTCCGTCATCATGTCCGTCTTCATGTCCGTCATCATGTCCGTCATCATGTCTGTCTTCATGTCCGTCATCATGTCCGTCTTCATGTCCGTCTTCATGTCCGTCTTCATGTCCGTCATCATGTCCGTCATCATGTCTGTCTTCATGTCTGTCATCATGTCTGTCTTCATGTCTGTCATCATGTCCGTCTTCATGTCCGTCTTCATGTCCGTCTTCATGTCCGTCATCATGTCCGTCTTCATGTCTGTCATCATGTCTGTCTTCATGTCCGTCATCATGTCCGTCTTCATGTCTGTCATCATGTCTGTCTTCATGTCCGTCATCATGTCCGTCTTCATGTCTGTCTTCATGTCTGTCTTCATGTCTGTCATCATGTCTGTCTTCATGTCTGTCTTCATGTCTTTTTAATAGTATTACTTTTATAAATGTCTGCTCGTGGGACTTCAGGAGTCTGTCATGAGGACCCTGAGTCTGTGTCAGGGTCTGATGAGACTCACTGATTTCAGATCAGTCTTTACAATTCAGTGTTGAGCCGCTACATGGACGTCTGCCGCCATCTTGAATTATTAATCCACAATCAGAATGCTGTTGAATCCCAGTCCACATGAACGCAGCGTGGGTCTGACCTGTGTTTTCTCCCGTGTGTCCTGCAGAAGTCGGACCAGGGCCAGGTGCTGCTGGACACCGTCTTTAAACACCTGGAGCTGACGGAGAGGGACTACTTCGGTCTGCACCTGACGGACGACTCCTCCGACGCTCCGGTCTGTAGTCTCTTTTAAGTCTGGTTTACGTGAATTTGAACAGGTTTTAGGTAGATTTGAACAGGTTGTTGTAGTAATAATAATAATAACAATAATAAAAGCAATTTTTTTCTCGACTCTGTTACAGCGTTGGCTCGACCCAAACAAACCCATCAGGAAACAGTTAAAAAGTAAGTTAATGCTTTATTTTACTTTTAAACAAACCAAAACTTAAACTTTTCCACTGGTTTTACTGGAGTCTCCAAACGTCTCCAAACGTCTCCAAACGTCTCCAAACGTCTCCAAACGTCTCCAAACGTCTCCAAACGTCTCCAAACGTCTGCAAACGTCTGCAAACGTCTGCAAACGTCTGCAAACGTCTGCAAACGTCTCCAAACGTCTGCAAACGTCTGCAAACGTCTGCAAACGTCTCCACACCTCATTTTTAGACAAACGGATGAAAGGGTTGATGCTCGTTTGTGATTGTGTTATTTCTGCTGCGTTTCTCACATGAAGGGTTTATTAAGAGCTCAGAGAAGTATAAGACTTTAATTATTACTGTTGCTTTTGTTTCAACAAAGAACCTCGTCTTTTTACCTGATGTTTTAATGTTGGCAGCCGTCGGTGGTAGACTTGAATGTGTCTGAACTTCTCTCTAAAGGTTTGTCTGATTGTTTCCAGGAGGCTCTCCTCACAGTCTCAGCTTCAGAGTCAAGTTCTTTGTGAGTGACCCCAGTAAACTTCAGGAGGAGTACACACGGTGAGACTCAAATACAAAACTATTATTTAATCACAAGCTGTTTACAAGGCCCCTGCTGTTGTTTGTGTCTGACCCAGTCTGTCTCTTTCAGGTATCAGTATTTCCTTCAGATCAAGCAGGACATTTTAACTGGACGGTCAGTAGCTTCCTCTGGACTTTATAGTTTTACTGTTTTTAAATATGTCTTTTAATTAGTTTTCTTTCTCTCTCCAGTCTGCCCTGTCCTCACACCACGGCTGCTCTGCTGGCATCGTACGCTGTGCAATGTGAGTCCCTGAACGCACCGCAGACCCCTGTCCCCGAACGCCCCGCAGACCCCTGTCCCTGAACGCCCCGCAGACCCCTGTCCCTGAACGCCCCGCAGACCCCTGTCCCTGAACGCCCCGCAGACCCCTGTCCCTGAACGCCCCGCAGACCCCTGTCCCTGAACGCCCCGCAGACCCCTGTCCCTGAACGCCCCATACAACTGTCCCTGAACGCCCCCCATACACCTGTCCCTGATTACCCTGCAAACACCTGTCCCTGAACGCCCCCATACACCTGTCCCTGAACGCCCCCATACACCTGTCCCTGAACGCCCCCATACACCTGTCCCTGAACGCCCCATACACCTGTCCCTGAACGCCCCATACACCTGTCCCTGAACGCAGACCCCTGTCCCTGAACGCACCGCAGACCCCTGTCCCTGAACGCACCGCAGACCCCTGTCCCTGAACACACCGCAGACCCCTGTCCCTGAACACACCGCAGACCCCTGTCCCTGAACACACCGCAGACCCCTGTCCCTGAACACACCGCAGACCCCTGTCCCTGAACGCCCCCATACATCTGTCCCTGAATGCACCGCAGACCCCTGTCCCTGAATGCACCGCAGACCCCTGTCCCTGAACGCCCCCCATACACCTGTCCCTGATTGCCCTGCAGACACCTGTCTCTGAACGCACCGCATACATCTGTCCCTGATTGCCCTGCAGACACCTGTCCCTGAACGCCCCGCAGACACCTGTCCCTGATTGCCCTGCAGACACCTGTCCCTGAACGCCCCCCATACACCTGTCCCTGATTGCCCTGCAGACACCTGTCCCTGAACGCACCGCATACATCTGTCCCTGAAAACAACGCAGACCCCTGTCCCTGAACGCACCACATACATCTGTCCCTGAATGCACCGCAGACCCCTGTCCCTGAATGCCCCCCATACACCTGTCCCTGAATGCCCCCCATACACCTGTCCCTGAACGCCCCCCATACACCTGTACCTGATTGCCCTGCAGACACCTGTCCCTGAACGCACCGCATACACCTGTCCGTGAACGCACCGCATACACCTGTCCCTGAACGCAACGCAGAACCCTGTCCCTGAACGCCCCATCATTAAAGTCTGAACATGAAGTTAAGGACATTTTCTTTGACAGAAAGTGTGGTTATTGTTCCTCGTCACGTCAGGGACCTTTAAAAGAAGAGACTGGTTTAGATTGTGAATGGTGCGTCTGTCGTTGGAGCGAGCGCTGAGCTGAGACTCAGTCAGGATTGATTTGTGGTCGATGAGCTGCGGCCACAGTCTGAGTCGAGTCCAGGGAGTGAAGTGTGTTTACAGCGAGTTAAAGCTGTGGGATTCCCTCTGAACACACTGCTGTGGTTTTTGTTCTATTCAGTCAACCTGCCTTAAACATGAGGCTTGATCACTTTAAATGTGCTACAGGAATTAACTTCCACCTTGTGTGTGTGTGTGTGTGTGTGTGTGTGTGTGTGTGTGTGTGTGTGTGTGTGTGTGTGTGTGTGTGTGTGTGTGTGTGTGTGTGTGTGTGTGTGTAGCGGAGTTGGGCGACTACAGCGAAGAGGAGCATCCTGCAGGTTACCTCTCAGAATTCTGCTTCATCCCCAACCCTCCACAGGACTTCCACAAAGAGGTGGCCAAGCATCACCAGCAGCACAGGTATCTTTACTACACCTGAGCAGCAGCACGTGTCTTTACTACACCTGAGCAGCAGCACGGGTGTCTTTACTACACCCGAGCAGCAGCACGTGTGTCTTTACTACACCCGAGCAGCAGCACGGGTGTCTTTACTACACCCGAGCAGCAGCACGTGTGTCTTTACTACACCCGAGCAGCAGCACGTGTGTCTTTACTACACCTGAGCAGCAGCACGTGTGTCTTTACTACACCCGAGCAGCAGCACGTGTGTCTTTACTACACCCGAGCAGCAGCACGTGTGTCTTTACTACACCCGAGCAGCAGCACGGGTGTCTTTACTACACCCGAGCAGCAGCACGTGTGTCTTTACTACACCCGAGCAGCAGCACGTGTGTCTTTACTACACCCGAGCAGCAGCACGTGTGTCTTTACTACACCGAGCAGCAGCGCGTGTGTCTTTACTACACCGAGCAGCAGCACGTGTGTCTTTACTACACCCGAGCAGCAGCGTGTGTCTTTACTACACCGAGCAGCAGCACGGTGTCTTTACTACACCGAGCAGCAGCGCGTGTGTCTTTACTACACCGAGCAGCAGCGGGTGTCTTTACTACACCCGAGCAGCAGCACGCGGTGTCTTTACTACACCGAGCAGCAGCACGGGTGTCTTTACTACACCGAGCAGCAGCGGTGTGTCTTTACTACACCGAGCAGCAGCACGTGTGTCTTTACTACACCGAGCAGCAGCACGTGTGTCTTTACTACACCGAGCAGCAGCACGCGTGTGTCTTTACTACACCGAGCAGCAGCACGTGTGTCTTTACTACACCTGAGCAGCAGCACGTGTGTCTTTACTACACCCGAGCAGCAGCACGGGTGTCTTTACTACACCCGAGCAGCAGCACGGGTGTCTTTACTACACCCGAGCAGCAGCACATGTGTCTTTACTACACCCGAGCAGCAGCACGTGTGTCTTTACTACACCCGAGCAGCAGCACGTGTGTCTTTACTACACCCGAGCAGCAGCACGTGTGTCTTTACTACACCTGAGCAGCAGCACGTGTGTCTTTACTACACCTGAGCAGCAGCACATGTGTCTTTACTACACCCGAGCAGCAGCACGGGTGTCTTTACTACACCCGAGCAGCAGCACATGTGCCTTTACTACACCCGAGCAGCAGCACGGGTGTCTTTACTACACCCGAGCAGCAGCACGGGTGTCTTTACTACACCCGAGCAGCAGCACGGGTGTCTTTACTACACCCGAGCAGCAGCACGTGTGTCTTTACTACACCCGAGCAGCAGCACGTGTGTCTTTACTACACCGAGCAGCAGCACGCGTGTGTCTTTACTACACCGAGCAGCAGCACGCGTGTGTCTTTACTACACCCGAGCAGCAGCACGTGTGTCTTTACTACACCCGAGCAGCAGCACGTGTGTCTTTACTACACCCGAGCAGCAGCACGTGTGTCTTTACTACACCCGAGCAGCACGGGTGTCTTTACTACACCCGAGCAGCAGCACGGGTGTCTTTACTACACCCGAGCAGCAGCACGGGTGTCTTTACTACACCCGAGCAGCAGCACGTGTGTCTTTACTACACCCGAGCAGCAGCACGTGTGTCTTTACTACACCCGAGCAGCAGCACATGTGTCTTTACTACACCCGAGCAGCAGCACATGTGTCTTTACTACACCCGAGCAGCAGCACGGGTGTCTTTACTACACCCGAGCAGCAGCACATGTGCCTTTACTACACCCGAGCAGCAGCACATGTGTCTTTACTACACTCGAGCAGCAGCACATGTGTCTTTACTACACCTGAGCAGGCACCACAGACCTGGATATTCACCTGGGTATAGTGTGACCGTGGGTTCCTTCAGGAAAGGCAAAGACTGTTTCTTTCACAATAAAAGCATGAATGATGAAATCCTCTTTAACAGCAATAACACTCTTTTAAACATTTATAAACGATCTAACTCTCACTAACAGTGTTTTACTGCAGAAGGAAACAGTCAAAGTAAAGATATCTAACAATAACATCATTGTCTCTGCTCAGTTTGTGTTTGATGGAAGGGCTTTTTTGATTAAGATCCCATTGTTCAATGTCAGTAAAGAGCTACATCAAAACAAACAATGGTCTTTCTGTGTTTTCTGTCTGAAGCCTGTTTATTGACTTGAGTGTCTGCAGTAATCAAGTATTGAACATAAAGCACAACGTTATGCAGAAGTTAATGAAATAATGCACACAGCAGACTCAAACATGTCTCTCTCTGTGACAGCGGCCTGACTCCAGCTCAGTCAGAGTTTAATTATCTGAACACGGCACGATCGCTCGACTTGTACGGAGTAGAGCTGCACTATGCAAGGGTGAGTCAGAGCTCTGGTCCTAATGCCTCAAGTGTTTTTTTTTTTTTTTTTTATGAATAAGTTGTGTTTCTGACCTGTGTGTTTTCTGTCTCAGGACCAGAGTAACACTGAGATCCTCATCGGAGTCATGTCTGCAGGCATCGTGGTTTACAAGAACAGAGTCTGCATCAACTTTTTCCCCTGGTGAGTCTTACAGAGACCCGAGAGACCTCAGGGAGATCTCAGAGAGGCCTGACAGAGACCTCAGGGAGGCCCGACAGAGACCTCAGGGAGATCTCAGAGAGGCCCGACAGAGACCTCAGAGAGGCCCGACAGAGACCTCAGGGAGATCTCAGAGAGGCCCGACAGAGATCTCAGAGAGGCCCGACAGAGACCTCAGAGAGGCCCGACAGAGACCCGGGAGACCTCAGAGAGGCCCGACAGAGACCCGAGAGACCTCAGGGAGATCTCAGGGAGGCCCGACAGAGACCTCAGAGAGGCCCGACAGAGACCTCAGGGAGATCTCAGGGAGGCCCGACAGAGACCCGAGAGACCTCAGAGAGACCTCAGAGAGGTTTGAAGGAGACCTCAGAGAGGTTTGAAGGAGACCTCAGAGAGGTTTGAAGGAGACCTCAGAGAGGTTTGAAGGAGACCTCAGAGAGGTTTGAAGGAGACCTCAAAGAGGTTTGAAGGAGACCTCAAAGAGGTTTGAAGGAGACCTCAGAGAGGTCCGACAGAGACCTCAGGGAGGCCCGACAGAGACCCGAGAGACCTCAGGGAGACCTCAGAGAGGTTGGAAGGAGACCTTAGATAGGCCCGACAGAGACCTCAGAGAGGCCCGACAGAGAGCCGAGAGACCTCAGGGAGGCCCGACAGAGACCTCAGTGAGACCCGACAGAGACCTCAGTGAGACCCGACAGAGACCTCAGTGAGACCCGACAGAGACCTCAGTGAGACCCGACAGAGACCTCAGTGAGACCCGACAGAGACCTCAGAAAGCCCCGACAGAGACCTCAGAAAGCCCCGACAGAGACCCGAGAGACCTCAGGGAGACCTCAGTGAGACCCGACAGAGACCCGAGAGACCTCAGGGAGACCTCAGGGAGGCCCGACAGAGACCTGAGAGACCTCAGGGAGACCTCAGAGAGGCCCGACGGAGACCTCAGAGAGGCCCGACAGAGAGCCGAGAGACCTCAGGGAGACCTCAGAGAGGCCCGACAGAGACCTCAGAGAGGCCCGACAGAGAGCCGAGAGACCTCAGGGAGACCTCAGAGAGGCCCGACAGAGACCTCAGGGAGACCTCAGAGAGGTTGGAAGGAGACCTTAGATAGGCCCGACAGAGACCTCAGGGAGGCCCGACAGAGACCTCAGGGAGACCCGACAGAGACCTCAGTGAGACCCGACAGAGACCTCAGGGAGGCCCGACAGAGACCCGAGAGACCTCAGGGAGATCTCAGAGAGGCCCGACAGAGATCTCAGAGAGGCCCGACAGAGACCTCAGAGAGGCCCGACAGAGACCTCAGAGAGGCCCGACAGAGACCTGAGAGACCTCAGGGAGACCTCAGAGAGGCCCGACAGAGACCTCAGTGAGACCCGACAGAAACGTGTCATTGTCCTCACGGAGACCTCCAAACACTGATGTCCATGAGTCTGGACCTGGTCTAAGACTGGAGCAGGTCTGATTGGACCTTCTCAGTCTGTAAACGTTGGAAACAGTAACATCTGAACTCTAAAGCTACATCAGATCAGAATGGTTGTAGTGCAGTCTGAACATTGCAGTGCGATGTGCAGGAGGCGTGTGTAAATGTGGTTAATCCGAGCAGTGCCCTACAAACAGAGACTTGTGTGAGAGTTATTTTTAGTGGAACAGTGGTGTCCCCAGCAGCTGACGCTCCATCGTGGAGCTGAGTCTCTGCTGCAGCTCTGCTCATGTCTGTCCCATCGCAGACAAACGGCAGCAGAAAAAAAGAATATTGACTCGATATATTCATAAAAAGGCATAGAAATTGGCAGCACTTGTGATTATCGTCTGAATTGAGCCGCAGTAGACTGGTTTATGAGACCCTACAGCTCAATTCAAAATGCATATATCTGCTTTTGAAATGTGCCCAGGTTCCTCTTTTTTTATTAATTTTTTACTCCGACTTTGTGAAATAAATATTCATATATGAGAGTCATCTTCAACATTTGAAACCTAAAGGTGACATGGCAGATGTGGATGAGGAATAAAAGCTCTGTTTAACACTGGACTCGGCCGATGTCGTGGGTTATTCTTGTGAATCCCAAACAGAGATGGACACTGCTGTTTGTGTTGGTTCTGCTGAGCGGCTCCGTGTGTGTGTGTGTGTGTGTGTGTGTGTGTGTGTGTGTGTGTGTGTGTGTGTGTGTGTGTGTGTGTGTGTGTGTGTGTGTGTGTGTGTGTGTGTGTGTGAGAGAGATATATTTAGTAAAAGCAGCGTGAGTCAGAGCTGAACCAGAGGAAGGCCTTGTGCTTCTCTCTGTGGGTCACGTGACCAGCTCTGGTTTAAATCTGTTCTTTATGTGACTTTAGACTGTTATTTATTCAGATCTGTGTTAAATATCAGCATTAATCTGTTTCTCTGATCAGGAGAAAGAAAAGCTGAGCTGTGTACTTTGCTCTAAATCCTAGTTTAGTCCTGGTTTAAACTCTTTCAGCTCATTCAGCAGTTTGTCAGTCTAAAAGTTTAATATAATCATTTATATAATATATATATATTTTTTTCTGTTTCAGGCTAAAAATTGTGAAAATCTCCTTTAAATGTAAACAGTTCTTCATCCAGCTGCGACGGGACGTGGTACGTACCTCACTTTAACCCTACGCTCTCTGACCCTACGCTCTCTGACCCTCTACTCTCTGACCCTCCGCTCTCTGACTCTACGCTCTCTGACCCTCTGCTCTCTGACTCTATGCTCTCTGACCCTACGCTCTCTGACCCTCTGACTCTCTGACCCTCTGACTCTCTGACCCTCCGCTCTCTGACTCTACGCTCTCTGACCCTCTGCTCTCTGACCCTCCGCTCTCTGACTCTACGCTCTCTGACCCTCTGCTCTCTGACTCTACGCTCTCTGACCCTCTGCTCTCTGACTCTATGCTCTCTGACCCTACGCTCTCTGACCCTCTGACTCTCTGACCCTCTGACTCTCTGACCCTCTGACTCTCTGACCCTCTGCTCTCTGACCCTCTGACTCTCTGACCCTCTGACTCTCTGACCCTCCGCTCTCTGACTCTACGCTCTCTGACCCTCTGCTCTCTGACCCTCCGCTCTCTGACTCTACGCTCTCTGACCCTCTGCTCTCTGACTCTATGCTCTCTGACCCTACGCTCTCTGACCCTCTGACTCTCTGACTCTACGCTCTCTGACCCTCTGCTCTCTGACCCTCTGCTCTCTGACCCTCTGACTCTCTGACCCTCTGCTCTCTGACCCTCTGACTCTCTGACCCTCTGACTCTCTGACTCTACGCTCTCTGACTCTACGCTCTCTGACTCTATGCTCTCTGACTCTACGCTCTCTGACCCTCTTGTTCTCTGACTCTCTGACCCTCTGCTCTCTGACCCTCTGCTCTCTGACTCTACGCTCTCTGACCCTCTGCTCTCTGACCCTCTGCTCTCTGACCCTCTGACTCTCTGACTCTATGCTCTCTGACCCTCTGACTCTCTGACCCTCTGCTCTCTGACCCTCTGACTCTCTGACTCTATGCTCTCTGACTCTACGCTCTCTGACCCTCTGCTCTCTGACCCTCTGCTCTCTGACCCTCTGACTCTCTGACTCTATGCTCTCTGACCCTCTGACTCTCTGACCCTCTGCTCTCTGACCCTCTGCTCTCTGACCCTCTGACTCTCTGACCCTCTGACTCTCTGACTCTACACTCTCTGACCCTCTGCTCTCTGACCCTCTGCTCTCTGACCCTCTGACTCTCTGACCCTCTGCTCTCTGACCCTCTGCTCTCTGACTCTACGCTCTCTGACCCTCTGCTCTCTGACCCTACGCTCTCTGACTCTACGCTCTCTGACCCTCTGCTCTCTGACCCTACGCTCTCTGACTCTACGCTCTCTGACCCTCTGACTCTCTGACTCTACGCTCTCTGACCCTCTGACTCTCTGACTCTACGCTCTCTGACCCTCTGCTCTCTGACCCTTTGCTCTCTGACCCTCTGCTCTCTGACTCTACGCTCTCTGACCCTCTGCTCTCTGACCCTCTGACTCTCTGACCCTCTGCTCTCTGACCCTCTGCTCTCTGACCCTCTGCTCTCTGACCCTAGGCAAGGCAAGGCAATTTTATTTCTATTGCACAATTCATACACTCGGTAACTCAAAGTGCTTTACAGAAATAAAACACAATTTACAAGATTTAGATTTAGAAACATAAGAAAAATTTAAAGCATTATAAAAGAAGAAGAGTGCAGATAAAAAAACATTTTAAGTTGACCCTACGCCCTCTGACCCTCTGACTCTCTGACCCTCTGCTCTCTGACCCTACGCTCTCTGACCCTTTGCTCTCTGACCCTCTGCTCTCTGACTCTACGCTCTCTGACCCTCTGCTCTCTGACTCTACGCTCTCTGACCCTACGCTCTCTGACTCTACGCTCTCTGACCCTCTGCTCTCTGACTCTACGCTCTCTGACCCTCTGCTCTCTGACCCTCTGCTCTCTGACTCTACGCTCTCTGACCCTCTGCTCTCTGACTCTACGCTCTCTGACCCTACGCTCTCTGACTCTACGCTCTCTGACCCTCTGACTCTCTGACCCTCTGCTCTCTGACTCTACGCTCTCTGACCCTCTGACTCTCTGACCCTCTGCTCTCTGACCCTACGCTCTCTGACCCTTTGCTCTCTGACCCTCTGCTCTCTGACTCTACGCTCTCTGACCCTCTGCTCTCTGACTCTACGCTCTCTGACCCTACGCTCTCTGACTCTACGCTCTCTGACCCTCTGCTCTCTGACTCTACGCTCTCTGACCCTCTGCTCTCTGACCCTCTGCTCTCTGACTCTACGCTCTCTGACCCTCTGCTCTCTGACTCTACGCTCTCTGACCCTACGCTCTCTGACTCTACGCTCTCTGACCCTCTGCTCTCTGACTCTACGCTCTCTGACCCTCTGCTCTCTGACCCTCTGCTCTCTGACCCTCTGCTCTCTGACCCTCTGCTCTCTGACCCTCTGCTCTCTGACCCTAGGCAAGGCAAGGCAATTTTATTTCTATTGCACAATTCATACACTCGGTAACTCAAAGTGCTTTACAGAAATAAAACACAATTTACAAGATTTAGATTTAGAAACATAAGAAAAATTAAAAGCATTATAAAAGAAGAAGAGTGCAGATAAAAAAACATTTTAAGTTGACCCTACGCCCTCTGACCCTATGCTCTCAGAGCCTACACTCAGAGCCTACGCTCAGGGTTTATTCTTTAAAACGGGGCTGTGCCAGATTAACCTCCTGCTGAGTCTGTCCTGGGTCACTCTCTTTAATCCCTCTGTGTCTCACAACGATTCAAGAATAATATCACAACATCACGTTGTCTCTTTCTCCTTCGACGCTCAAATCAATTTATATTTGAATGTTTTTCTCACAAATACAGTAACTGTTCTAGTGAAGAGCACACTTTGGGTTGAGTTTTCTTTATTTATGTAATGCTTCTTTTAATGAAAACCATTTGGTGAACAGCCCCTAAATGTTCTTATGTTTGTCATAAATGGCTTTAAAATGCATCAGTGGAACTCGGAAGTGTACTTTGATTATGCTGATAAAAAATTAACATCAAGGGTTAGAAATGCAGATAAATAAGCTTCTGTTTTTTCTGAAGTGGAACCATTTTGAAACTGAAGTTCAAAGTCTTCATCAGAGATTATGAACAAAGCCCAGGAGCACTTTGTCCAGACCTATTGTCTTTGTGTTCTTAGTTTGATAAACCCTGGTTCTGTTAAAGCTGCTGTGTTTTTCAGACGGAGACTCGGGAGACGCTGCTGGGCTTCAACATGGTGAACTATCGAGCCTGTAAGAACCTGTGGAAGGCCTGCGTGGAGCACCACACCTTCTTCCGACTGGAGCAGCCCATACCTCCTCAGAAGAACTTCTTTGCACATTATTTTACACTGGGTTCAAAGTTCAGATACTGGTGAGAGCTGCACAGATACAACGCCTGCTAACGTCAATATTCTCAATTATTTATATCCAACTGGTCCAGAGGAGTCTGTGTGAAGGGACTAACCTTCAGTAGGACTCCAGACCAGCCCTCAATGACTGAACTCGTCTTCTGTGTGTGTGTGTGTGTGTGTGTGTGTGTGTGTGTGTGTGTGTGTGTGTGTGTGTGTGTGTGTGTGTGTGTGTGTGTGTGTGTGTGTGTGTGTGTGTGTGTGTGTTTGCAGTGGTCGGACGGAGGTACAGTCGGTGCAGTACGGGAAAGAGAAAGGCATCAAAGACCGAGTGTTTGCCAGGTAACTCTTTATTCTGTTTACTCTCACATCTTTATCTGTTGTTTTCTGCTTTAACATCTGTGTTCAACCCATTGATTGTTTATAAAGTGGATATAACCCGCCCATTGGTCCTATTTACTGATATTGTCGTTATGATTCGGCAATAAAAGGGCCGTTACATCCGGGCTTATTGGCTTTTACTCCATAGTAAAACAATCGTTTTAGATAGCATAAACGGACGTAATAATCAAAAATCACTTCCCCCCCAGAGTTGTCACGTAGTAAAAACTTAGCTCTAGAGACCGGAGCCATCTTTTGTTCCAGGATGTAAACACGATTTTTACACTTGTAAAGTGGTTCTGTTGCAGGTCTCCTCAGTAAACCCCTGAACCTGTATATAAACTGTACATCTGGTTCTGTTGCAGGTCTCCCAGTAAACCCCTGAACCTGTATATAAACTGTACATCTGGTTCTGTCGCAGGTCTCCCAGTAAACCCCTGAACCTGTATATAAACAGTACATCTGGTTCTGTCGCAGGTCTCCTCAGTAAACCCCTGAACCTGTATATAAACTGTACATCTGGTTCTGTCGCAGGTCTCCTCAGTAAACCCCTGAACCTGTATATAAACTGTACAGCTGGTTCTCTTGCAGGTCTCCTCAGTAAACCCCTGAACCTGTATATAAACTGTACATCTGGTTCTGTCGCAGGTCTCCTCAGTAAACCCCTGAACCTGTATATAAACTGTACATCTGGTTCTGTCGCAGGTCTCCTCAGTAAACCCCTGAACCTGTATATAAACTGTACATCTGGTTCTGTTGCAGGTCTCCTCAGTAAACCCCTGAACCTGTATATAAACTGTACATCTGGTTCTGTCGCAGGTCTCCTCAGTAAACCCCTGAACCTGTATATAAACTGTACATCTGCTTCTGTCGCAGGTCTCCTCAGTAAACCCCTGAACCTGTATATAAACTGTACATCTGGTTCTGTCGCAGGTCTCCTCAGTAAACCCCTGAACCTGTATATAAACTGTACATCTGCTTCTGTCGCAGGTCTCCCAGTAAACCCCTGAACCTGTATATAAACTGTACATCTGATTCTGTCGCAGGTCTCCCAGTAAACCCCTGAACCTGTATATAAACTGTACATCTGCTTCTGTCGCAGGTCTCCTCAGTAAACCCCTGAACCTGTATATAAACTGTACATCTGGTTCTGTCGCAGGTCTCCTCAGTAAACCCCTGAACCTGTATATAAACTGTACATCTGCTTCTGTCGCAGGTCTCCCAGTAAACCCCTGAACCTGTATATAAACTGTACATGTGGTTCTGTCGCAGGTCTCCCAGTAAACCCCTGAACCTGTATATAAACTGTACATGTGGTTCTGTCGCAGGTCTCCCAGTAAACCCCTGAACCTGTATATAAACTGTACATCTGATTCTGTCGCAGGTCTCCCAGTAAACCCCTGAACCTGTATATAAACTGTACATCTGCTTCTGTCGCAGGTCTCCTCAGTAAACCCCTGAACCTGTATATAAACTGTACATCTGGTTCTGTCGCAGGTCTCCTCAGTAAACCCCTGAACCTGTATATAAACTGTACATCTGCTTCTGTCGCAGGTCTCCCAGTAAACCCCTGAACCTGTATATAAACTGTACATGTGGTTCTGTCGCAGGTCTCCCAGTAAACCCCTGAACCTGTATATAAACTGTACATGTGGTTCTGTCGCAGGTCTCCCAGTAAACCCCTGAGTCGGAGGCTGGTCTCGGGGACAGACTGGGAAAACGTGAGCCGGAACAGTTTATCAGACGAGAGGCTGGAAACTCAGAGTCTGCCCAACCGCTCTCCTCCAGGGACCCCCAGCCAGTAAGTCCTACTAAAACCAGAGCGTTAAACCACTCAAACCAGACTAGATCCCAACTTCCACCAGGAGTGCCATTAAATGGCCTGAAGCCAGCTCTGAATGGATTATGTTTTAATCTATAGATGGACTAGTTGGATTATTAAACTGTCGTTAATGTAAACCTTGTTGTATCCAAGCCTTTGTGTAAAATGTTTTTTGATCTGAAGAAACTCTGTGTTTTTTGTCAGAAACTCGCTGTTTGTTCAGGAGAGTACTCGGATCCGGCCTTCGTCGGTGGGTCACCTGGTTGATCATGTGATTCACGTCTCGCCCAGCCTCCCCGTGTTCTCGTCCAATCACAAGTCGGCCTCGTCCACACAGGCCAACAGCATCAGCCTGGACTCCACGCCGTGAGAAAACTTTTAATACTTAAAACAGAACCTTCTCAAAACTGCTCTGGTCCTGCTCTGGTCCTGCTTAGGTCCTGCGCTGGGCCTGCACAGGTCCTGCTTAGGTCCTGCGCTGGTGTCTGCGCTGGTCCTGCTCTGGTCCTGCTCTGGTCCTGCTCTGGTCCTGCTCTGGTCCTGCGCTGGTGTCTGCGCTGGGCCTGCTCTGGGCCTGCGCTGGTGTCTGCGCTGGTCCTGCGCTGGGCCTGCGCTGGTCCTGCGCTGGGCCTGCGCTGGTCCTGCGCTGGGCCTGCGTTGGGCCTGCACAGGTCAGGCACAGGTCCTGCGCTGGTGTCTGCGCTGGTGTCTGCGCTGGTCCTGCTCTGGTCCTGCGCTGGTCCTGCGCTGGTGTCTGCGCTGGTCTTGCGCTGGTGTCTGCTCTGGTCCTGCTCTGGTCCTGCGCTGGTCCTGCTCTGGTCCTGCTCTGGTCCTGCGCTGGTCCTGCGCTGGTGTCTGCGCTGGTCTTGCGCTGGTGTCTGCTCTGGTCCTGCTCTGGTCCTGCGCTGGTCCTGCTCTGGTCCTGCGCTGGTCCTGCGCTGGTGTCTGCGCTGGTCTTGCGCTGGTGTCTGCTCTGGTCCTGCGCTGGTCCTGCGCTGGTGTCTGCGCTGGTCTTGCGCTGGTCTTGCGCTGGTGTCTGCTCTGGTCCTGCTCTGGTCTTGCGCTGGTGTCTGCGCTGGTCCTGCGCTGGTGTCTGCGCTGGTCTTGCGCTGGTCCTCCGCTGGTCTTGCGCTGGTCTTGCGCTGGTCTTGCGCTGGTCTTGCGCTGGTCTTGCGCTGGTCTTGCGCTGGTCTTGCGCTGGTCTTGCGCTGGTCCTGCTCACAAGCTTTCTTTCTAAAACTCAGTCACAAAATGAGTGTGAGTCTGAGCTCTTTGTTTCAAACACGTTCTATCTCCAGAAAACATTTACGTTAACGTTGAAGCACTAGTGTTCTGTTTGCAAACAAAACACATTCAGTAATTACCAGTTTATCATTTTATCTATGGTTTTTGATCAACTTAAATAAATCTAAAAAACAGCTTCCTTACACTTAAACTATTTACCAAAAAAAGACAGAAGCAAAAACTTTTCCCTTTTCAGTTGATTTGAGTTTTATATTTATAACGTCATTATTATTATTATTATTAAATAAAATTGTACTAACTTTTAAGGCTTTTATTTAGTTTTTTTAAATGAGTATTTGTTACAGTGAAGCCAGATCTTTTCTGAAACCACAGCAGCTCATTACAGGTCATTTAAGGCTCTCTGTGAAGCCTCATGTTTGTGTCAGACCTACGTCTTCTTGAGCCGTAAGAAAGAGGTGTTACATCAGACACATTTCTACTTTCTACTTGTGCAAACATTTATATTAATCCTGAGCTTTTAGAGGCTCCGGGTTTAATTCTCATGCTTCAGACACGTCTCTTCCAAAGTTAGACGAGCTGCTCTGTCATTTCTGAGTCAAGCCTCGTGTGTTTTGCTGGAGTCGGACTCGTCTGTGGCTTGAACCCACAGTTCCCACCCTTTTCACCGAAATGCACCGAGACGACCGACGCTTTTGGAAAACGGCTCGTAAAAAGAGTTTATGGAGAGGAACAGGGCGTGACAGACAACTAAAGGAGTGCAAAAGACAAAAACAAGAAAATACACAGCGGCCGTCTAGAAAACAATGTGTCGTCAGTGTTTGTACGCTCAGCCCTGGGGTTGTGTTCTCTCACTAACCAGAGGATTTAGTTTTTGTGCTGGTGTCATACTTTGGTTTATTATAAAACACAGTTTGGAAACCCTGATGTGGTTTAATGAAAAGAGAAAGAAGCTGAAAATGTGACTCGAATGAAACTTGGAAAACATCCACCTGAGGCCTCCGTGACTTTCAGGTGAAAACCTTCACACGGAGCAGAAGACTAAATATGTCACATCAACTACATACTACTATCAAAGTAAAAACTGTACCTGGTGGACAGTCCTTGTTTGTGGACGGTCCTGTTCTCTGGACAGTCCTAGTCTCTGGACAGTCCTGGTCTCTGGACAGTCCTTGTTTGTGGACAGTTCTGGTCTCTGGACAGTCCTTGTTTGTGGACGGTCCTGGTCTATTGACAGTCCTGGTCTCTGGACAGTCCTTGTTTGTGGACGGTCCTGGTCTCTGGACAGTCCTAGTCTCTGGACAGTCCTTGTTTGTGGACAGTCCTGGTCTCTGGACAGTCCTAGTCTCTGGACAGTCCTTGTTTGTGGACAGTCCTGGTCTCTGGACAGTCCTGGTCTCTGGACAGTCCTTGTTTGTGGACGGTCCTGGTCTCTGGACAGTCCTTGTTTGTGGACGGTCCTGGTCTCTGGACAGTCCTTGTTTGTGGACGGTCCTTGTTTGTGGACGGTCCTGGTCTCTGGACAGTCCTTGTTTGTGGACGGTCCTGGTCTCTGGACAGTCCTTGTTTGTGGACGGTCTGGTCTCTGGACAGTCCTTGTTTGTGGACGGTCTGGTCTCTGGACAGTCCTTGTTTGTGGACGGTCCTGGTCTCTGGACAGTCCTAGTCTCTGGACAGTCCTTGTTTGTGGACGGTCCTGGTCTCTGGACAGTCCTGGTCTCTGGACAGTCCTTGTTTGTGGACGGTCCTGGTCTCTGGACAGTCCTAGTCTCTGGACAGTCCTTGTTTGTGGACGGTCCTGGTCTCTGGACAGTCCTAGTCTCTGGACAGTCCTTGTTTGTGGACGGTCCTGGTCTCTGGACAGTCCTAGTCTCTGGACAGTCCTTGTTTGTGGACGGTCCTGGTCTCTGGACAGTCCTGGTCTCTGGACAGTCCTTGTTTGTGGACGGTCCTGGTCTCTGGACAGTCCTTGTTTGTGGACAGTTCTGGTCTCTGGACAGTCCTTGTTTGTGGACGGTCCTGGTCTCTGGACAGTCCTGGTCTCTGGACAGTCCTTGTTTGTGGACGGTCCTGGTCTCTGGACAGTCCTTGTTTGTGGACGGTCTGGTCTGTCCCACAGAGGACTCAGGGTTTTATCTCAGATCAGTTCCAAAGTGGAGTTTAGTCTGGGAGCGAGAGGAGGATCCATTATCTTTCACAGAGACACTGCAAATGTAAGGGCCTCTTTTCTCGTTCTGAGTTTTCTGTGACATTTAATAACCACAGCTACTTTTATGGCTTTAATTATTATTTGGTTTATTTTGCCTTTTTTTTTTTTTTAACGTTTCCACTCATTTCAACCCATTTCAGCTTCCACCATTGTTAATTGCTGAATTGTTTTTCTGTATTATTTTCTGGACCCCTTCAGACCTGCCTCTAAAATCCAGAATGTTCCTGTCTAAAGTATTTGTTTAAATGTCTGTTGTGGGACCCGCAGGTCTCCCGAGGGCGTGGACGGTCAGCCTCCAGCTCTGCCTCCGAAGCAGCTGAGCAGAAAAACCCTGAGTCAGATCATTCAGGCTCATTCTCAGCAGAGTCTCCTGGACAACCACCTGAACGAGATGTACGACGTCCCAGTGTCGGGCGACAAGACCACGGTGAGTCGCACCAACGCCTCCGACTCCGGACGCTCACCTGGTCCCGGTCCGACCAAAGTGAACCTTTCAAATATAACTTCAGCCAAAAATCTGCTGTTCGTTGTCCTTTTGAAAAACACAAACGGTTAAATGTGAATTCAATGAAATGTAGGCTGTAGTTGAAATGATATTTTAGTCACTACAGCTTTTTAAAAACTGCTTATGGAAAAGTGGAGTTCAATAGAAAGCCGTTGTATGTGTTGAGGCCTCTCTTCTCGTTTTTTTGTATCATGTGCAACAATGCTCTGTGTTTTTGTGTCCCGTCGTTGAATGTCCAGTTAAATGGAGTGGTACCACACGATAACCTGGTCCTGATCAAGATGAGGCCGGACGAGGACGGACGGTTCGGCTTCAACGTTAAGGTGATGTCAAGTTCCTCTAGGAACAGACACAAACATCGAGAGAGAGATACTGTGTTTGACCTCTGACCCCTCTGTGTGTTTCAGGGAGGAGCAGATCAGAAGATGCCCATCATCGTGTCTCGAGTGGCTCCGGGGACGTCGGTGAGCCCACTTTCTACTCATTATGTCCATATTCCGCATTTATTACTCTTAGAGATGACCCTGACCCTGACCCTGTGTTCTCAGGCCGACCTGTGTGTGCCTCGACTGAACGAAGGGGACCAGGTGGTTCTGATAAACGGCCGGGACATCTCTGAGCACACTCACGACCAGGTGGTGATGTTCATCAAGGCCAGCTGTGAGAGCCACTCGGGAGAGCTCATCCTGCTGGTGCGGCCCAACGGTGAGCGCCGACCTTTCACCTTCGTGTCTTTAAAGTCTTTTATTTCAGCGCAGTCTTTTCTTCTTTGTGTTAATGCTAGACTCAAAGGGCCATCCAGAGGGAGTTTTGAGAGAATGGAGCGGTTCGAACGTTTCTCGTGTAAAGCCCTCCAGAACGTCATCAAAATACACATCACTTTTGGATTGATATTATTCTGATAAAACTAATCTGAGTGCTCTAGGGCTTATGGGTAACCCTTAAAAAAAGACAAAGTGGTGTCGGTTAATGTTTAATCATCGACAGAAAAGTGGAAGGATGCGTGTGTCCAGTTCGGGTCCAGGTGGATCCTCCAGACATTTAAAGGGTCCGAACTGAGAATGTGTCATGTCTCTGTCCGTCCCGCAGCGATCTATGACGTGGTGGAGGAGAAGGACTCGGAGCCCGATTTCCAGTACATCCCTGAGAAGTCTCCTCTGGACCCGACCCAGACCGACCAGAACGCTCTGAGGGACTCCATGTCGGTTCTGAAAGAGGGTCTGAGCAGCGGCGCCGTCCTCGCTCAGTTCGACGTGAGCTTTACCTAAACTCGTCCTCCACAAACGGATGCTTTAAAAGAGGACTAAAGCTCTGATACGTTTGTGTTTTTACAGCAACTGTACCGGAAGAGGCCGGGGATGACCATGCTTTGTGCCAAATTACCTCCAAACGTCTCCAAAAACCGCTACAGAGACATCTCGCCCTGTACGTACTGCCGTCAGCAAGTCAACCAAGGCTAATGCTAAAGGCTTTTTCTAAAGTGACATTTAACAGTTCTTTCTGTAAATTCAAGGATTTTTATCTTTTGTAAAAGAAAAGTTTTGAAACGTTGCTCAGAGCAGATATTTTCTTTCTGTGACTGGCTCATTACGTTTCAGATATAATTCTTCAAAAACAGATTGTGATCGATAATTTAATGATAAAGTGGCTTTAACTGAAGTCTCTGTGGGGGGGGTTCTGCAGATGATGCCACTCGAGTGATTCTGAAAAGCACAGACGACTACATCAACGCCAACTACATCAATGTGAGTTTATTTTACTCATCCTGCATCTACATAAATCTGAAATCTGATAAACACTGGTTATCAGATTTCAAAACGACAAACTATTCCTGAAACTATTTGCTCTCATCTTTTTCAGCATAATTTTTCTATTGTTTGGACTTTCTTATTTTCAAAAGATAATTTAAAATCTAAATTTATTTTAGATTGTCTCTAAAATAAATTTAGATTTTAAATTATCTTTTGTTAATTTATCTTTTTAATTTCTCTTTTAATGCTTCTTTGGTCATTTTTATCAAAATATTTTTTTTCAATATTCTTTGTACCTAGTGTCATTCCTGTTGGAAAGCCTTTTCCGAAGCAGACATTTTCAGTATTTGGTTCTTTCCAGATGGAGATCCCGGCGTCGAGCCTGATAAACCGGTACATCGCCTGTCAGGGCCCGCTGCCCAACACCTGCACGGACTTCTGGCAGATGACGTGGGAACAGGGCTCGTCTCTGGTGGTGATGCTCACTACGCAGGTCGAGAGGGGACGGGTACGTACCGCTGCCGGGGCCCAGTCGCCCCCGCACAGGGCCCTGACCTCAAACAGGAACAGACATAACTGAACTGACTTTGGATTAATGTCCAAATGAGCCACATACATCAGGCCAGGAGTGATCGAGCTGTGAATACGACTAAGTCTCGTGTGTTTCCAGGTGAAGTGCCATCAGTACTGGCCCAACCCTGAGAGCAGCACCACGTACGGAGACTTCACCGTCACCTGCCACAACGAGGACGGGAACACGGCCTTTCTGGTCCGAGAGATGAGTCTGCAGCACAAAGAGGTCAGGGACTAACACTAACACAAAGCATTGGCTTTTTAGGTTTTAGATGGATTTGAACAGGTTTTAGTTTGACTTGAACAGGTTTTAGTTTGACTTGAACAGGTTTTAGTTGGATCTGGACAGGTTTTAGATGGATTTGGACAGGTTTTAGTTTGACTTAAACAGGTTTTAGATGGATTTGAACAGGTTTTAGTTGGATTTGGACAGGTTTTAGATGGATTTGAACAGGTTTTAGTTGGATCTGGACAGGTTTTAGTTGGATCTGGACAGGTATTAGTTGGATTTGGACAGGTTTTAGATGGATCTGGACAGGTTTTAGATGGATTTGAACAGGTTTTAGTTGGATTTGGACAGGTTTTAGTTGGATTTGTGATATGTTCAGTAAAAGGCTGAGTGTCGGAGCGGGAGGAGGAGGGGCTGCTGTGTCAGAGCTGAGGAGGAGGGTTACCACGGTGACGAAGACGTGTCTCCATGGCGACCGGGATGTGGGCTGTTCTTTTTCTGGCTCCCGATGCTGTTGCCACGACGACACAACCGGCTCATTCACTGAAAAGGTCTAAAAATGAACACAGTTAGATAATGGTTTTAATGGAGGCGTTTTCCTTCACTTTATGTTTTTACATTTTACAGTTTGTCTTTTAAATATTCATCTGGAACGTTTGTCTGTAGAAGGTTTTCTTTTGAGAGAACAACAGACGGCTCTAAACTTTGCAGTGACTGAAGCTGTTTGTGTGGGTTCCATGAACTCTGTCCCAGGTCTTTATATGGTTCTGAAAATATTATTCACTCTGTTGTGTTTCTGTCCGAAAGTCTCGACTGGAATGTAGTGCTCTCAGAATTTCCCACAAGGCATCAGTAAAAGCAGTGAGCAACAGGTTTGAATGAAACAAGTTTGACTTTCTTTCTTTTCTTCTGGACGTTTTCTTGATTGCAGTGGGACGACAGCGCCCCCTGTTGTCCCACTTCTTTAGGACAGCTCCAGCTCTTAATGGTTTTTCAGTTGTACCGTCTCTGAGGGCACTGACCAAACTCCAAAAACGAGGCTGACTTATTCTCTGGGACTGTGTGGAGTATAATGTTCTGTGAACGTGTCCAGGGCGAGCAGCAGAGGGAGCTGACTCAGATCCAGTACTTGGCCTGGCCGGACCACGGAGTTCCCGACGACTCCACGGACTTCCTGGACTTCGTGGCGTTGGTCCGGACCAAACGAGCGGGACAGGACCAGCCGGTGGTGGTGCACTGCAGGTGGGTGTCGGTCTGCTCCAGTACAACCCTCTCTAATGTCCGGACAGCAGTGATTCTCCAGTGTTGGTCTCTTCCAGCGCCGGGATCGGGCGGACCGGAGTTCTGATCACGATGGAGACCGCTCTGTGTCTGATGGAGTGTGGGCAGCCCGTTTATCCTTTAGACATCGTCCGGACCATGAGAGACCAGAGGGCCATGATGATCCAGACCCCTGTGAGTCCTGTCTCTACGAACACCATCTAAATTCTTTATGCACGTAAAAAGACTGCTTTAGATGGAACCGTACACAACATTTAGCAATACCGAGTTTAAAAAAGAAAAGAAAATAAACAGTATATGATTTAAAGTAGATGCCAACATGTTCTTGGGATAACTTCAGAGGGAATGAGTACATATATACTCTGAGTAGGTGAGTCCGTGAGAGTGACAAGGCCCGAATAAGAAACGTATTGAAAATGTCAGAACCTCTGAGACACTTCCCTAGCAACCATAGCAACCCATTATAAAACTGAAAAGGCACCCGAAAAGTTGTAAAACTTGAACTGTGATTACAAACAAACGGTAAAAATAACAAAAAAGTAGTTTAATGCGTAAATAGTAGAATATCTTGTGACTTTTTAAAAGTTTGAACGAAAGTTATTCAGGGCAGTTTGTCACTTTGTCTGTTTTCATCTAAAATCTCTTTCTCCGTGTTTCTTCAGAGTCAGTACCGTTTCGTCTGCGAGGCCATCCTGAAAGTCTACGAGGAGGGTTTAGTGAAACCCGTGAAGCCTGTGGTCGTCCAGCGAGACACGGAGTGGACACAGGAGGAAAAACCTGCGTCGGACCAGACCGAGACCAGGACCGGGTCTGGGCCGGGCCCAGAGGAGGACCAGGACCTGCTGGAGTACGAGGAGGAGGACGATGAAGAGGAGGTGGAGGTGCTGGACGTGGGAGAAATGACCGAGGAAGACGAGGAGGAGGAAGAGGAGGAGGAGGAGAGTGTGGCCAGTGTCAACAGCCTGAGCAGAACCAGCCCAGAACCAGAGAAAACAACCAGCCCGGAGAAAGAGATTGTGATGAAGACCAGCACCGATCCAGACCCAGACCCAGACCCAGACCCAGATCCAGACCCAGACCCAGATCCAGACCCAGACCCAGACCCAGAGAAGCTGGAGCCACAGTGAGACACAGAACAGACGAGATAAAAGACGTGACGCTGTTAGAAAAAAAGATGGAATTATAAGAGAATAACCTGTTCAAATCCAACTAAAACCTGTTCAAATCCAACTAAAACCTGTTCAGAACCAACTAAAACATTTTCTATGAAGCCCTTTTCTTAACTTTTCCATTTTATTCTCAAAATATTCTGTCTTTTTTGTCTTTAAACCCCGTCTTTCTTCTCTGCGGTCGAGGCTGAGGTCCCAAAAGGAGGAAACAAAAGCACTGTTGCACTTTATGCCGACAGAAAACGGACAAACGAACCTGAAAGTCACTGACGATTCACGAGGAGCTGCGTGGACGAGGAGCGGAATAACTTTATGGATTAACGTGGATTCTCTGTAGTGCCATAAACAGACGGAGTCTGCCAGACGGACCTGCCTTTTCTAACGTCCTTTTAGCTGAAAAACAGAGTATTTATTGTGTTTTATTTGTGTCGAAGCCAGTCCCAGATGTTTGTATGAGTCCGGAGCACCGTGCTTTTCCTGACAAAATCCTAGCTGTAGTAAAGTAGTGTGCTTCTGAACTGATTCTTTATCCTTTTATTGAGTTTGATCTAAAAAAAACAACAGTGGTTTTATTTATTGTCCTGGGTTTGCTCTTCCTCTGCGTTTACTCTCTGTGTTGGACGGATCGTTTTAAAATATCTGCGTTGACTCCACGGGACTCTTCGGAAAGGTTGAGTCTGGGCTTTTAGGGCTGGATGGAAGTGGTAGTTTGTGAATTCTTTGTAGACGTTTGACTCGGTTCAGCTTCTGTAGGAACTGAGAGACACTCAGTCCAAGAGAAAACACAACAGTTAATTGTGGAAATATCACTAAATGTATTTAAATGAGTATCAAATGTAGATTTCTACTGCAGTAAACTAACCTTTTCACTTTTACCTGACACCACTCCACATCACAGAGCTTTACAAATACCGACATGTTTAAAAAACTACAGAGAACCACTCAGGTGCCAAAATATTGGAAAACTTAAACAAATTTTCAAAAAAGTCAAACTTTGTCTATAGCCCTTCTTAAAAGAGCCTCAGTTCAACACAAATAAAATAAAAAATAGAAATAATCAAAAGCTGTGAGGAGAAAAGTGCCTGCTCAGTGTGTGTTCAACACCAGTGAAAACAGGCCTTTAATGGTTTTAAAATCTCAAAGGTATGAATAATTATCAAGTATAAATGTGAATCTGAACATTTTACTGCTATTGATACCATTTAATTTAAAGAAAAATCAAGTGTCCAGTACATTTCAGTAACTAAGGGCTTAAATGTCCTTAAATGTCCTGGTGTGAGAATTTAAAAGGACTGGAGCTCATCACAGAAAGTGTCAAACTTCTACAGGAACTACATGAGCTGCTAACGCCTGTGAGCCCAAACCAAAGCTCTTTCATGAACTTTGACTCTCACTGAGCCACCTCCAGACCCACCTGTCGTTTTGGAAGCATCGAGTTAAAGGAGAAGTAAGTGGATTTAAATCCTAGAAGAACCTGTTCAAATCCAACTAAAACCTTTCTTTTATTGACCATATCACTTCTGCTTAAGTGCCCTGTGTATTCTTTTAAGATTTTGAGTTTCAAAGTGGATCTTGCTGGAAAATCCTTCTGCTGTGTCTCGTCTGTCATCTCTTTATTTTTATTTTTAAATTTTAATTTTTACTGTCTGATCGAAGCCTGCTTCTTTAAAAAACTGGAATCATATCTGACTCCGAGCTGTTTCCAGGTGGTACGCTTCAGTTCGGACCTTGTTGATATATATATTTTATTTTTATTTTTTTCAGGAAAAAAGAGGTACGAATGGTCTTTAAATAATGGTACTGTAAATGAACAGATGGATAAATGTAAAGGTCTTGTAAAACCTCGCAGAACCAGTCTCTGCTTTGGTTTTTTCAGCTCCACAGAAAGAGCTAACAGTACGAAACAAACAAAACGTAGAACAAGTATTAATGCCACTCAGCAGTTTGAATTCAGTTTGAAATCTTAATATAAAGGGTCCTTTGTTCTGCTTTTCCACTTTTGTCTTCGCTTTAGTCTGGATTTCCAAACTAAGTCTGGTTTTCAGATTCTGTTCCAGCCCAAACCTGTTTGAGCGTTCTCATTAAATAAAAACTAAAATGAACTGTTTTGAAAAAGTAAGACGTTGAAACTTTTTTTGTAGTAGATTAAACTAACAAATTAAAATTTATTTTATTTTTATATATTTTTTTTTTAATACTGGATGTGATTTCTGACGTTAACAAATCTGACAAGCATTTTAAATCTAATATTTTTACAAAAACTGGGCGTTTTACAGGATCAATATTTATCAATATTTTTTTGAGATTAGTTTTTGTTCTGTATGAAAGTAATAGAAGTAAATTTAATCCAACATTTGGAAAAGGTCTGAAGTAATTACTGCCAAACACTCGTTCTTTATAAACTGCTGCTCGTAATCCGGCCGGAGCAGTTCTTTAGAGCGAGGAATGAGCTGAAAACTGCTGAGGCATTATTTTAATCTGAAACAGGGCTGAGAACGCGTACTGAGTGAAACAGAAACGTGCTTAATGTGGACAAGACCGAACTGGGACCGACTCTGGGGTCGTTTACACTGAAACAAATCTGAGAAAACTTTAAAATTCTGTGTTTTAACTGTAATTAAGTTTTCTGGTTTTAGACATTCAAATCTTGTTCAAATCCAACTAAAACCTGTTTCAGAGTGAACAGCCTCTTCTAGAAAAACCCAGCGGAGGCACTGTTAGTCGAAGGTTGTGGAAGAAGTCGTGCTACTGACTCAAAGAAAAAAGACGGAGAGGTGTGTTATTTTTAATTTAAGGAGTTTTTTTGGTTTGACGCCGTTCGGAGCAGAGTTTGTACGTCACAGTGCCACTTGTTAATTTGTGTAAATATCGCAGATGTGTAAATACATTGTTGTACATGACAAATCTTTAAATAAAAGGGAATTCAATTGTGAAGCAGAAGGATCTGGATTTACTGACTTGGGTCTGGGTTTATTTACTGCACCAGGCTTTCCAGGTCTAGACTCGGGCTAGGTCAGCGTTAGTCCAGTCTTAGACCAGGCCCAGACTCACGGAGGTCAGAGTTAGTCCAGTCTTAGACCAGGTCCAGACTCACGGAGGTCAGAGTTAGTCCAGTCTTAGACCAGGTCCAGACTCACGGAGGTCAGAGTTAGTCCAGTCTTAGACCAGGCCCAGACTCACGGAGGTCAGAGTTAGTCCAGTCTTAGACCAGGTCCAGACTCATGGAGGTCAGAGTTAGTCCAGTCTTAGACCAGGTCCAGACTCATGGAGGTCAGCGTTAGTCCAGTCTTAGACCAGGTCCAGACTCATGGAGGTCAGAGTTAGTCCAGTCTTAGACCAGGCCCAGACTCATAAAGGTCAGCATTAGTCCAGTCTTAGACCAGGTCCAGACTCGGGCTAGGTCAGAGTTAGTCCAGTCTTAGACCAGGCCCAGACTCATGGAGGTCAGAGTTAGTCCAGTCTTAGACCAGGCCCAGACTCATGGAGGTCAGAGTTAGTCCAGTCTTAGACCAGGTCCAGACTCATGGAGGTCAGAGTTAATCCAGCTTTTAGACCAGGTCCAGACTCGGGCTAGGTCAGAGTTAGTCCAGTCTTAGACCAGGCCCAGACTCATGGAGGTCAGAGTTAGTCCAGTCTTAGACCAGGTCCAGACTCGGGCTAGGTCAGAGTTAGTCCAGTCTTAGACCAGGCCCAGACTCATGGAGGTCAGAGTTAGTCCAGTCTTAGACCAGGTCCAGACAGAAGCAAAGTCTAAACTCAAAAAGACATGTGTCACACAGATACAGGCAAATAGAAATGTTTTTAATTTAAAGTCTTAAGACCCACAGAATTTTCCAGAAGTGATGTTCAAATATAGAACAAGGCTTTGTTCATACACGGGAACAAGGAAAATGGTCCAGAAATGACTTTAATCAATAAAGACCAATAAAATACAATAAAAATCTTGTTCTAAAAGCCAACACAAGAGGGTGCTGTTGTCACTTAAAACAAATGCCCACAGATTTATGAAAGACTGTATGAAATAAGATTTTACCTGTAGCCTGGTCAAATATTGTGATTAGTTAAGACTTGGTTAAAACATAAATTTGTTTAATTAAAATATGTATAAAAAGCATAGACTTTTTAAATTGTGTGTTATGCATGAAGACAGTTTAAATAGATGACTTTAGATTTCTGGTTGGAACCGCGCTGAATAATAAACTCTTCTTGTGCCTGTCTCTTTAAAAATGCAAATGTTTTTTTTTGTTAAGGAATTATCCTTACGTCACTTCCTGTGGAGAGCTTCTTCTTCGCCTCCTACTTTTCTTCGGGACCTGGAGGAAAAACCCATCCCGCAGAGGTTTATTTTCACCTCTAACTCCAGGAGAACCCCGTGAACCGGCCGCTAATGACGCCTCCTCCGTCTACGATGAACGCGGCGGAGCTTTAGCGTAAATCCCGGGCGGTTTTTGTGAGTATTTCTTTACACTTTTCTCGGGAATCCACAAGTGTTTCTCTGCGGAGCAAGTGTAATGGGATGGTCAACGGGTTTAGCGCTGAAGGGCGCTCGGTTTCACGAGCGGGGGTGAGCTGAGGCGGGCGGGGACTGCTGTGTACGTTAGCCGCACTCGCTAAAGGCTAACGGCTAGGACAAACCGAGCGGACACTTGTTGCTTTTACTCCCATCGTAACCAAAGGCCTCACGAGAGAGACAAAAACGACAACTTTTCACTTTTTAACAGCTTTATTCTTCTGATAATACTCCTCCAGCGTCTTTAAACTCATGTTACACTTACTATTATTACATGTTTTTATTTTCTTCTTCTTGTTTTTAACGACAAATCTGCCTGACATCTTTTTAGTGTCCGATTAGTAAACAATAGCGTCACAAACCGTGTCAAAACAAGAAAAAAATCATGTTGTATTTTAGTATCGGAAATCGGAAATGGGGACAAATTAACAAAATAAACTGCGATAGGTGTTTTTAAAAAGAAAGTAAATGAGCTTCAGTTCAGTTGTATTTGTAAAGCCCAGAATCTCAACAACATCTGCCTTAAAGCGCTTCACAAAAACAAAAGACAGTAAATATGCAACAGTTTGAACAGGACATCATCCTCTTAGACCCTCCATCAGGGAAAGCTCCGGGAGAAATGGAGATAAAACGTCAGTGCTCAGATTATAAACACTTGTTGAGAAATGGAACAAAACAGCTTTTACAGTTTATTATACAGATTATTAATGTTTTTTCCTATTACAGCTTAATACAGCTCAACACGTACAAAGACAAATGGTTAATGTGCAATACATGAATAAAACCATTTATAAATACTTTTAAAGCTGCTTTCAAAGTAGTTTTTCATCCAGTAATCTTTCATCAGGTTTTTATTTCTTTTCCTCTGCACGCACCGGCCTTCTGTTCTACTCCTGAACCCGTCGTGTTCTCTGGTTCAAAGGTTACTGTTTCTCTGCCTCAGCTCTTTACATGTGTCTTAAACAGAAGCACAAACTGTTCTTTTATTCATCTGGTGACACGTCCTGATCCTGATGCATCTGAATGAATAAGACACATGTTCAATGTTAAAGTTAAGCATTGATAGTACTTTAAAGAGGTTTTAGTTGGATTACGGGACTGCAATAGTTATTATCCAAATAGAATAATGAGTTTATACTGAAAAACAACCCTGTCTCTTCTCGGTGCTGTGGAGGAGTGGTTCTGACCCTGTCCCGTCACGATGCTGAGTTTCCTGCGCCGGACTCTGGGGCGGCGCTCCATCAGGAAACACGCCGAGAAGAGCCGTCTACGAGAGGCACAGAGAGCCACCACTCACATCCCCGCGGCCGGAGACGCCAAGTCCATCGTCACCTGCCGGGTGTCGCTGCTGGACGGGACGGACGTCAGTGTGGACCTGCCGGTGAGGACTGGGACTCTGTCTGTGTTCATGTTTGTTTAGAGGGCTCCTGTAGTTTCTGTTATTCCTTCTTGTTTGCTCCTGGTCTTATCGAGGCGTCTCTGTTGCACAGGCCCTGGTCTCGTTGAGTGTGGTCTAGTTCAGTTAAAACTGTGTGTGTGCGTTTGCGTGTGCTGCTGCTGCTGACCTGTAAATCCCTGATCCTCTGGGGGGGTCACATGACCAGACCACATGACTCTCTTCACTGACAGGACACAGCAGAAGGAAGACTTTTACAAACGGAACTAAACCTGGTGGATCTCGAAGAAGAATGTGGCTCAACGGGTCCAGTTCAAAATAATCCGACAGAGCAGGAACAGAAGAACCATCAGGACAGAGTCAAAAAGAAAAGAATGGGCTTTTCTTTTTATATAACCCTGACCCACTGAGCCTGAGGTCAGGGGCAGAGGTCAGAGGCAGAGGTCAGGGGCTGTGGGCTGAGGTCAGGGGCTGTGGGCAGGAGCAGAGGTCAGAAGCCTGAGGTCAGGGGCAGAGGTCAGGGGCTGTGGGCAGAGGCTTGAGGTCAGAGGCAGAGGTCATGGGCTGTGGGCAGGAGCAGAGGTCAGAGGCAGTGGGCAGGAGCAGAGGTCAGGGTCAGAGGTCAGGGGCTGTGGGCAGAGGCCTGAGGTCAGGAGCAGAGGACAGAGGTCAGAGGCTGGAGCAGGTGAAGTTTTTGTGGAACTGTCTCTGAGTGACCTCCTGTTACTGAGCTCCTGTTATTCAGAGACGGTCACTGTGTTCAGAGTTAAGTGACAGTGTTCAGAGTTAAGTGACAGTGTTCAGAGTTAAGTGACAGTGTTCAGAGTTAAGTGACAGTGTTCAGAGTTAAGTGACAGTGTTCAGAGTTAAGTAACAGTGTTCAGAGTTAAGTAACAGTGTTCAGAGTTAAGTAACAGTGTTCAGAGTTAAGTAACAGTGTTCAGAGTTAAGTAACAGTGTTCAGAGTTAAGTAACAGTGTTCAGAGTTAAGTAACAGTGTTCAGAGTTAAGTAACAGTGTTCAGAGTTAACAGTGTTCAGAGTTAAGGAACAGTGTTCAGAGTTAAGGAACAGTGTTCAGAGTTAAGGAACAGTGTTCAGAGTTAAGGAACAGTGTTCAGAGTTAAGTAACAGTCTCTGAATCTGACAAGAGACGTTGACCTTGGACGAGACGTGGGAGTTTTCAAACTCGGGTAAATCCATCTTGTATTGCACCAGGCCACACGCTTGAGCCGAACACTGGGCTTGTGACGATGAAGTGGCACAAACAGGAAGAGGCGGGGTTTTAATTTGACCTCTTTGTTATCAGCATGGCTAAACTGAAAGATGTTAGCGTTAATGCTGCTGTCGAATCCGTTTTATCAGAAGCAGAAAGTTTTTCTTCTTTGAAAGAGCAAAGAGTGGCACTAAGGGGTTTTCTGGAAGGAAAGGTCCTGCTTCATCAAACACACACAGACTTTGTTCTGTGGAGCAGGTCTGTCTGTCCTAAAGCAGGTAGAGTCAGCTGCTGAGGTCTTTCCAGTGAGTCTCCAGGGAAACTCCTGCTCAGCCTCTTGAATGTGTGTGAGCTGTAACTCAGAGCCTGCCACTGCCCATGAGCAAGGAGAGGGCTTACTCTGAAAACAGAAACACTGAGCCTGATCTTTCTTTGGTTTTAAAGACTATAAAAATAAACTTAAACCAGTTATTACCAGTTTATTCACCTTCTATCTCGTTTGTCCACAAAGGAAATCCACCTTTTGCTTGGTCCGAGGTTTAAATGGTTTTAAAAGTGTTCTTGAACTCCACGTACAGCAGGACACCTGACTGAACTGAACAGGACGGGTTTGGACAGAGTCTGAGTCCGAGAGACGGGACAGAGTGAAACAAAGCAGAGGCACAGTAACAAGGCTGTGGAGAAACACAAAGAGCCCATTGTCCTGTGTCACTGTGAGTCAGGAGCTCAGACTCAGGACGGTCCTCGGAGTCCTCACCTAACCCAGGAAACTCAACTCTAATCCGTCCTTACTGCCCGAGCCCCTCGGACCCTCTGAACTCTTTATGGGGATTAATTATTACTCTTATATTTATCTTATTATCGCGACAAAATGAAAGACCCCTAACCTCCCCTCGCCACCATTTTAACAAAAGTGTGTTTTTTTCTTTATATTCAAGATCTTAATGGTGTATTGTGACAGGAAACCAAATACTGGTGTACAATTATATGTTTTATATTAACTAGTAAAAGAAAAATACACAATTAAAAATGGCAAAACAATATTAAACCGTCAACTCGGAAACATAACGTCCTCAGAATTATTTTCTAAACTTGAGAAGTACATTTCTATTTATTCATTTAGCTTTAGACGCTTTTATCCAAAGAGACTTACATTAAGCTTGACCAGAGTTAAAGCTGGAACAACACTGGACGCAAGGGTTAAGTGTCCTGCCAAAAATGTGCCAAAATCCCATCATTTACATAAAAATTAAATCATAAAAGTGTTTAGAGTTGGTTTGAATCTGTTTCTGAGACACTGGAGACGAATAATAATAATAATAATAATAATAATAATAATAATAATAATAATAATAATAAGTTAGTTCAATGCTTCAAAGCCTTTCCACTTCCTTCACAAAGACGTGGGGCTCGTGTATGAATCTGTTGGACTGTGGTTTTTCTTTTGGTCGGCCTCTGTCTCTTATCATTGGGCGTCTCCCTCTGAACAAAGAAACTCTCCAGAGATGTTTGTGCTGAACTGAGTCAAGAGGGAAAGAGGCTTCATTCATTCATCAAATAAAAAGTGCTAAATGTTTTTCTGTGTGGGCCAGTTTGTTGAAGCAGCTGCTTCTGTTGCTGTCATTAATCTGCGAGGCCCAGCGCTGAATAAAGCCCACATTCCTCACATTCCTGCCTCTGAAGTCATGTTCCTCAGAATCAGCTTCTTCCTTGTGTTTCAGAAAAAGGCCAAAGGGGAGGAGCTGTTCGAGCAGATCATGTATCACCTGGACATCGTGGAGAAGGACTACTTCGGCCTCCGCTTCATGGACTCGGCACAGGTCGCGGTGAGAGTCAACTGTAAAGTATCTGTCTTCTGATTGGTCGAGAGCGTTCAAAGGTTTAAAGGGCTGGAGTCATCAGGGACATCACAAAATCGAGTCACAGAGAAAATAAATGTCTGTGTGCGACCTATTGTAGAGTTACTGGTCAAACGGAAACAAATATTAAATGTTTGAATTAGACCTTATTTGTTCTGAACCCTTGTTCCTCTGAATCAGAATAAACTCTTCACAAACAGACTAGAGACAGAGGGGTTTTTCTAATCTGTCTGGCTCACTTGGACTCAGTTTATTTGATCAGTTTAATATCAGAATCTGCACATTCCCAGCTGCGTAAATAACTGCAGCTTTGTGGATCTGGTGGAGATGAACTGTGAGCAGAAGAGCAGGTTTTGTCAGAAGGGATGTAGACAGTAGCTCGGCCTGCTGTGAAGGCCACTGAAGCGGAGAGAACAGGGAGGATCCACAGGGACAGACACAGAGGGGGGGTTGGACAGAGGAATGTGTAGGAGAACAGCTCAGCTCCTCTAAAGGAGGAGGATTTACAGCACACAAACTCAGCAGCTCCTTAACTCTGCCCACGCCAGGACAGGCTTCAGACGCAAGAAGAAAAACGAATGACATCCAGCACCTTACACCAGATTTGAACCAGTATCAGTATTTATACAACTCAAGACTGTGTCTAATACAACTCTTCTGAGATTAAACTAATGTAAATGTGGTTTTAGATGGATTTAAACAAATTATAGTTGGATTTGAACAGGTTTTATTTGGATTTGAACAGGTTTAGGTTAGATTTGAACAGGTTTAGGTTGGATTTGAACAGGTTTAGGTTGGATTTGAACAGGTTTAGGTTGGATTTGAACAGGTTTTAGTTGGATTTGAACAGGTTTAGGTTGGATTTGAACAGGTTTAGGTTGGATTTGAACAGGTTTAAGTTGGATTTGAACAGGTTTAAGTTGGATTTGAACAGGTTTAGGTTGGATTTGAACAGGTTTAGGTTGGATTTGAACAGGTTTAAGTTGGATTTGAACAGGTTTAGGTTGGATTTGAACAGGTTTAGGTTGGATTTGAACAGGTTTAAGTTGGATTTGAACAGGTTTAGGTTGGATTTGAACCGGTTTTAGTTGGATTTGAACAGGTTTTAGTTGGATTTGAACAGGTTTTAGTTGGATTTAAACAGGTTTTAGCAGGTTTTAGTTGGATTTGAACAGGTTTTAGTTGGATTTGAACAGGTTTTAGTTGGATTTGAACAGGTTTTAGTTGGATTTAAACAGGTTTAGGTTGGATTTGAACAGGTTTAGGTTGGATTTGAACAGGTTTAGGTTGGATTTGAACAGGTTTTAGTTGGATTTGAACAGGTTTAGGTTGGATTTGAACAGGTTTTAGTTGGATTTGAACAGGTTTTTGATGGATTTGAACATGTTTTAGTTGGATTTGAACAGGTTTTTGATGGATTTGAACATGTTTTAGTTGGATTTGAACAGGTTTTAGTTGGATTTGAACAGGTTATAGCTGGATTTGAACAGGTTTTAGTTGGATTTGAACAGGTTTTAGTTGGATTTGAACAGGTTTTAGTTGGATTTGAACAGGTTTTAGTTGGATTTGAACAGGTTTTAGTTGGATTTGAACAGGTTTTAGTTGGATTTGAACAGGTTTTAGTTGGATTTGAACAGGTTTTAGTTGGATTTGAACAGGTTTTAGTTGGATTTGAACAGGTTTAGGTTGGATTTGAACAGGTTATAGCTGGATTTGAACAGGTTTAGGTTGGATTTGAACAGGTTATAGCTGGATTTGAACAGGTTTTAGTTGGATTTGAACAGGCTTTTCCAGAGTCTGATCTGTTTTTCTGTTGCAGCACTGGCTCGACGTCACAAAAAGCATCAAGAAACAAGTGAAAAGTAAGTGTTGTGCTGTTCTTTGATTGAACTGGCGACAGAGTGAAGTTTATTGGGTTTGTTACGTTTCTCAGTCGGGCCTCCGTACTGTCTGCACATGAGAGTGAAGTTCTACTCGTCAGAACCCAATAATCTCCACGAGGAGCTGACTCGGTGAGGAACAGACTTTACTCAGACACAGCTTTTATCAGAGTTTGTTTTTAATGAAGCGCTGTGTTTCGTGTCAGGTACCTGTTCGTGCTGCAGCTGAAACAGGACGTACTCAGTGGGAAGTACGTATTAGAGAAATGTAGATGTGTCAGAGCTTTATCACGGATCAAATGTGAGAGATTTTAAATGTGAGCAGAACTTACTGTTATCATCTTTTTCAGACTGGAATGTCCTTTTGAAACCGCTGTGGAGCTGGCGGGCTTCTCCCTTCAGGGTAAGAACCACACAGAACATCTCGCTGCATGTTTCAGTTCTACAAACTTATCCTGCCCTTCTCTGGAGAAGCTCAGTCTCCTCGGACTTCAGCAGCTCCAGAAACTGTATTAGAACACCCTCTGAGCTCAGAACGGCTTGATCTGAGCGTTAACCGTGTCTCTGTGTTCTCAGCGGAGTTGGGCGACTGTGACCCGCTGGAGCACACTCTGGACCTGGTCTCTGAGTTCAGATTCATCCCAGAACAGACTGAAGACATGGAGCTGGCCATCTTCAACGCCTGGAAGGACTGCAGGTGAGGCTGGAGCTGTCAGCAGGCTCAGGGCTTAGACCAGATCATGTTTTCACTCATCTTTAGCTCATTACACCGTTTGAATGTATATGTACAAACATTAAGGGGACACTTTAAAGGATCTTGTTTTATGAAGGACAGCATTGATTAAAGATAAAGCAAGGCTCAGTATTCAGTCTTGTAGGAGTTGTAAGTCTGGCTGTGTGTTTTAGTTAAACACATTTTAAACACATGTACGCAGAAGTAGGCCTGTTCCTTCTGTCTCGGATGATTCCTTTTCCCTCTTGATTTCAGAGGCCAGACTCCAGCTCAGGCCGAGATAAACTACTTAAACAAAGCCAAGTGGCTGGAGATGTACGGAGTGGACATGCACATGGTCAAGGTCAGTGAGAGCGTTACACAGGCAGGATCTGAGGAGCACTTATTAAACCCCAAATCTCTTCAGGCCAGAGACGGGAACGAGTACAGTCTGGGTCTGACCCCGACCGGAGTCCTGGTCTTCGAAGGACAGACCAAGATCGGACTCTTCTTCTGGTACTGTTATTAAAACTCCAAATATCGCCCGAGGTCATTCAAGTTTCCACAACACTTTCTCTTTTTGGGATTTCAGGCCCAAGATCACTCGCCTGGATTTTAAAAAGAGCAAACTGACTCTGGTCGTGGTCGAGGACGATGACCAGGTGAGAAAACACTCAGGTCTAAACCGGGTCTAAACCGGGTCTTAAACAGGACTAAACCAGGTCTTAAACAGGACTAAACCAGGACTGAAGCGGGTCTAAACCAGGTCTAAACAGGACTAAACCAGGTCTTAAACAGGACTGAACCAGGACTGAACCAGGTCTAAACAGGACTAAACCAGGACTAAACCAGGTCTAAACAGGACTAAACCAGGTCTTAAACAGGACTGAACCAGGACTGAACCAGGTCTAAACAGGACTAAACCAGGACTAAACCAGGTCTAAACAGGACTAAACCAGGTCTTAAACAGGACTAAACCAGGACTGAACCAGGTCTAAACCAGGTCTAAACCAGGTCTAAACCAGGTCTAAACCGGACTAAACCGGGTCTAAACCGGGTCTAAACCAGGTCTAAACCAGGTCTAAACCAGGTCTAAACCAGGTCTAAACCAGGTCTAAACCGGGTCTAAACCGGGTCTAAACCGGGTCTAAACCAGGTCTAAACTGGTCCTGAACAGGACTGAAGCAGGCTGGTCAGATGTTACAGCAGTAGTTTCTGAGGTTCTTGTCCGGACTGTGTCCTCAGGGGAAAGAGCAGGAGCACACGTTCGTGTTCAGGATGGACCACCCTAAAGCCTGTAAACACCTGTGGAAGTGCGCCGTCGAGCACCACGCCTTCTTCAGACTCAGAGGACCGGTCCACAAGAACTCTGCACAGGCCGGCTTCATCAGGATGGGCTCCCGCTTCAGATACAGGTGTGAAATCCCTCTAAAACCTGTTCAAATCCAAATAAAACCGGTTCAAATCCAAATAAAACCGGTTCAAATCCAAATAAAACCGGTTCAAATCCAAATAAAACCTGTTCAAATCCAAATAAAACCTGTTCAAATCCAAATAAAACCTGTTCAATAGAGATTTACAGATTTCTTTAAAATGTGTTTTCTTTTGCTCAGATATTATTGTAAACTGAATAAAGTCTGTTTTCCTTAATCAGCGGAAAGACCGAGTACCAGACGACAAAAGCCAACAAAGCTCGAAGATCAACGTCATTTGAGAGGAGGCCGAGTCGACGGTACTCCAGGAGAACCATGCAGAACAGAGGTCAGGACCACCAATACACCTCCCCAAATAATACAGTAATACACACAGTAATACACACAGTAATACACACAGTAATACAATAATATACACAGTAATACACACGGTAATACACTAATACACACAGTAATGCACACAGTAATACACACAGTAATACACACGGTAATACACACGGTAATACACACGGTAATACACACAGTAATACACTAATACACACACTAATACACACGGTAATACACACAGTAATACACTAATACACACAGTAATACACACAGTATTACACTCAGTAATACACTAATACACACAGTAATACACACAGTAATACACACAGTAATACACACAGTAATACAGTCTGTACTTGAATGATGTAATAAACCTCTCACTCTTCCTCTTCTCTTTCTGTTCCAGGTCCTTTCCATCCACAAGAGTAAGTTCTTTACCAGATTATAATGAACTCTATTTAGTCTGGTCCTGATTTTTGCAAAAAACTGAAGAAATGAGGATTCTTTCAGCGTTAAACTAAAACGTCTGTTCAGATCTGAATTTATGTTAGACAGTATGAAGTTCAAGAGCACAAACAATACCCATAACCTGACTTTATAAAACCTGTTCAGAGATTAATCTTCTTTTAAATAAACCAGGGACTAAAGACATTCTGTCAGTTTTTATCATGAGCTGAAACTGTAACAAGAAGAGGTCTGTCTCTGATCTGAAATAATACTTTTAATGTTCTTTTTAAACTTAAAACGCTAATAAACCAACAACTTAACAGACTTCTACATTTAAGTAATTATGTCTTTCTTTCTTGTTTCTCAGAGCTCTTTCTTCTGGAAACGGAGTGGGCTCTGGCAAAGACAGGGTGAGAACATTTGTGCCTTAATAAAACTGAATGAGCAGAATATCCTTCACCAGGATAAAGTCCTGATCCTGTTCCTTTAAACGTCCTGAAGTGCGTTAGTGTGGACGGACGCAGATGAATAGGGTTTAATGTTGAACGTGATGAGCTGTATGTTATTTTATCTGCCTTTGCACACGTCACAGACATCTCGACTCTTTTATCTCGTATAAACCTCGTATAAACCTCGTATAAACTCCTCTGTACCCTGTCTCCTCAGGTGTCTGCGATGAGAGGGGCCTGGGCGGCTGCTCCTGTGGTGGCTCCGGTCTCCGCCTGCGCTCCAGTCGAGATCGAGACTCTGCCCCGCAGTCCAGGAGGAGAAAAGAGAGCGTGAGTCTCTTATTCTGCTTTTGTTCTGGTCTTTCACGGATTGGCTGTGGAGTGTTTGAGAAAACTCCTGGAGACACGCTGATGTAGAAAACAGCTGTGGTTATAAAGTTCGATAGAGCCCTGAAAAACGGAGCTCAAAGGAATAGTTTTGGCTGAAATATCTTCAGTCTCCCACACCTTTGATTTTCCTTCCCTGCTTTAGTTGTGGCTCTAACATTAGCCTGCAGCCTGAGTCATGTTGGCCCCTTGGTCTTTCTTCTGCTAAAGACAGGGAAAAGGACTGGCTCAGATCTGGAGACAGTGACTGATAAATGCTTATTTCCAGCTCCAGATGAGCCTTGGGATAAATGAAACATATTAGAATAGTTGTTTTGGAGCCTCTTGTGGTGAGTCTACGTTCTGCTGTTCCCTGTGACCTCAGGTAAACCCTTCTTTCAGAGCTGTTTGTCTTTTTTTGTGTTAAAGTCCGTGCCTGATGAAGAGCGTGCCTTAAATACTGAACTGTGTTTTACAGTAAAGTCATGTTCTGACAGACTCCTGGAGCTGAGGTAGGTGCCAGTAAACGACCGCCTGCTTTAATCAGTCTGTGTTTGATTCTGTGTTGATTCTGTTTGAGTGTTCGGAGGAGGCGCTTGTGTTGGTTCTGCTGCTGGTGGGTCTGATCTCTTTGGCTTCAGTCTGTGACGCTGTGGATGGGTTTAAACCTGGTGCTGGTGCTTTCTTACTGACAACAGGCTGGAGTGAACGTGTGCATGTTGGCATCAGGCTGAAAATTACACTGAAAAACTCAACTTTATCTTTTATAAATGATCTGTAGTCTCCCCTACGGCTGAACGATATCTATTCATTTTATTAACCCTGTTGACGCCCAACTAAAACCTGTTCAGAGTCGTCTTTATCTTGTTAAAGACATGATTTAAACCTGTTGATCTTAAAAAATAACTCCTCGTGTCACAGAGGAAACTTTTACAGCTTAAATGAGGAAATTTGAGAGGACAACTTTAAATTGTTAATGTCAGTTTTTAATAAACAAAAGTAAATGTATTTTCTAATATCGTTCAGCCCATGTCTCTCATTAAAGGTACTTCCTCTTCTTCATGTTCTCTTCATCTTTGTCCTTTTTTAAATCTCAACTAACGATGCATTTAAATCTAAGCCGATCAATCAGCGATTTAATAAATTATAAAACGAGTCTGATACTTGTCTAACGTCTCGTGGCTCTTCTCTCTCCAGCCTTTAACCCTGTCCTGACCTCTGACCTCAGCCTGCAGAGGACGGCTGTAGATGAAAGGACTTTAACTCAGTGAAGGATGCTCCTGTTTAATTTATCACTGTTTTCTTCGACAGTGTCTGAAGTTAATCCTAAAACCGGTTCTAAAGCTGAAATCACACCTGCGCCTTATTTCCATGAAGATATTTCCTCAAAGTTTTTATTCACTCTAAACAACGTTTACTGAATTACCCAGAAATTAAAAACCTCTAGTGATATTTTCTTTTACCGGCAAAATCTCATCCTGTCCAAAGCACCGCAAAGTGCTCAGATGTTTGATATTGTGATCTGTGGCTGTTTCTCCTGGCTTCACTGAGAGCCGAGCGGGTCTGGGGCAGCTGCTGCTGTCTGCGGCTCGCTTCAGCGCCACTTACACCTCTGGGGACGGGTGGAGGAGTCACCTGAGAGGGGGAGATGGGGAGAGGGGGAGGAGTCACCTGAGAGGGGGACAGGTGGGGGACAGGTGGAGGACAGGTGGAGGAGTCACCTGAGAGGAGGACAGGTGGAGGAGTCACCTGAGAGGAGGACAGGTGGAGGACAGGTGGAGGAGTCACCTGAGAGGGGAGAGGGGAGGAGTCACCTGAGAGGGGACAGGTGGGGGACAGGTGGAGGACAGGTGGAGGAGTCACCTGAGAGGAGGACAGGTGGAGGAGTCACCTGAGAGGAGGACAGGTGGAGGACAGGTGGAGGAGTCACCTGAGAGGAGGACAGGTGGAGGACAGGTGGAGGAGTCACCTGAGAGGAGGACAGGTGGGGGACAGGTGGAGGACAGGTGGAGGACAGGTGGAGGAGTCACCTGAGAGGAGGACAGGTGGAGGACAGGTGGAGGAGTCACCTGAGAGGACAGGTGGAGGAGTCACCTGAGAGGGGAGAGGGGAGGAGTCACCTGAGAGGGGGACAGGTGGGGGACAGGTGGAGGACAGGTGGAGGAGTCACCTGAGAGGAAGACAGGTGGAGGAGTCACCTGAGAGGAGGACAGGTGGAGGACAGGTGGAGGAGTCACCTGAGAGGAGGACAGGTGGAGGACAGGTGGAGGAGTCACCTGAGAGGGGGACAGGTGGGGGACAGGTGGAGGACAGGTGGAGGAGTCACCTGAGAGGACAGGTGGAGGAGTCACCTGAGAGGAGGACAGGTGGAGGACAGGTGGAGGAGTCACCTGAGAGGACAGGTGGAGGAGTCACCTGAGTGGAGGACAGGTGGAGGAGTCACCTGAGAGGAGGACAGGTGGAGGACAGGTGGAGGAGTCACCTGAGAGGAGGACAGATGGAGGACAGGTGGAGGAGTCACCTGAGAGGAGGACAGGTGGGGACAGGTGGAGGACAGGTGGAGGAGTCACCTGAGAGGAGGACAGGTGGAGGACAGGTGGAGGACAGGTGGAGGAGTCACCTGAGAGGAGGACAGGTGGAGGACAGGTGGAGGAGTCACCTGAGAGGAGGACAGGTGGGGGACAGGTGGGGGACAGGTGGAGGACAGGTGGAGGAGTCACCTGAGAGGAGGACAGGTGGAGGACAGGTGGAGTCACCTGAGAGGAGGACAGGTGGAGGACAGGTGGGGGAGTCACCTGAGAGGAGGACAGGTGGGGGACAGGTGGAGGACAGGTGGAGGAGTCACCTGAGAGGAGGACAGGTGGGGGACAGGTGGAGGACAGGTGGAGGAGTCACCTGAGAGGAGGACAGGTGGGGGACAGGTGGAGGACAGGTGGAGGAGTCACCTGAGAGGAGGACAGGTGGGGACAGGTGGAGGACAGGTGGAGGAGTCACCTGAGAGGAGGACAGGTGGAGGACAGGTGGAGGACAGGTGGAGGAGTCACCTGAGAGGAGGACAGGTGGAGGACAGGTGGAGGAGTCACCTGAGAGGAGGACAGGTGGAGTCACCTGAGAGGAGGACAGGTGGGGGACAGGTGGAGGACAGGTGGAGGAGTCACCTGAGAGGAGGACAGGTGGAGGACAGGTGGAGGACAGGTGGAGGAGTCACCTGAGAGGAGGACAGGTGGAGGACAGGTGGGGGAGTCACCTGAGAGGAGGACAGGTGGGGACAGGTGGAGGACAGGTGGAGGAGTCACCTGAGAGGACAGGTGGAGGACAGGTGGAGGACAGGTGGAGGACAGGTGGAGGACAGGTGGAGGACAGGTGGAGGAGTGAGGCTGCAGAAGCTCCTCTGTGCTCCGGGGTCCTGTTGGTGGGACTCTGAGGAGGCACTAATGTTTAGGAGGAGCGCTGCAGTAATGTCAGGTGTGTCTGTGAAGAAGAGGAGCAGCAGAGACACAGACTCACGCTGCTCTTCAAGGTCAAAGTTCATCTCTCATTGAAGCAGCTACATGTCTCAATATTAAACACCCAGTCCTGTTTCATTTATCATCTCAGTTTACCAACGGCTTTTTTTTTCTTTGTTTTTTTTACACTTCTAGAACAAAAAACAAAAATGGAGGAATTGTTTGTTTTTATTCATAAAACTGACTCTTTATTTCTTTTGTAGTGAGCCCCGCTTTAGATTCTTTATTTATCTTTAATTTATTTAAACTCACCGGTGCTGCTCTGAACACTAAAGATGACCTTAAACCTTAATCAGAATCATGTTTATGATTAAAAACAGACCAAAGCTTTTTTTAATTCACTCTGATTATTTTTTCAGAATAAAGACTGAACCCTGCTGCTTTAAACGCTCTCGCTTGTGTTTTTATTGAATATTTGAGGCAGGTTTTTCTGTCTGACTGTTATGAACCGCTGCCGACGTGCCTCGAGGCCAGGCACTGCTCTCTTCATTGTTCTGTTGTAATGTGCAGTTATTGTGTTGGAACAGGCTCCAGGCTCTGGGTTTATGATCTGTTATTACATTTCAGTATTTTCATGTTGGATGTGGCCTGCCCTCTGAGCCTCGTCTCTATATTCTTCTGAAACAAAAGCGCTCTGTTCAAAGAGCTGTGCAGGAATAACACTAAAAAAACTACAAATGCTGCTTGGATTTAAAGGAACAAAAACATCTCTGCATTTCCCTTTTGTTCAGAAAATGTGTATTTTGTGAGCGACCGTTTGTAAAGACAGAAACATTCACCTGGAAACATTTCTATCTTTTGGATGAACCTGTGTCAAACTCGGTCCCTCTCATCGACAGTAGAGCACTTTCAGTTTGTTTATCCAGGGCTTTTAGTGGAATGTGTTTCATATCTTAGGGAACTTTTCTTGGATGAAATCTTTGACTAAGATAACCTCAGCTCAGAGTCTGAATGAAACCAGACTCATGTTTAACACAAACAGTAAGTATGCTCCACTTGTGTTTCATAAAGCTGCTCTTTTCTGCTCTAACCCTCTGTATTTGTGTCTGTAGTTTCCCGGTGGTGCTCGACCTGATGGAGACGTGCATCGATGACGTCCTCAGACCGGCCCCGGTGGCTCCTGCTGTGAGCGCCGTGGACGAGGCAGGAGCCTTGTGTGATCCCAGTGTCGCTGTGGACGACCCCCTGAGCCTCGCAGGTGAGACGCACTCCAGACAAACATGTCTCAATCCCTTTCTCTTCAATCTAATGTCTGACCCAGGTCCCTTTTTTATTTCAATTAACTTAAACCAAAGATGTGCATTTTAATAAAATGAAAATCTACTGTAACTTTATTTAATTTTTTTGCTTATGTAAGTTCCAGTTCCAGTTCAGAAAGTACAGACGGCTTGTTGCTTTTGCTAAAGTAATAAAAGTATTAAAACAAACATTATCTGTGGAGGAAATACCACCTGCAGGTAAATCCTGTGAGCGACCACAGTGCTTTTATTTTGAAGGCACTTGGATTGTGCTGGTGGCTCGAACAAAGACGTGCTTTTGTTTTCGAGGAAAACCTAAAGAACGCTAACCTTCTGTTCTGTCTGTGTTCAGAAGCAGCAGCTCGACTGAAACAGTTGGAGCTGGAGAATAATCCGCTGCTTCAGGCTCCGAAGAACGTCAACCTCAACGTGGCCATGAACAACCAGGTTTGACCCAACTAAAACCTGTTCAGATCCATGTGACACCAGTCAGAGCTGAGTTTGAGGTGTCCTGTGGGATTGTTTCTCCAGGACTCGGTGATGAAGCTGACGGAGAAGTGCGTCCTGAGCAGCTCCAGCAGCAGTCCTCTGTCGACTCCTCTGAGGACGCCTGATAATCTGAAGAGCAACATCCTGAAGGCCCAGGCCGAGGCTGCAGCAGTGAAGGTAACACTGCGCAGTGAAGAGAGGCCTGCACTGGGCCCGGGTTGTGCTCTGGAGGCTTCACTGAAGTGTGTTTGTCTGCGGCAGGTCTCTCCAGAGGAACACAGCCTGATGTCTGGAGATAAGAACTGTAACCTACAGGACGCCGCAGCCAGGTACTGTGGGATTTGAGTTTAGTGAAGAATTATGGGTATTTTTACTGCTCATACACGATTAATGCACCTGCGTTTAAAAAATCTAATCAAACCTTCTGAAACTCCAAATGAAAAGCTGTTAATAATCTTCACTGTTTCAGATCTCGATCAGTGGGTTCTAAGGTTAAACAGTTTGTTTTCTAAAGGTCAGAGATATTACTGTCAGTCTGTAAAATATATATAGTGTATATGTAAATAAATAGGTTATTCATAATTATTTAACTTATTCTGGATTGTTCTCTCGTTGTTTTGAATAACGCGTGTTTCCTCTGACACGACCCCGTCCTGTAAAAGTATATTTGACACATGATTACTGTCGGCGTGAGTCTGAGACAGAAACGCTGCTCTAGTCTGATCACGTGACGAGCTGAAGCTGTGCTGCAGGTTGAAGGTGCACTCTGGGAGGATGGGCAGTAACTCGTCTCTGTCGGACTGGGACCTGCTCAAACCGGCCTCTGTCCCGTCTTCAGCCGGAGCCAGGTGACTCTCACATTCTGTGCATTAACTATGTAAACCAGAGTCTTTCCTGTTCTGTTTTTGGAAATGTGTTAAAATGTGTGTGTCCAGTGTGGAGCGTCTGACCGAGGACCTCTCTGTCCCGTCTGACTTCAGCTCTGAGACTCCGAAGGTAACTCACCGTTTAGACCACACACACAAGGTCCCTATGGGTCAGGGTAACCTGGGATAACCTGGGACCATCCTGGTGAAAGAAAGGTCAAACAAATAAGTCTGAAGGTTCTCAGTCATCCAGGTCATCTGGAAGAAAAGGTTAAGTCCAGGTGCTTTCTTGTACATCTGAGTAAAGTATATATCTTCTGAAGGTGAGCCCAGAGGAGGCGGAGCTGCCGAGGTCGACGTCTCTTTCTGAAAACCTGATCGACTTCACTGACGTCGCTGCTGTGGTGAGTCCTGTGTCTCTGGAACCACCCGGACCCCCTTTAACACCTGACGGTTTCTGTTTCTGTGTTGCAGCTCCCTCCAGTGCAGCAGGCCAAACCTGTGCTCACCCCTCGATGGATCATCCCCTCCTCTGCTGTCAGTACACCTTTAGATTATACATAATTATATATATTATAGAGACTGTATTAGACCGGCTCAGTGTCTCTGGACCAGGACTGGACTTTATAGTTTAGGATTACGGTCAGAAACACAGGGTCAGAGTGTCTTCAGTTACATCTCTGCTGGAAGACAAACGAGCTAAAGAAGATAAACGTAATCGTTAAACCAGTCTTTGATACAGATACTGTGGATTTATATTTTGTGGTGATATTGTGAGACATGAGCAGCTCTAAGGTTCGAGCTGTTCCCTTCTGTTGAAGATGAACTACACTGTCTTCTGTCTCTCTGCAGCCTCCAGGGATCTTCAGTAACGGTCTGCTCGAACATGAGTCTAAACCCGCTCCGGCCTCGGCTGAAGGCCTCGCTCAGACTCCCAGCTCCGTCTCAAACAGGTAGAGCTCAACAGCACTGCGGCCAAAGCTTTGATCCCTGGAGTGTGTGCCCCAGACCAGAATAAATACTAAACTCATGATGGATGTCCCAACACATTAACATCTATCTTTACTGCACAAAGAGTCAGGAGTCAAAACCTTAGCATTAAACTTCATGTTCACCTGGTGAAGATAACGTGTGTGTTTCCTCGTTTCCCAAACGTGGATGAAAGACGAGGTGAATGTCTGCAGTGTTTTGTGCAGGAGCTCTTATCCTCGCTCTCCTCCGACAGCGCCCTCTAGTGAGACTCTGGAGAAAAGCACAGTCTGCTGCTCTTAATCCTTCCTTTGTTGTTCCTCACAGCTCTGCAGTTCAGCCGCCGACTCCAGAAGATGTCCCCAAATGCAGAGTCCTCCTGACGACCGAGCTCTGAAACAACTCCAGACTCTACTTTTCCACAAACAGAGAATCGAACGAGTTTAATCTGAACAAACAGTGGATTTTAATGAAGGAGCTGGCTTTGTGAAGTGGGACAAAACTTTCTTGAATGGATCACATGAAGAGTCACTTTTAAACCAAGTCAGTGTTTAGCACCAGTTTTAGCTGAAGTTATATTTTAAAGGCTCATGCTGCGTTCATGTGGTGTCGGAAACATGGGGAAAAAACTGTTTTGTTTGTTTGAAACTGCAAGAAGACCTGACTTTTAAACTTTAAATTTAAACCTTGAGTTCAAATCCTTTTTGACCTCAAAGTTTGACCTTAAAACCTGTTCACATTTCTGAAATAAATAAATCCAAATGAAACCTGTTTAAAGTAGATAGGTCCAACTAAACCCTGCTGAACACGCTTCTTGATTAAAGTGAATGAACGTATTTTTCCTGAACTACCTAAAGGCAGCGTTAGGGCTCAGCCTGAAGACAGTGTGGTGTTAAATGTCCCTGACGCAGGACGAGTAGAGACTGTAGTGACACTGAGCTGCTGGACGACACTGGAGCATTATCTACGACTCACTGGATTAGATTTAACACTGGACTTTTATTACACGGGCACATGCTACAAGAGCCCTCGTTTTTCTTTATTTTCTACAAAGTCCCTTCCTTTAGTCTCATTATAATGTCACCCTAACCCTAACCCTCACTTTCATGGTGAATACTGTTCATTTAGATCAAAGAAGTTAGATTATTTTTAGAATTCATTGGCTTCTGATGAAGGTTCTGAACAAAACGCATCATGTACTGAAACAATCCTCATTTAGGTTTAAGAGAAAAATGATCCCCAGATTAAGTAATGACCAATCAGAGCACACTCTGTTGAGAGGGCGGGGTTTAACCTATTTCTGCAGGCGTTTAGACAATATTTAATCTTATCTCTGTCAAAGGCTAAACAGTAGCTCTGAATATGCTGAGAATATGCTGATTACTGGAAACTGCAATAGAACCACTTTCCCCTCGAACGACAGGCCCCTGTGACTGTAGGACTCTGGGATTAGAAACACGAGGCTGTACTAAACTGTGACCGGGGTTTAGACCACAGCCTGCTGTAGACTTATGAACCTGAATGTATCACAGAGACTAAAACCTGTTCAAATCCACTGCTGAACCACTTTTCTGCTCCTTTACATTTGTTTGTTCTGAAGCTCTCATCAGTCACTGTTTCTTTTATTCTCTTCAGGATTTTACTGGAACTGTTTCAGCTCAAACCAGAAGTGATATCTGTGATAAAATAGAGTTTAATCCAGCTAAAACCTGTTCAAAACTGACTGAAACTTGTTCAGATCCGACTGAAACCTGTTCAAAACTGACTGAAACCTGTTCAAATCTGACTAAAACCTGTTCAAAACTGACTGAAACCTGTTCAAAACTGACTGAAACCTGTTCAAAACTGACTGAAACCTGTTCAAAACTGACTGAAACCTGTTCAAAACCGACTGAAACCTGTTCAAAACCGACTGAAACCTGTTCAAAACCGACTGAAACCTGTTCAAATCCGACTGAAACCTGTTCAAATCCGACTGAAACCTGTTCAAAACTGACTGAAACCTGTTCAAAACTGACTGAAACCTGTTCAAAACTGACTGAAACCTGTTCAAAACTGACTGAAACCTGTTCAAAACTGACTGAAACCTGTTCAAAACTGACTGAAACCTGTTCAAAACCGACTGAAACCTGTTCAAATCCGACTGAAACCTGTTTAAATCCGATTAAAACCTGTTCAAAACCGACTGAAACCTGTTCAAATCTGACTGAAACCTGTTCAAAACCGATTGAAACCTGTTCAAAACCGACTGAAACCTGTTCAAATCCGACTGAAACCTGTTCAAATCCGACTGAAACCTGTTTAAATCCGACTGAAACCTGTTTAAATCCGACTGAAACCTGTTCAAATCTGACTGAAACCTGTTCAAATCTGACTGAAACCTGTTCAGATCCGAATGAAACCTGTTCAAATCTGATTAAAACCTGTTCAAATCTGATTAAAACCTGTTCAAATCTGATTAAAACCTGTTCAAATCTGACTGAAACCTGTTCAAATCCGACTGAAACCTGTTTAAATCCGACTGAAACCTGTTTAAATCCGACTGAAACCTGTTTAAATCCGACTGAAACCTGTTCAAAACCGACTGAAACCTGTTCAAAACCGACTGAAACCTTATTTTATCACAAATGCTCTTCTCTAGGCACCTCTTTGTTAAAAAATGTTCTCAGATATAATTGTATTTTCAGTTTAAAGCAAGCAGCCTTTGTAGATATGAAGTATATACTATAAATATATAATTTTAAGGCTCTCAGACTTAATCCAAACTGAGATTTAATGTGATTTTTAACAAGTAGAATTATCACTGATTTAACTCTGACTGGAAACACTGTTTTTGTCTGAGGCTACGTCCACATACATGAGATTAAACATTATTGTTAAAACTAAAAGAAGACACCGCAGAGCCTGTTTTATTCTGAACCCTCATCAGTGTGGACGCAGCCCTCAGTGTATTTTCTATTAACTGTAGTCCAACATTCCAACATTCCTTGTCTGTTTTTTTTTTACTCTTTTTTTTTATCTGTGGCTCAGACGACTCTGAGGAGCTGTTTGTAGAATTCACATTTTCATAAATCTGTACAAGTCCCATTGTTTTGTAATAAATGCAGCGTAGACAGATCATAAACAGATGTGGGCTTTTATTTTGAAAGAGGTGAGTATTAAGTCCTTTCAGCTTAAACTTCTGAACAGTGTGTTTCAGACAAAGGTTACTGTTTTTCAAAAGAGTCAGAACAATCCTCCACAAATCTGTGAAAAACACTTCGACTGAAACGAGCCTAAATCAGATTATTTTTATTAAATATAACCAGTGTTTCATTTTTTAAACCTCAGCAGCAAAAGTTAGTTTTAAAAACGTTACTCTTTAGGCCCCCTGCAGGTGGAAGTGTAGAAACACGAGAGCAGATGCTCAGTGAAATAAAACATAAGACATGTTTCTTCTGTAGCACATTATTTTTATTTTTATTTTTTGTTTTGTTTTTTATGCTTGATGTGATTAGTGTGATCTTTATAACTATAATCTATGACTCAAACAATGAAAACATGGGGCTCAGACAGTGAAGTAACTTAAGTGACAACAAAACCCATTTAAAACTTGAACTAAATGTCTCTGGACTTTGACACTTCGCATTTAATAAAAAATAAACTTGCTATTCAAAATACAGACGTTGATATAAACACATTTCTTGTTTTAAAACCGGAGTAGGCGTGGTTTTGATGACGCGTGTCACGTGTCGTACGCTTGCGCCTGTTGCCATAGTAATAGAACAACCACAGCTCGTCTCCGTGTTGTGTTCTGCCCGCGGCCGCTAACAGCAGCTAACAACAGGCGAGAAACGCTATAAAACTGTCCTTTAGTCAGCTTTTACCTGCCGAAAACGTCAGGTAATTTCTCTGGATAACCCTCAATGCGCTAGACAACAGCAGACGTAACGTTTACAGAGCGTTAGCAGGAGGTTAGCGGCTGGTATTAGCAACTGAACAAAGCTAAGTGTTAAGCTTACGGTGCTATCAAAGTACTTCCGGTAAATCTCCAGAATAAAACTAAAACGCTTGGATTAAAGTGGATAATCTATTAGTATATGACTTAAATAACAGTCAATAGAGAGTCTAATAAAATTAGGAGAATGGGAAATGGCGTCAGTTAAAGTATGTTTTGACCCGAGTTGTTGCATCTAACCTGTGTTTTATTCTCGTTCGCAGGAACCTCTTGACACTCACTGCTGTGACTTAGCTACTTCTTTTCTTGATAGTCTCCGGACCAGGACCGCCAGCTTTAGCCCGGTTTGTCCCGTCGGTTCCTGCTGGGTTTGGGCTCTTCTGGGGGGGGGTCTGTTGGGGGTGTTTGCAGCAGAAGCATGTCCAGTGACCTGGCCGCGGTTTGGGAGGTGGCTCTCAGCGACAGAGTCCACACCATCGAGTTCGAACACGGCACCACCACCGGCAAGAGGGTCATCTACGTGGACGGCCAGGTACCGAGCCTCGCGACCTGAAGCCTTTTATTATGACAATAGTATTTTACAGCTTTCATAGAAACACTATAGAGTTCACAGTTCAGATCAGATCGTTGAGCTGAAGGGTCAGAGGTCAGATTAACATCACTTCAATCACTTTATTTGGTTTATAATAAAATAGGCATATATCATTTTTGTTGAATTACTCTTTTAAGGCCCAGATATTGACCGGAAAATATTTGTGTGTATTTCTTTTATTTTTACTTATTGAGCTTAATGAGCAATTTCTTTTAAAATTAATATTGAGTATTTTAATATTATTTTTTTCTTTTAAATGTAAATTTGTTTTATTATATATTTTTAAATCTTTATATTAACCCAAATAAAGCCACACACAGGATTTAAAGAAACTGAGACTGTTCAGATCCTGTTCAGATCCTGAGAGTATTTTTAAAAGTATTATGTCTGTTCATCAGCAGCATTTAACCGATCCTCTTTGCCTCTGTCATTCTGACGAAAACGCTCTAAACCAACGTAAACCTTTTGAGGAAATGGTCAAACACCGGCTCGTGTAGAGGAATAATATTACTGTACTGTGTTTTACAAGATTAAATCGTCTTTTCAAAACTTATCAAAGTATATTTATCCACACGAAAACCCCTGACCACAGTAATGACCCCGAGTTAACATTGACCCCTGACCTCTGATGTGTTCCAGGAGGTCCTGCGCAGAGACTGGATGTTTAAGCTGGTGGGGAAGGAGACATTCTCTGTGGGAAAGTCTGAAACTAAAGCCACCATCAACATCGACGCCGTCAGCGGCTTCGCCTACGAGTACACTCTGGAGATCAACGGCAAGAGCCTGAAGAAGTACATGGAGAACAGGTCAAAGGTCACCAGCACCTGGCTTCTGAACCTGGACGGCTCCGACTGCAGAGTGGTGCTGGGTGAGCCACTGTCCCAGGCTGGGACCTGCCCCTCTCACTGTCCTGAACCCGCCTCAGGCTCCAGTTTGTTCAAAAAGAAAGGGCCGTGGTGTGTTCAGGGTCATGTCTGCTGTGAGTTTGACTCCTGGAGGAAGCTCTGGTGTTCCCTCAGAGCCGGGGTCAGCACTAAAGATGGGGACTGGAGAGCCCCAGGATTCAAACCCACAACCTTCTGACTGTGAGGCCTACATTTACTGTGAGCCTCAAACTAAAGCGCTGCTGCACATAGTCACAGAATATAAAAGTGTTTAACAGAACCTGTGAGGGCCCTGAGGCTCCTGTAAGGCCTGTGGTCATGACAGAGGTCAGGCTCCAATCCCTTTAAGAGCTTTACCCTCGTCTGGTTAATCCTGTGATAATCCACCGGAGCTCTCATCATCCCTGCAACATCTACAAATACAAATACTCCTATAGTCACATCTATAGAACTTTTGTGTTCTCCTGTCGAGTTAAAGTGTTAGCTGTAGGACATTCTGAACCTATTAATCTCATTTTTACTGTTCCAGAGAAAGACACGATGGACGTTTGGTGTAACGGACAAAAGATCGAGACTGCAGTGAGTTTAACACTTGACACTTGCTCTAACACTTCTAAGACTTAACCCTGAGCTCCATCTTTAACTCTGATATTTTCTCTTCAGGGGGAGTTTGTGGACGACGGCACCGAGACACACTTCACTCTGAGCGAACACAACTGCTGCATCAAAGCCGTGAGCAGCGGCAAACGACGAGACGGCATCGTCCACACTCTGATCGTGGACGGCACCGAGGTGGCCGAGTGCACTGAGTGAGCTTCTGTGGCCTCAGGGACCGTCCACACGACACCGAACGAGAAGAGAGGACGGTCATCAGAACAGAACTGTTCATCAGACAATCAGGACCTAGAGCTTTCTCTGAGCTTTTTAAATACATCACACACAGCAGCAGGTCCCAGACGAGACTTCTGTGAAACTGAACAAAGAGACGAGTAAGAGTCTGAAAGAGAGAGCCATCTCACGAAAACTGTTTACTGTGATCCTGTAATTTCATTAGAGCTGTGTTTTTATAGGAACTGCTCAGAAGAAGCTTTATTATGGACAGGATAAACGCTTAAAGCCTGGTCAGACAAAGAATTCAGCCCTGTTTACACCAAATGAGCCTCAGGGCCAGATCACGATGAGGGTTAACCTGTGTTTCTCTGGAGCTGAGTCCTAAAGTACCAATCACAGACAGGCCTGAGTCTAAAGAACCAATCACAGACCGGCCTGAGTCTAAAGGACCAATCACAGACCGGCCTGAGTCTAAAGGACCAATCACAGACCGGCCTGAGTCTAAAGGACCAATCACAGACCGGCCTGAGTCTAAAGGGCCAATCACAGACAGCTGCAGCTCGTTTCTTGGACCTGATTGGCCCGTGGGCTGTGTCCTTCTCCTCCTGGATCTATTCTGATAAAAGTCAAGAAGCTCGCTTTTAATCCAGTTTCAGACACGGCCCAGGAACCAACAGAACCAACTCTGGACCAATCAGAGAAAAGAAACCTCACATAGAGCCCGGCGTTTTCAGATAAACCTTTACAACTGGTCCAACAGGACTTTTACTGAGCAGGCCATACACGAGTGTTTTCTAGCATTTACTCTGAGCACTGACCTCGTGACCGTTGTCTTTTATAAAGTTTGTTTGTACGACAGGCCGTTAACTTTAGAGGAGTTTAGCTTCAGGAGTGAACATGTGTCTGTCCTGTTGTAGCTCGGACCAGTCTGACTCAGAAAGCCCCACAGACACGTTTCTGTTCCTCTGGGTCTGGACCTGAGTGGTTTATGTTTCAGAGACAATCATTAGCTGCAACATTCAACAATGTCTCTATCTGTTAAATACTATTATCAATAAACCTTTTCAATAAATCACTTCCAGAGTTGTTTTTGACTCAGATATTTGTTAAATATTTAGCCCAAACAGGTTTATATGGATTTGAACGGGTTTTAGTAAAAAAGTCCAGATAAAGAAAACGTAACTGAGTAAATTTGAGACGATGACTTTAATATTCATCATTAACACAATCATAACATCAGATTAAATACAGATTAAAGATTAGGCCAGCTTTTTTGTTTTTGATATAAAAAAAAATACAATATCTGCAAAAGAAAAAAGACACTGACACAGACCTCTGTAAAAAATAAAAGCTAATTTAGAGTCGGTCTGCTTTTTTAAATTTTTATAAAGGAGCCTGGTCTCATTAAGCCACTGTCGTTACCTGCACCGAGAAGTTTCTGTTGTGTTTATTAACCCTCTGTTTATGGAGCACACTTTCAGGGTCACTTTGTCCAGTCTGAGGTCTGATTGACCTTAGACTGGATTAATGTGAGTTTATTATAGCTCCACTAACACTGTCCCACTAATGTTTCATGTTGAAGCTGATGAACAGGTAAAAGAATGTGATTCAGGACACCTCAGACGAGTGAGTCCTGTTTACAGGTGAGGATGAACCTGGGCAGAGCCTGGTGCTGGTTGAAGACGACGGCGACCCCCGGGCCGTGCACACTGTCGAAGCGAGCCGTGGGGTCAGAGCCGAGGGCGGGGGGCAGAAGCAGACCGGGTTTACCTCCAGAGGACTTCCCCGTGAGCACCTCAGAGAAGACCAGGTACAGGTACTCCTCTTTACGCTCCGTCCACAGCCTCAGCGCCGTCCTTACATCAGCCGCGAAGTACAGTCCCTCCCCGAGCAGCGCGTCTGTGGAGAGGGTTTATGTTGAGATGACACTCGGACTTTAGAAAGACCAGGGATTATTATGAGTGTAAGTGTTGTACCGTCAGGTGGAGCACACTCAGGTCTGAATCCAATATGGCTGACCATGTCACAGAACTGAGCTGGGACCAGCTGCAACATGTCCTGAGACGAGGAGGAGAGCAGCTGTTTCTTCTGGAGCGCGAAGAGTTTCTCCAAAACTGGGTTAACCACTTTTTCAACCTGAAGAAAAATAACACACATTTTATAAGAACTTCGATTTGAAATGGCATTTGAACAGATTTTTGTTGGACTTAAACAGGTTTTAGTTGGACTTGAAAAGGTTTTAGTTGGATTGGAACAGATTTTAGTTGGACTTGAACAGATTTTAGTTGGATTTGAACAGGTTTTAGTTGGACTTGAACAGGTTTTCGTTGGATTTGAACAGGTTTTCGTTGGATTTGAACAGGTTTTCGTTGGATTTGAACAGGTTTTCGTTGGATTTGAACAGATTTTAGTTGGATTTGAACAGGTTTTAATTGGATTGGAACAGATTTTAGTTGGACTTGAACAGATTTCAGTTGGACTTGAAAAGGTTTTAGTTGGATTGGAACAGATTTTAGTTGGATTTGAACAGGTTTTAGTTGGACTTGAACAGGTTTTAGTTGGATGTGAACAGGTTTTAGTTGGATTTGAACAGGTTTTATTTGGACTTAAACAGGTTTTAGTTGGACTTAAACAGGTATTAGTTGGATTTGAACAGGTTTTAGTTGGATTTGAACAGGTTTTAGTTGGATTTGAACAGGTTTTAGTTGGACTTAAACAGGTTTTAGTTGAATTTGAAAAGGTTTTAGCTGGACTTGAACAGATTTTAGTTGGATTTGAACAGGTTTTAGTTGGATTTGAACAGGTTTTAGTTGGACTTAAACTGGTTTTAGTTGGATTGGAACAGATTTTAGTTGGACTTGAACAGACTTTAGTTGGATTTGAATAGGTTTTAGTTGGATTTGAACAGGTATTAGTTGGACTTGAACAGATTTTAGTTGGATTTGAACAGGTTTTAGTTGGACTTGAAAAGGTTTTAGTTGGATTGGAACAGATTTTAGTTGGACTTGAACAGATTTTAGTTGGACTTGAACAGATTTTAGTTGGACTTGAACAGATTTTAGTTGGATTTGAACAGGTTTTAGTTGGACTTGAACAGGTTTTAGTTGGATTTGAACAGGTTTTAGTTGGATGTGAACAGGTTTTAGTTGGATTTGAACAGGTTTTAGTTGGATTTGAAAAGGTTTTAGTTGGACTTAAACAGGTTTTAGTTGGATTGGAACAGATTTTAGTTGGACTTGAACAGATTTTAGTTGGATTTGAACAGGTTTTAGTTGGACTTGAACAGATTTTAGTTGGATTTGAACAGGTTTTAGTTGGACTTGAACAGATTTTAGTTGGATTTGAACAGGTTTTAGCTGGACTTGAACAGATTTTAGTTGGATTTGAACAGGTTTTAGTTGGATGTGAACAGGTTTTAGTTGGATTTGAACAGGTTTTAGTTGGATTTGAACAGGTTTTAGTTGGATTTGAACAGGTTTTAGTTGGATTTGAACAGGTTTTAGTTGGACTTGAACAGGTTTTAGTTGGATTGGAACAGATTTTAGTTGGACTTAAACAGATTTTAGTTGGATTTGAACAGGTTTTAGTTGGATTTGAACAGGTTTTAGTTGGACTTGAACAGGTTTTAGTTGGATTGGAACAGATTTTAGTTGGACTTGAACAGATTTTAGTTGGATTTGAACAGGTTTTAGTTGGATTTGAACAGGTTTTAGTTGGATGTGAACAGGTTTTAGTTGGATTTGAACAGGTTTTAGTTGGATTTGAACAGGGTTTAGGTGGATTAGAGCAGGTTTTAGTTGGATTTGAACAGGTTTTAGTTGGATTGGAACAGGTTTTAGTTGGATTGGAACAGGTTTTAGTTGGATTGGAACAGGTTTTAGTTGGATTGGAACAGGTTTTAGTTGGATTGGAACAGGTTTTAGTTGGATTGGAACAGGTTTTAGTTGGATTTGAACAGATTTTAGTTGGATTTGAACAGGTTTTAGTTGGATGTGAACAGGTTTTAGTTGGATGTGAACAGGTTTTAGTTGGATGTGAACAGGTTTTAGTTGGATTTGAACAGGTTTTCGTTGGATTTGAACAGGTTTTCGTTGGATTTGAACAGGTTTTCGTTGGATTTGAACAGATTTTAGTTGGATTTGAACAGGTTTTAATTAGATTGGAACAGATTTTAGTTGGACTTGAACAGATTTCAGTTGGACTTGAAAAGGTTTTAGTTGGATTGGAACAGATTTTATTTGGATTTGAACAGGTTTTAGTTGGACTTGAACAGGTTTTAGTTGGATGTGAACAGGTTTTAGTTGGATTTGAACAGGTTTTAGTTGGACTTAAACAGGTTTTAGTTGGACTTAAACAGGTTTTAGTTGGATTTGAACAGGTTTTAGTTGGATTTGAACAGGTTTTAGTTGGATTTGAACAGGTTTTAGTTGGACTTAAACAGGTTTTAGTTGAATTTGAAAAGGTTTTAGCTGGACTTGAACAGATTTTAGTTGGATTTGAACAGATTTTAGTTGGACTTGAACAGATTTTAGTTGGATTTGAACAGGTTTTAGTTGGATTTGAACAGGTTTTAGTTGGACTTGAACAGGTTTTAGTTGGATTGGAACAGATTTTAGTTGGACTTGAACAGACTTTAGTTGGATTTGAATAGGTTTTAGTTGGATTTGAACAGGTTTTAGTTGGACTTGAACAGATTTTAGTTGGATTTAAACAGGTGTTAGTTGGATTTGAACAGGTTATAGTTGGATTTGAACAGATTTCAGTTGGACTTGAAAAGGTTTTAGTTGGATTGGAACAGATTTTAGTTGGATTTGAACAGGTTTTAGTTGGACTTGAACAGGTTTTAGTTGGATGTGAACAGGTTTTAGTTGGATTTGAACAGGTTTTAGTTGGACTTAAACAGGTTTTAGTTGGACTTAAACAGGTTTTAGTTGGATTTGAACAGGTTTTAGTTGGATTTGAACAGGTTTTAGTTGGATTTGAACAGGTTTTAGTTGGACTTAAACAGGTTTTAGTTGAATTTGAAAAGGTTTTAGCTGGACTTGAACAGATTTTAGTTGGATTTGAACAGGTTTTAGTTGGATTTGAACAGGTTTTAGTTGGACTTAAACTGGTTTTAGTTGGATTGGAACAGATTTTAGTTGGACTTGAACAGACTTTAGTTGGATTTGAATAGGTTTTAGTTGGATTTGAACAGGTTTTAGTTGGACTTGAACAGGTTTTAGTTGGATTGGAACAGATTTTAGTTGGACTTGAACAGACTTTAGTTGGATTTGAACAGGGTTTAGGTGGATTAGAGCAGGTTTTAGTTGGATTTGAACAGGTTTTAGTTGCACTTGAACAGATTTTAGTTGGATTTGAACAGGTTTTAGTTGGATTTGAACAGGTTTTAGTTGGATGTGAACAGGTTTTAGTTGGATTTGAACAGGTTTTAGTTGGATTTGAACAGGGTTTAGGTGGATTAGAGCAGGTTTTAGTTGGATTTGAACAGGTTTTAGTTGGATGTGAACAGGTTTTAGTTGGATTTGAACAGGTTTTAGTTGGACTTAAACAGGTTTTAGTTGGACTTAAACAGGTTTTAGTTGGATTTTAACAGGTTTTAGTTGGATTTGAACAGGTTTTAGTTGGATTTGAACAGGTTTTAGTTGAACTTAAACAGGTTTTAGTTGAATTTGAAAAGGTTTTAGCTGGACTTGAACAGATTTTAGTTGGACTTGAACAGGTTTTAGTTGGATTTGAACAGGTTTTAGTTGGATGTAAACAGGTTTTAGTTGGATTTGAACAGGTTTTAGTTGGATTTGAACAGGTTTTAGTTGGACTTAAACAGGTTTTAGTTGGATTGGAACAGATTTTAGTTGGACTTGAACAGATTTTAGTTGGATTTGAACAGGTTTTAGTTGGACTTGAACAGATTTTAGTTGGATTTGAACAGGTTTTAGTTGGACTTGAACAGATTTTAGTTGGATTTGAACAGGTTTTAGTTGGATGTGAACAGGTTTTAGTTGGATTTGAACAGGTTTTAGTTGGATTTGAACAGGTTTTAGTTGGACTTGAACAGGTTTTAGTTGGATTTGAACAGGTTTTAGTTGGATTTGAACAGGTTTTAGTTGGACTTAAACAGGTTTTAGTTGGATTGGAACAGATTTTAGTTGGACTTGAACAGATTTTAGTTGGATTTGAACAGGTTTTAGTTGGATTTGAACAGGTTTTAGTTGGACTTGAACAGGTTTTAGTTGGATTGGAACAGATTTTAGTTGGACTTGAACAGACTTTAGTTGGATTTGAATAGGTTTTAGTTGGATTTGAACAGGTTTTAGTTGGACTTGAATAGATTTTAGTTGGATTTAAACAGGTTTTAGTTGGATTTGAACAGGTTATAGTTGGATTTGAACAGGTTTTAGTTGCACTTGAACAGATTTTAGTTGGATTTGAACAGGTTTTAGTTGGATTTGAACAGGTTTTAGTTGGACTTAAACAGGTTTTAGTTGGACTTAAACAGGTTTTAGTTGGATTTGAACAGGTTTTAGTTGGATTTGAACAGGTTTTAGTTGGATTTGAACAGGTTTTAGTTGGACTTGAAAAGGTTTTAGTTGGACTTAAACAGGTTTTAGTTGGATTGGAACAGATTTTAGTTGGACTTGAACAGATTTTAGTTGGATTTGAACAGGTTTTAGTTGGACTTGAACAGATTTTAGTTGGATTTGAACAGGTTTTAGTTGGACTTGAACAGATTTTAGTTGGATTTGAACAGGTTTTAGCTGGACTTGAACAGATTTTATTTGGATTTGAACAGGTTTTAGTTGGATGTGAACAGGTTTTAGTTGGATTTGAACAGGTTTTAGTTGGATTTGAACAGGTTTTAGTTGGATTTGAACAGGTTTTAGTTGGATTTGAACAGGTTTTAGTTGGACTTGAACAGGTTTTAGTTGGATTGGAACAGATTTTAGTTGGACTTGAACAGATTTTAGTTGGATTTGAACAGGTTTTAGTTGGATTTGAACAGGTTTTAGTTGGACTTGAACAGGTTTTAGTTGGATTGGAACAGATTTTAGTTGGACTTGCACAGACTTTAGTTGGATTTGAATAGGTTTTAGTTGGATTTGAACAGGTTTTAGTTGGACTTGAACAGATTTTAGTTGGATTTAAACAGGTGTTAGTTGGATTTGAACAGGTTATAGTTGGATTTGAACAGGGTTTAGGTGGATTAGAGCAGGTTTTAGTTGGATTTGAACAGGTTTTAGTTGCACTTGAACAGATTTTAACTGGATTTGAACAGGTTTTAGTTGCACTTGAACAGATTTTAGTTGGATTTGAACAGGTTTTAGTTGGATTTGAACAGGTTTTAGTTGGATGTGAACAGGTTTTAGTTGGATTTGAACAGGTTTTAGTTGGATTTGAACAGGGTTTAGGTGGATTAGAGCAGGTTTTAGTTGGACTTGAAAAGGTTTTAGTTGGATTGGAACAGGTTTTAGTTGGATTTGAACAGGTTTTAGTTGGATTTGAACAGGGTTTAGGTGGATTAGAGCAGGTTTTAGTGTGATTTGAACAGGTTTTAGTTGGATTGGAACAGGTTTTAGTTGGATTGGAACAGGTTTTAGTTGGATTGGAACAGGTTTTAGTTGGATTGGAACAGGTTTTAGTTGGATTGGAACAGGTTTTAGTTGGATTTGAACAGGTTTTAGTTGGATTTGAACAGGTTTTAGTTGGATTTGAACAGGTTTTAGTTGGATTGGAACAGGTTTTAGTTGGATTGGAACAGGTTTTAGTTGGATGTGAACAGGTTTTAGTTGGATTTGAACAGGTTTTAGTTGGATTTGAACAGGTTTTAGTTGGATTTGAACAGGTTTTAGTTGGATTTGAACAGGTTTTAGTTGGATTTGAACAGATTTTAGTTGGATTTGAACAGGTTTTAGTTGGATTGGAACAGACTTTAGTTGGACTTGAACAGATTTCAGTTGGACTTGAAAAGGTTTTAGTTGGATTTGAACAGATTTTAGTTAGATTTGAACAGGTTTATTTGGATTTGAACAGGTTTTAGCTGGACTTGAACAGGTTTTAGTTGGATTTGAACAGGTTTTAGCTGGACTTGAACAGATTTTAGTTGGATTTGAACAGGTTTTAGTTGGATTTGAACAGGTTTTAGTTGGATTTGAACAGGTTTTAGTTGGACTTAAACAGGTTTTAGTTGGATTGGAACAGATTTTAGTTGGACTTGAACAGACTTTAGTTGGATTTGAATAGGTTTTAGTTGGATTTGAACAGGTTTTAGTTGGACTTGAACAGATTTTAGTTGGATTTAAACAGGTGTTAGTTGGATTTGAACAGGTTATAGTTGGATTTGAACAGGGTTTAGGTGGATTAGAGCAGGTTTTAGTTGGATTTGAACAGGTTTTAGTTGCACTTGAACAGATTTTAACTGGATTTGAACAGGTTTTAGTTGCACTTGAACAGATTTTAGTTGGATTTGAACAGGTTTTAGTTGGATTTGAACAGGTTTTAGTTGGATGTGAACAGGTTTTAGTTGGATTTGAACAGGTTTTAGTTGGATTTGAACAGGGTTTAGGTGGATTAGAGCAGGTTTTAGTTGGACTTGAACAGGTTTTAGTTGGATTGGAACAGGTTTTAGTTGGATTTGAACAGGTTTTAGTTGGATTTGAACAGGGTTTAGGTGGATTAGAGCAGGTTTTAGTGTGATTTGAACAGGTTTTAGTTGGATTGGAACAGGTTTTAGTTGGATTGGAACAGGTTTTAGTTGGATTGGAACAGGTTTTAGTTGGATTGGAACAGGTTTTAGTTGGATGTGAACAGGTTTTAGTTGGATTTGAACAGGGTTTAGTTGGATTAGAGCAGGTTTTAGTTGGATTTGAACAGGTTTTAGTTGGATTGGAACAGGTTTTAGTTGGATTGGAACAGGTTTTAGTTGGATGTGAACAGGTTTTAGTTGGATTTGAACAGGTTTTCGTTGGATTTGAACAGGTTTTAGTTGGATTTGAACAGGTTTTCGTTGGATTTGAACAGGTTTTATTTGGACTTGAACAGGTTTTAGTTGGACTTAAACAGGTTTTAATTGGATTGGAACAGATTTTAGTTGGACTTGAACAGATTTCAGTTGGACTTGAAAAGGTTTTAGTTGGATTGGAACAGATTTTAGTTGGATTTGAACAGGTTTTCGTTGGATTTGAACAGGTTTTCGTTGGATTTGAACAGATTTTAGTTGGATTTGAACAGGTTTTAATTGGATTGGAACAGATTTTAGTTGGACTTGAACAGATTTCAGTTGGACTTGAAAAGGTTTTAGTTGGATTGGAACAGATTTTAGTTGGATTTGAACAGGTTTTAGTTGGACTTGAACAGGTTTTAGTTGGATGAACAGGTTTTAGTTGGATTTGAACAGGTTTTAGTTGGACCTAAACAGGTTTTAGTTGGACTTAAACAGGTTTTAGTTGGATTTGAACAGGTTTTAGTTGGATTTGAACAGGTTTTAGTTGGATTTGAACAGGTTTTAGTTGGACTTAAACAGGTTTTAGTTGAATTTGAAAAGGTTTTAGCTGGACTTGAACAGATTTTAGTTGGATTTGAACAGATTTTAGTTGGACTTGAACAGATTTTAGTTGGATTTGAACAGGTTTTAGTTGGATTTGAACAGGTTTTAGTTGGACTTGAACAGGTTTTAGTTGGATTGGAACAGATTTTAGTTGGACTTGAACAGACTTTAGTTGGATTTGAATAGGTTTTAGTTGGATTTGAACAGGTTTTAGTTGGACTTGAACAGATTTTAGTTGGATTTAAACAGGTGTTAGTTGGATTTGAACAGGTTATAGTTGGATTTGAACAGGGTTTAGGTGGATTAGAGCAGGTTTTAGTTGGATTTGAACAGGTTTTAGTTGCACTTGAACAGATTTTAACTGGATTTGAACAGGTTTTAGTTGCACTTGAACAGATTTTGTTTGGATTTGAACAGGTTTTAGTTGGATTTGAACAGGTTTTAGTTGGATGTGAACAGGTTTTAGTTGGATTTGAACAGGTTTTAGTTGGATTTGAACAGGGTTTAGGTGGATTAGAGCAGGTTTTAGTTGGATTTGAACAGGTTTTAGTTGGATTGGAACAGGTTTTAGTTGGATTGGAACAGGTTTTAGTTGGATTGGAACAGGTTTTAGTTGGATTGGAACAGGTTTTAGTTGGATTTGAACAGATTTTAGTTGGATTTGAAAAGGTTTTAGTTGGATGTGAACAGGTTTTAGTTGGATGTGAACAGGTTTTAGTTGGATGTGAACAGGTTTTAGTTGGATTTGAACAGGTTTTCGTTGGATTTGAACAGGTTTTCGTTGGATTTGAACAGGTTTTCGTTGGATTTGAACAGATTTTAGTTGGATTTGAACAGGTTTTAATTGGATTGGAACAGATTTTAGTTGGACTTGAACAGATTTCAGTTGGACTTGAAAAGGTTTTAGTTGGATTGGAACAGATTTTAGTTGGATTTGAACAGGTTTTAGTTGGACTTGAACAGGTTTTAGTTGGATGTGAACAGGTTTTAGTTGGATTTGAACAGGTTTTAGTTGGACTTAAACAGGTTTTAGTTGGACTTAAACAGGTTTTAGTTGGATTTTAACAGGTTTTAGTTGGATTTGAACAGGTTTTAGTTGGATTTGAACAGGTTTTAGTTGGACTTGAACAGGTTTTAGTTGGATTTGAATAGGTTTTAGTTGGACTTGAACAGGTTTTAGTTGGACTTGAACAGGTTTTAGTTGGACTTGAACAGATTTTAGTTGGATTTGAACAGGTTATAGTTGGATTTGAACATGTTTTAGTTGCACTTGAACAGATTTTAGTTGGATTTGAACAGGTTTTAGTTGGATTTGAACAGGTTTTAGTTGGATTTGAACAGGTTTTAGTTGGATGTGAACAGGTTTTAGTTGGATTTGAACAGGTTTTAGTTGGATTTGAACAGGTTTTAGTTGGATGTGAACAGGTTTTAGTTGGATTTGAACAGGTTTTAGTTGGACTTGAACAGGTTTTAGTTAGATTGGAACAGATTTTAGTTGGACTTGAACAGATTTTAGTTGGATTTGAACAGGTTTTAGTTGGATTTGAACAGGTTTTAGTTGGACTTGAACAGGTTTTAGTTGGATTTGAATAGGTTTTAGTTGGACTTGAACAGGTTTTAGTTGGACTTGAACAGATTTTAGTTGGATTTAAACAGGTTTTAGTTGGATGTGAACAGGTTTTAGTTGGATTTGAACAGGTTTTAGTTGGATTTGAACAGGGTTTAGGTGGATTAGAGCAGGTTTTAGTGTGATTTGAACAGGTTTTAGTTGGATTGGAACAGGTTTTAGTTGGATTGGAACAGGTTTTAGTTGGATTGGAACAGGTTTTAGTTGGATTGGAACAGGTTTTAGTTGGATGTGAACAGGTTTTAGTTGGATTTGAACAGGGTTTAGTTGGATTAGAGCAGGTTTTAGTTGGATTTGAACAGGTTTTAGTTGGATTGGAACAGGTTTTAGTTGGATTGGAACAGGTTTTAGTTAGATTGGAACAGGTTTTATTTGGATTGGAACAGGTTTTAGTTGGACTTGAACAGGTTTTAGTTGGACTTGAACAGGTTTTAGTTAGACTGGAACAGATTTTAGTTGGACTTGAACAGATTTTAGTTGGATTTGAACAGGTTTTAGTTGGATTGGAACAGGTTTTAGTTGGATTGGAACAGGTTTTAGTTGGATTGGAACAGGTTTTAGTTGGATTGGAACAGGTTTTAGTTGGATTAGAGCAGGTTTTAGTTGGATTGGAACAGGTTTTAGTTGGATTGGAACAGGTTTTAGTTGGATTGGAACAGGTTTTAGTTGGATTGGAACAGGTTTTAGTTGGATTGGAACAAGTTTTAGTTGGATTGGAACAGGTTTTAGTTGGATTTGAACAGGGTTTAGTTGGATTAGAGCAGGTTTTAGTTGGATTTGAACAGGTTTTAGTTGGATTGGAACAGGTTTTAGTTGGACTGGAACAGGTTTTAGTTGGATTGGAACAGGGTTTAGTTGGATTGGAACAGGTTTTAGTTGGATATGAACAGGTTTTAGTTGGATTGGAACAGGTTTTAGTTGGATTGGAACAGGTTTTAGTTGGATTGGAACAGGTTATAGTTGGATTGGAACAGGTTTTATTTGGATATGAACAGGTTTTAGTTGGATTGGAACAGGTTTTAGTTGGATTGGAACAGGTTTTAGTTGGATTGGAACAGGTTTTATTTGGATATGAACAGGTTTTAGTAGATTGGAACAGGTTTTAGTTGGATATGAACAGGTTTTAGTTGGATTTGAACAGGTTTTAGTAGATTGGAACAGGTTTTAGTGTGATATGAACAGGTTTTAGTTGGATTTGAACAGGTTTTAGTTGGATTTGAACAGGTTTTAGTTGGATTGGAACAGGTTTTAGTTGGATCTGAACAGGTTTTAGTTGGATTTGAACAGGTTTTAGTTGGACTTAAACAGGTTTTAGTTGGATTGGAACATATTTTAGTTGGACTTGAACAGACTTTAGTTGGATTTGAATAGGTTTTAGTTGGATTTGAACAGGTTTTAGTTGGATTTGAACAGATTTTAGTTGGATTTGAACAGGTTTTAGTTGGACTTGAACAGGTTTTAGTTGGATTTGAACAGGTTTTAGTTGGACTTAAACAGGTTTTAGTTGGATTTGAACAGGTTTTAGTTGGACTTGAACAGACTTTAGTTGGATTTGAATAGGTTTTAGTTGGATTTGAACAGGTTTTAGTTGGATTTGAACAGATTTTAGTTGGATTTGAACAGGTTTTAGTTGGACTTGAAAAGGTTTTAGTTGGATTTGAACAGGTTTTAGTTGGATGTGAACAGGTTTTAGTTGGATTTGAACAGGTTTTAGTTGGATTTGAACAGGTTTTAGTTGGACTTGAACAGGTTTTAGTTAGATTGGAACAGATTTTAGTTGGACTTGAACAGATTTTAGTTGGATTTGAACAGGTTTTGGAACAGGTTTTAGTTGGATTTGAACAGGGTTTAGTTGGATTAGAGCAGGTTTTAGTTGGATTTGAACAGGTTTTAGTTGGATTGGAACAGGTTTTAGTTGGACTGGAACAGGTTTTAGTTGGATTGGAACAGGTTTTAGTTGGATTGGAACAGGTTTTAGTTGGATTGGAACAGGTTTTAGTTGGATTGGAACAGGTTTTAGTTGGATTGGAACAGGTTTTAGTTGGATATGAACAGGTTTTAGTTGGATTGGAACAGGTTTTAGTTGGATTGGAACAGGTTTTAGTTGGATTGGAACAGGTTTTAGTTGGATATGAACAGGTTTTAGTTGGATTGGAACAGGTTTTAGTTGGATTGGAACAGGTTTTAGTTGGATTTGAACAGGGTTTAGTTGGATTGGAACAGGTTTTAGTTGGACTGGAACAGGTTTTAGTTGGATTGGAACAGGTTTTAGTTGGATTGGAACAGGTTTTAGTTGGATATGAACAGGTTTTAGTTGGATTGGAACAGGTTTTAGTTGGATTGGAACAGGTTTTAGTTGGATTTGAACAGGGTTTAGTTGGATTGGAACAGGTTTTAGTTGGATTGGAACAGGTTTTAGTTGGATTGGAACAGGTTTTAGTTGGATTGGAACAGGTTTTAGTTGGATTGGAACAGGTTTTAGTTGGATATGAACAGGTTTTAGTTGGATTGGAACAGGTTTTAGTTGGATTGGAACAGGTTTTAGTTGGATTGGAACAGGTTTTAGTTGGATTGGAACAGGTTTTAGTTGGATATGAACAGGTTTTAGTTGGATTGGAACAGGTTTTAGTTGGATTGGAACAGGTTTTAGTTGGATATGAACAGGTTTTAGTTGGATTGGAACAGGTTTTAGTTGGATTGGAACAGGTTTTAGTTGGATTGGAACAGGTTTTAGTTGCTGGTTTTAAGAGCACCACTAACAAACTCAAACAACCTTTGTTCTGTGACTCTTCTGAGCTAATGAAACTTATAGAGTTATATTCAACACTGAAAGTGAGAGTTGTTTAGGTGCACTCTGCTGAGGGGCTGGGCCTCATAAACACTGGTGCTATTCTCATATTTAAGCGTTGGTTTTCTGATTCAAATAAAAAGACTGTACCTTGATAATCTTCAGTCCTTCTTTTCTGAACTGATGCAGAAGAGGGTTTATTTCGGGGCAGGTTTTTAGAGACACTTCTTTTCTTTCAAACTTCACGCCTCCTTTAGTCCGCCTCTTCATCTCACGCGCTTCCTCTCGGATGAACTCTCTCTGGATTTCCTCCAGCATGTCTTCAATCTTCACCGCGGCCACAGCCATGTCCTCATCGTTGTTGCCAATGACGATGAGACCTGCGTGGCCCTTCTCCAGGAACTCCTCGACCTGGACGTCCCGCGTGTGTCGGCTCAGTTCCTTCAGCTGCTGCTCCCCGAAGTGTTGCAGGAAGTTGTTGCTGATGACGTGTGTGGGGAAGGTGTTGAACAGGAGACTCTGGAGCCAGCGCTCGGCCTCCTGCACGCTCTCCTCCGAGGGGCCCCTGAAGCTCAGCTGTGGCACTGGGGGGCCCCTGGGACCCACCTGTGACTCCAGACTGAGGGGGGGCTTACCTTCATTGAGCCAATCTGTCGTCAGAGGAAAAAAAAACAAAGATTACCTCATTCTCTTTTCAATATTTATACATAAACACAATTCCTTATGACAAAACTGATAGAAGTACAATATTATTATATATATATATATATATATATAAAAAAAAAGCGTTGTCCTTCACCCTCCGCGGGTGGTCTCATCCTACGAGCTCGGGTCCTCTGCCAGAGGCCTGGGAGCTTGAGGGTTCTGTATCTTTGCTGTTCCTAGTACTGCACTTTTCTGGACCGAGATGTCTGGTGTTCTTCCAGGGATCTGCTGTAGCCACTCTTCCAGTTTGGGGGTCACTGCCCCGAGTGCTCCGATGACCACGGGCACCACTGTCCGTAGACTGAAACTTTAATCTTTGCACCTGACCAAAAAATACTTCAAATCAAACAACACCTTGGTTCCCTGGGTTCTTCCGTCCAGTCGAGCCTCAGAAACCTTGGTGTTCTGTTTGACCAATCTATGTCTCTGGACAGTCATTCTAGACAGTTGGTCAAAAACTGTTTTTATCATCTAAGAAACATTTCTAAATTGAGAGTGTTATTGTCTAAATCTAACTTGGAGATGATTATTCGTGCTTTTATTTCTTCTTGTCTTGATTATTGTAATTCTCTTTTTATTTGTTTCAACAAATTGTCTCTGGGTCGGCTTCAAATGGTGCAAAATGCTGCAGCCAGGCTTTTAACTGGAACCAACAGAAGGGCTCACATTTCACCGGTTTTAGCTTCACTTCATTGGCTTCCAGTCAAATTCAGGATTGATTTTAAAATTTTAGTCTTGACTTTTAGAGCTCTACATGGACAGGCCCCCCAGTACATCACTGACCTGCTGACCCCTTACTCCTCCTCACGCACTCTTCGGTCTTCAGGTCAAAACCTTTTAATGGTCCCCAAAACACGTTTGAAAACCCGGGTGACCGGTCTTTCCAAACAGTCGCCCCAGACTCTGGAACACCCTGCCCCTGTCACTGCGAGTGGATATTTCTGTTGATTCTTTTAAAAAGCAGCTGAAGACACTTTTATTTAAACAAGCTTTTAGTTGATTGGGCTTTTTATGTTTCAATATTCTGTGGTTTTAATTTTTTTTTTTTTTTTTTCTCTAAGTTTTATTGTTTTTTATTGCACTTTGTAAAGCACTTTGTGATTTATATCTGTGAAAGGTGCTATATAAATAAAATTTACTTACTTACTTACACTGTCGCCTTCACCTTCCAAGCCTTTTCCAGCTCTTCCCTGAGCCCTTAGTATTTCTCTAGTTTCTCATGTTCCTTTGTGTTCTGATGTTGCAATCACTTGGTATTGCCACATCAACCACAATGTATGCTTTCCCTGCCAGCATCTTACGCCCTGCAGTTATGTACTTATTATATATACATTCATTCATTTTCTTCCTCTTAGCCCCGTTGGGGTCATGTGACTGGAGCCTATCCCAGCAGCTTTGGGCCACAGGCAGGGTTCATCCTGGACAGTGGACAGTTACTCGCAGGGTTAACATTTAGAGAGTGACAGACAATCATTCTCTCTCACATTCATTCACCAGGGAAACTTTGGAGTTGGCAATTAACCTGTACATGCATGTGTTTGGACGGTGGGAGGAGCTGGAGTACCCGGAGAGAACGCTCGTTAACACGTGGAGGACATGCAGACTCCTCACAGAAAGACCGGAGTCAGCCGGGTTTTGAACTAACCACTTTGCCACGTGCACCCCATAACAATATGAATATTGTTTATATTTGGTTTAGACCTGGTTCAGACTTGGTTTAGTCCTGGTTCAGTCCTGGTTTAGTCCTGGTTTAGACCTGGTTCAGTCCTGGGTCAGACCTGGGTCAGTCCTGGTTTAGTCCTGGTTTAATCCTGGTTCAGACTTGGTTCAGTCCTGGTTCAGACTTGGTTTAGTCCTGGATTAGTCCTGGGTCAGACCTGGGGCAGTCCTGGTTTAGTCCTGGGTCAGTCCTGGTTTAGTCCTGGGTCAGTCCTGGTTTAGTCCTGGGTCAGTCCTGGGTCAGTCCTGGTTTAGTCCTGGGTCAGTCCTGGGTCAGTCCTGGGTCAGTCCTGGTTTAGTCCTGGTTTAGTCCTGGTTTAGTCCTGGGTCAGTCCTGGTTTAGTCCTGGTTTAGTCCTGGGTCAGTCCTGGGTCAGTCCTGGTTTAGTCCTGGTTTAGTCCTGGGTCAGTCCTGGTTTAGTCCTGGTTTAGTCCTGGGTCAGTCCTGGTTTAGTCCTGGGTCAGTCCTGGGTCAGTCCTGGGTCAGTCCTGGGTCAGTCCTGGTTTAGTCCTGGGTCAGTCCTGGTTTAGTCCTGGTTTAGTCCTGGGTCAGTCCTGGGTCAGTCCTGGGTCAGTCCTGGTTTAGTCCTGGTTTAGTCCTGGTTTAGTCCTGGGTCAGTCCTGGTTTAGTCCTGGTTTAGTCCTGGGTCAGTCCTGGGTCAGTCCTGGGTCAGTCCTGGTTTAGTCCTGGGTCAGTCCTGGTTTAGTCCTGGGTCAGACCTGGTTCTTCAGTTGGCTGATGCATTACTGGTGTTGAGTTGAGACTGTGGCCTGGTCCTGGAAACACTGCAGAGACAAGCGGAGACAAACAGAAACAAACAGAACCTTTAGAAGAACAGACACAGCTGAGAACTGACTCAGACACTGACAGGACTCACTCTGAGCTTGGTCCATCTGAGCCAGCTTCTGTCGGATTGTTCTCAGTTCTTCTTCAAACGCCTGAAGAAGAGTGATGTTATTAGTTTGAATCTGGTTCAGAGCTGAGTGTGAACAGAGCAGTCAGAACTCTCCAGAGACGCTCAGTGTTAACTATAGTCCTATTCACACAGGATCAGTATAACTCTTGACCTAGCGTCCAGGAGGGATCCGGAAAAGATGCCCGGGCCTCAGCTGCTCAGGAGTGCCCCGCCACCCTGCAGAGGAAACTAATTTCAACCGCCTGTATCCGGGATCTTGTTCTTACGGTCATGACCATAGGTGAGAGTAGGGACGGAGATCGACCGGCAAGTCCTTCTTCACCACAACAGAAGGTACATCGACCACATCACTGCAGAGCTGCACCAATCCCTCTGTCAATCTCACGCTCCTTCCTTCCCTTACTTGCTAACCCTTATCCCAGCCGCTTCACACTCGGCTGCAAACCGTCCCAGTGCACATTGAAGGTCCTGGCTTGATGGAGCCAACAGGACAATGTCATCTGCAAAAAAAGCAGAGACGAAATCCTGTGGTCCCCAAACCAGACTCCCTCCGGCTGCGCCCTAGACCCCATACTCCCAGAGCACCCCCCCACAGGGCTCCACGAGGGACACAGTCGAATGCCTTCTGCAGATCCACAAAACACATGTGGACTGGTTGGGCAAACTCTCATAAACCCTCCAGACCCTGGAGAGGGTATAGAGCTGGTCCAGTGTTCCACGACCGGGACGAAAACCGCATTGTTCCTCCTGGATCTGAGGTTCGACTATCGGCCGCAATCTCCTCTCCAGTAGCTGGCATAGACTTTCCCGGGGAGGCTGAGGAGTGTGATCCCTCTGTAGTTGGAACACACCCTCTGGTCCCCCTTCTTAAAAAGAGGGACCACCACCCCGGTCTGCCAGTCCAGAGGTACTGTCCCCAAACGCCACGCGATGTTGCAGAGGCGTGTCAACCAAGACAGCCCCACAACATCCAGTGACTTGAGGTACTCAGGGCGTGTCTCATCCACCCCCGGTGCCTTGCCACCGAGGAGCTCAACAGGTTTCGGGGGTTGCCGCCACGACAGGTACCAGAAACCTTACAGCCACAGCTCCGAGCGGCTGTGGAGAATATGGGCCACTCAGACTCAATGTCTCCAGAGTCCCTCAGGATCTGGTCGAAGCTCTCTCTGACGGGGACTCAGCTAAACGTTCCCAACACACCCTCACATTTGGGTTTTCCAGCTTTCTCCATCGGATCCAACTCACCACCAGGTGGTGATCAGTTCACAGCTCCGCCCCTCTCTTCACCTGAGTGTCCAAGACATACGGCCGGAGGTCAGATGAAACAACTACAAATACCCGGCCATAAGGCGCTCACAAGCAAGCCCCAACCCCGGGTCTGGCTCCAGGGTGAGGCCCCGGTTGCACCATATCGGCCAACGTGCCGGCCATTGATATGTTACTCATCACAAGGGTTTTTGAACCGCTCTTAGTCTGACTTGTCCCCTAGAACCAGTTTGTCTTGGGAGACCCTACCAGGGGCATTTAGCTCCTGGCAACATAGCTCATAGAATCATTCAGGCGCTCAAACCCCTCCACCACAATAGGGGGGCAGTTTAAGAAGGGGCTTTATGTTTTAAATCATTATAAGATTCATCAGCGAGACATAAGGAGATACAAATAGTCATAAAACATCTGTGTATCTCATAAACCTGATAGCTTCTTTGTGTGTTTTATTGTCCGTCACTTCCTGCATGTGGTCTAAAAATCCAAACAATCAAACCCAATCAGAGACTACTTTTATCACAGGACTCCAGTGTTCGACAAAATACGGAGGTTAATTTTCAGGGGAATGTTTCCTTTAAATGTTACAGACATGACAGATTGACACAGGATTAAAATCATAGATGAGCTCTGCACTTGCCAGGTCCACAGATAAAACTCCTTTAGACTGACACTGAAGCTCACACTTAAGACAATGTGCTGCTCTTTTATAAATCCTACATGTTCTTGATCCCACCTTAAACACCTGGCTGTCAGTGGGGTATATGACAAAGTGCACTTCCAAAGGCACAGGGCACTTCTGGGCAAAGTCCCACACTGCGTTCCACATGACCTGGGCTACGTCTTTTTCACTGAAGTGCAGATTTCCAGTACCAATGGCCGGAAATGCGATGGAGTGGTGTTTAAATCCTGCTGCATACCACAAACATTCCTGAACAGACCTGAACAACGTCTGAAATGAAACAGAGAGGCAGGTTTAGTGCGTTTACTGATAATAGTTAATAACATGTTCATGTGGTTTCAGGGAGAAGCAGAGTAAGGAATATGTTCTAACTCCTAAAGTAAGTAAATAAGTTAGCATTTAAAGCTCTGAGCAGAGGCTGGAGACACCTTTGATTCTCTCTGTGACTGTGAACTCAGACTAAGTGAGAACTGAGGGTTTAATCCAGCTGGCGGCGCAGGGCAGTTAAATACACTGATCTCATCTTCCAAAATCTCTCCTCTTCTTGGGGTGTGTTCCTTTGTATTTGAAATAGGTTCCTGATTTCCTGGTTTATGATACTGATTCTTTTTTTTTTTTAGTTATTCAGGTTTCTAATGCCCTTGTTTTACCAACATACCCTTGACCACATGGACAAAACAATATCTCATCTTACATTAGACTGTACTGTCCCAACTGTAAAAAAGGCCTAATTCCAACACAGACAATATTTATCCAGCACAACATGAAGGACGTTCTGTAGAGACGTACCTGGTGGAAGCCTTGGCTGTTGCCGGTGCAGAACATGTGATAAACCTGTTTGCAGTGTAGATTGTAGGCGTTTGTAATGATCAGAGAGCCACTGAAGGGGGCGCTCTTTAATTCCTTCTGCATTTCAAAACCTGCTTTCCTCAGTAAAGCATTGGAAACTGCACCAATATTCAGGTTTCTGTCTGTACCAGCAGTGTTCACGATGACGTCCATCTGAAAAAGGTAACAACAACATCATCTCTGCCCCTAATGTTTGTTGTCTCAGTTTATTTTCAGGCTTAAGCCCCTGTCACACGGTCCTGATCGACTGGTTTGAAGGTGCTCTCCTTACAGTGTTCCTGTTTGTGTAGGAGATTTATTTATTTTTGATTGTTTTATAAAGTGTCAATGCTACTCTCTGAGCCTTTTAATTTCCTCTTGGCCATAAATAAAGTGATTCAGATGAAATCAAATCATTTTGAGGCCAAATAACCAAAACATTTTATCCGTACCTGTTGCTCCTCGAGCTTCCCTTTCCTCAGAATCACATGAAGCAGTCTTAAGTCCAGAGTGCCTTTAGCTCCTTTAGTGGGTTTACTCGCAGCAGCATAATCAGGAGGAGGAAGAGCAGGAGGAGCGGTCACCTGGCTGTACGTCTTCTTCGCCAGAGTCAGAATGTGACCACAGGCGCGCTCCATCGCCTTCACCGTCGGCTCGTCGTTGTTCACAAATAAAACCTCTTTGGGTTTAAACCGAGAGACTGAGCTCTGAAAATACTGTGCGACCGTCGCTACGATTGTTTCCGCGCAGTCGGTCAGAGGATAGTTGAAGAGACCGGAGCTTATGGCTGGAATCGCAACTGTTTCCAGATGTTTTTTCTCAACTTGGTCGAGAATGCTCTTAATAACCTTCTCTAATAGAGGTCTAGCTGCTTTAACCTGGTGAGGATTGGGATTAGAACTCAGCAGAGGACCTACAGCGTGGATTAACTTCTTACATTTTAACTTCCCTGCGTCGAGAACAACTGCGTCTCCAGTTTTGACGTTGCCATGTTTCTTGATGTAATCGTTGCTGTCCTGTTGGATCTGTGGGCCTCCAGCCTCGGACAGAGCCAGAGCCAGGCCTCCGTAATGCTGCAGGTGACTATTGGCCGCGTTCACCACAGCTTCGACCGAGAAATTAGTCAGATCTGCTTTCCAGACGGACACTCTGACGCCCGAGGGCAGCGTGGTCTCGAAGCGTTTCTCTGGGACGATAGCAGAGCGTCTGACGGAGCTCGAGTCGGAGTCAAGCTCAAGGCCAGAGACAATGGCGTCGCAGCCAAATCTGTTTCTGAGCAGATCTATGAGAGTCTGAGCAGAGCGCCGCACGATGTTCACCGAGGAGCCGACAAGAAGGATGTCACATTCACTGGACACGGACGCTGAGGAAACAAGAGAAAACCATCTAAAACCTGTCAAAAACATCTACATGTCAAAAACCATCTAAATCCTGTTCAAATCCAACTAAAACCTGTTCAAATCCAGCTAAAACATGTTCAAATCCACCTAAAACCTGTCCAAAACCATCTAAAACCTGTAAAAATCCAACAAAAACCTATTCAAAACCAACTAAAACCTGTTTAAATCCAACTAAAACCTGTTCAAATTCAACAAAAAAAATACAAGAACATTTCGTTTTTATAAAAATGTAACAAACCTCTGGTTATTTGTGTTTTTAATGTAAAATATAATAATAATAGAATAAACTGTTAAAAGCAGCACGTGAGGCTCAGGCAGATGCTTTTGTTCATGTTCGTTCATCTTCTGCACCAACAGCATCAGATACAGACCTGATGTCTAATAACTTATTACACATCAGATACAGAGCCGATGTCTAATAACTTATTACACATCAGATACAGACCTGATGTCTAATAACTTATTACACATACAGACCTGATGTGTAATAACTTATTACACATACAGACCTGATGTGTAATAACTTATTACACATACAGACCTGATGTGTAATAACTTATTACACATCAGATACAGACCTGATGTCTAATAACTTATTACACATACAGACCTGATGTGTAATAACTTATTACACATCAGATACAGACCTGATGTGTAATAACTTATTACACATCAGATACAGACCTGATGTCTAATAACTTATTACACATCAGATACAGACCTGATGTCTAATAACTTATTACACATCAGATACAGAGCCGATGTCTAATAACTTATTACACATCAGATACAGACCTGATGTCTAATAACTTATTACACATACAGACCTGATGTGTAATAACTTATTACACATACAGACCTGATGTGTAATAACTTATTACACATACAGACCTGATGTCTAATAACTTATTACACATACAGACCTGATGTGTAATAACTTATTACACATCAGATACAGACCTGATGTCTAATAACTTATTACACATCAGATACAGACCTGATGTCTAATAACTTATTACACATACAGACCTGATGTGTAATAACTTATTACACATCAGATACAGACCTGATGTGTAATAACTTATTACACATCAGATACAGACCTGATGTGTAATAACTTATTACACATCAGATACAGACCTGATGTCTAATAACTTATTACACATCAGATACAGACCTGATGTGTAATAACTTATTACACATCAGATACAGACCTGATGTCTAATAACTTATTACACATCAGATACAGACCTGATGTCTAATAACTTATTACACATCAGATACAGACCTGATGTGTAATAACTTATTACACATCAGATACAGACCTGATGTCTAATAACTTATTACACATACAGACCTGATGTGTAATAACTTATTACACATCAGATACAGACCTGATGTCTAATAACTTATTACACATACAGACCTGATGTCTAATAACTTATTACACATACAGACCTGATGTCTAATAACTTATTACACATCAGATACAGACCTGATGTCTAATAACTTATTACACATCAGAAACAGACCTGATGTCTAATAACTTATTACACATCAGATACAGACCTGATGTCTAAAAACCCTTTGGAAAACCCTGCGCGTGCTTTATCATGTTCAGGGACAACACTTCCGGGTTATTCCTCACCTGACAACAACCTGACAACTACACGGCTCAGATGACCTTTATCCAACAAATAAACATACTTTATAACTCAAAAATATCCCCTGGATTTGTGCAGGTCCCTCGTGCACGCTTTAGACTTACGTAACTGACGCACTGTTCTCGTCAGAAGTGAACGTACGTCTTTCCTTCAACACGACGCAGTAAAAATCTAAAAACTCGGATCTAAAAGCACGTCTAAAGTAATAAAGATGTTAACTAGAGGCTAATGCTTTTGCTAACTACGTCTAAAGCGTGAAAATGGGGCATAAACAGAGCTACTCACCCATTTTCGGAGCTGGAAAGTCCCGACTAAACTCTCAAAAGTGAAAGAATTCAGCTCAGGACTGGTTTGTTTGTCTTAAAGGTAGGTGTTTGCCGCAGTTTGTCCGGTTTACAGGCCGTCTGTTCGTCTCTAAAGGTCTCCGCCTTCCTCAGGAGGTAGTTTTCCGCAGAAACAAAAGTGAAAGTCAGAATCAGCGCAAACACAGGACGATGGCGGACGCGTTTCCTCACGCGCTGCTCGTCGAGCTCGAGGAAAATAAAGTCCCGAGGCTGAAGAATAAGTTGGTGAAGTATTTCCAAAGTAAAAAGTCCCGCGGAGGAGACTGTACGGTGGAACACGAGAGCGGCAGCCGGACAGCGGTGCTCCGTTTTCGGACACAACAAGGTAAGCTCCGAGCCGCACACACTTCAGATTTACATAAGTCTCTACGTTTTTAAAAAATCTGACCCCAGGTGCTCTGAACAGTTTCTACAGGCTGTTTAAGTTTGTCTTAGAATATCACAGAGTTCTTGAAATGATTTAAAAAAATGTAGTTCCTGTTTTTAGAAACTGAACCCAGCCCACAGGGGCGGACTCAGCTTTTTAAGGGTCAGAGGCTGTTGCAGGGGGGCCCCAGCAACAAAACACCAAAGAGAGGAGGAGATGCCAAACCCTGTCTCGAGTCACTTTAGGTCACCGTTAATATTTCCCCCGAGTTAGAAAAGAGTGACTGTGCATTATTAGAGACAATGTCTTTGAAAATGAAAGGAAAAGTTAATAAATGCAGGGAATTCCCTTTATTCATCCCTGAGCAGATCTCTGTCCGGCCTCTTCCTCTGACCCAGACTATGATGATGTCACGGGGAGAGTCTGGTTGAAAATAAACTCCTCCTGTTCCTCGTCTTGTCTCTGGAACCGGACTAACGCCTTCGTCTTATCGACCGGTTCCTGTGAAAAAGATCTTTAATGTAGTATCCATTAAAAAGTATGAAGAATCCCCAACAAATACAAATACAGCAGACATAATCAACACTGAGATAACTTGTGGGAGCTCCTAACATGACCTTTAATAAACACTTTTATCCTGTATCTGCAGTATTTATGTCTCTGTAACGTGGCTCCATCAAATAAAGGTTCTGTGTTTTCAGCCTCGTCTCTTGAGTCGAGCCTGTTCACACTCGTCGAGTTTGTTTTGTGCTTTATGGAAATCCCTCAAGGCTGAAAAGGATTGATCAAGATTATTTATGTGTAGTCCTTTTGAAATTAGACAATATTTCAGTTAATTTCAGTAAAACCTGAAAGAAGCTGTGCCTTTATATGTGTTTAAAGAATATATTTGTAAAGAACATGTGCTTTTCTCAGATCAGAAGAATGTTCTGGAGAAAGACTCACATCAGATCCTTTTGGAAACGGGAGCCTTAAAGCTGACGGTTCGACTGCTCCCAGACCAAGCCCAGGTAAGACCAGGCCCAGACCAGGACCAGACCAGGACCAGACCAGGACCAGTCTGAACCCAGACGTAAGACTTCAGGGGATCAGGCCAAAATCCAAAACTACATAAAACAATATAAAAATGAGCCACAGTTTAAAAAAACATTAGGTTTTATTTAAACAGGTTTCAGGAGGATTAAGACAGGTTTAAATACATCAGGTTTCATTGGGTTTGACGAGGTTGCAGTTGGATTAAACAGGTTTTAAGTGGATCCTTAGAGGTTTTTGATAGATCTGAGCTGGATCTCAATTTGGTCTTCTCAGTGGGACATTTCAAAAGGGAAGAGGAAACGGGACGCGACATTATTTATAGAACATTTTGGTGAAAAACGGAGAAGAAATAACACGGAGCTGGACTTAACCCAAAACACAGGACACAGAGGAGACTTGGATCTGGATCAGGTACAAACTAAAGAGAGCTTTTACTGTAATTATACCGACCAGAGACTGGTTCCACAGGGTTCAGATGGATTTGAACAGGTTTAAGATAGATTTGAACAGGTTTAAGATGGATTTGAACAGGTTTAAGATGGATTTGAACAGGTTTTAGTTGGACTTGAACAGGTTTTAGTTGGACGTGAACAGGTTTTAGTTGGATTTGAACAGGTTTTAATTGGATTTGAACAGGTTTTAGTTGGACTTGAACAGGTTGTAGTTGGATTTGAACATGTTTTAGTTGGATTTGAACAGGTTTAGTTGGACTTGAACAGGTTTTAATTGGATTTTTAACAGGTCTAGTTGGACTTGAACAGGTTTTAGTTGGATTTGAACAGGTCTAGTTGGACTTGAACAGATTTTAGTTGGATTTGAACAGGTTTTAGTTGGATTAGAACAGGTCTAGTTGGACTTGAACAGGTTTTAGTTGGATTTGAACAGGTCTAGTTGGACTTGAACAGGTTTTAGTTGGATTTGAACAGGTTTTAGTTGGATTTGAACAGGTTTTAGTTGGACTTGAACAGGTTTTAGTTGGATTAGAGCAGGTCTAGTTGGACTTGAGCAGGTTTTAGTTGGATTTGATCAGGTTTTAGTTGGATTTGAACAGGTCTAGTTGGACTTGAACAGGTTTTAGTTGGACGTGAACAGGTTTTAGTTGGATTTGAACAGGTCTAGTTGGACGTGAACAGGTTTTAGTTGGATTTGAACAGGGTCTAGTTAGACTTGAGCAGGTTTTAGTTGGTTTAGTGTAAAAGCCTGACCTTTTATTGCAGGGTGTGTATTATTTGTAATAACCTTTGACCTGCTCTGTTTCAGGACACTTCTGAGAAAGACGGCAGTAAATCCCGTGAGTTCCACTCTTTTACTTTTGTTTCTGACACATCCTTCAGCTCTGAGCAGGTCCTGGGAGGGAAGGCAGCTGCTGGGTTTGTCAAAGTTAACAGGTCAAAGGTCAATAGGGTTTATGCTGCATTTGGACTCAACATTAATCTGTCTTTGATAAAGTTTAAACTGGATATAAACAGATTTCAGATTTACTGAAGCTACATTTTGAATCCTTTGTCTTCTGCAGCTGATGTGACTAAACCTTCCAAAAGAGAGCCCGATAAAACCTCACTCGGACCCAGCCCTGGAGCCCAAGCTGGAGGAGAGGACGACGAAGAGGAGGAAACGGATGAAGAACCAGCCTCCACCGCGTCTCTTTTGGGAAACATCCCCAAAGACATGAACCAGGAGTTCCTGGAGATGTTGGTGGAGAACATCCTGAAGAAACCTGACAAAGCTGCTCCAGAAGGAGTCACTGTGGAGATGATCCCAGGAACAAAGACCGCCGTGGTCAACTTTAGGACCGGGAGAGGTACTATATGGACTAAACAGGTTTTAGATGGTTTTAGTTGGATTAGAACAGGTTTTAGTTGGATTTGTACAGGTTTTAGTTGGATTAAAACAGATTTTAGATGGATTTGAACATGTTTTAGATGGATTAGAACAGGTTTTAGATGGATTTGAACAGGTTTTAGTTGGATTAGAACAGGTTTTAGTTGGATTTGTACAGGTTTTAGTTGGATTAGAACAGGTTTTAGATGGATTTGAACAGGTTTTAGTTGGATTAGAACAGATTTTAGATGGATTTGAACAGGTTTTAGTTGGATTAGAACAGGTTTTAGTTGGATTTGTACAGGTTTTAGTTGGATTAGAACAGATTTTAGATGGATTTGTACAGGTTTTAGTTGGATTTGAACAGGTTTTAGATGGATTTGAACAGGTTTTAGATGGATTTGAACAGAGTTTAGATGGATTTGAACAGGTTTTAGATGGATTTGAACAGGGTTTAGATGGATTTGAACAGGTTTTAGATGGATTTGAACAGGGTTTTAGTGGGGTTTGTACAGGTTTTAGTTGGATTTGAACAGGGTTTAGTTGGATTTGGACAGGTTTTAGTTGGATTTGAACAGGGTTTAGTTGGATTTGAACAGGTTTTAGTGGGGTTTGTACAGGTTTTAGTTGGATTTGAACAGGGTTTAGTTGGATTTGAACAGGGTTTAGTTGGATTTGAACAGGTTTTAGTTGGATTTGAACAGGTTTTAGTGGGGTTTGTACAGGTTTTAGATGGATTTGACAGGTTTATGTCACTAACCCTGACATTGAGCTGTTTTTTTTCTCCAGAGAACACAGACTTCCTGTCCAAATGTCCTCTGAACAGAACGTTTAAAATGAAAAAGTTGTCGGTGGAGCCTCTGGAGCCGACTGCTCAGGTTTTAATCGAGGACTCACAGCTGAACGAAGATGTTCTGAGGATGTCTTTTGAAAACGTAGAAGCAGAGGTGGAGGACGTTAAGATTAATGAACGCCATCAGACGGCAGTCATCACCTTCAAAGACTGCAAAGGTATGAACTATATAAATATATATAAATATGTATAAATATATATAAATATGTCATCCACAGAGGCACATTTAAACTGCTGTTTTAGAAAAACGCAGCTATAGCTGAACATGACACCTATTTTTATATTTACTGTTAGGTTTAGTTGGACATGAACAAGTTTCAAACGGATTTGAACAGAATATAATCTGCACTGTATTCAGAGATGTTTCTGTAACTCTGGTAATTACTGTAGAACAATGTAAGTCGCTTTGGATAAAAGCGTCAGCTAAATGAGTAAATGTAAATGTAAATGTTTCAGTCAGTGTATTCAGTCAGTGTATTCAGTCAGTTTATTCACTCAGTGTATTCAGTCAGTTTATTCTGTCAGTGTATTCAGTCAGTTTATTCTGTCAGTGTATTCTGTCAGTTTATTCTGTCAGTGTATTCTGTCAGTTTATTCACTCAGTGTATTCTGTCAGTGTATTCACTCAGTGTATTCAGTCAGTTTATTCACTCAGTGTATTCTGTCAGTTTATTCAGTCAGTGTATTCAGTCAGTGTATTCAGTCAGTGTATTCACTCAGTGTATTCAGTCAGTGTATTCTGTCAGTGTATTCACTCAGTGTATTCTGTCAGTTTATTCTGTCAGTGTATTCACTCAGTGTATTCAGTCAGTTTATTCAGTCAGTTTATTCTGTCAGTATAGATTTTTGTAGTTTTGTTTAAGTTTCAGAATTGTATTTTCTCGACAGATGTTCAGAAACTCCTGAAGAAGACTCATCGTTATAGAAAAAAGGAGCTTAAACTTTACCCGTTTTATAAATCTCTGGGGAGGGCTCTGTACGGTGCAGACAAACCTCCGCTCAGACTGCCCCCCCCGGTCTCCGAACACATCGACGAGACTCTGCTCAAGTTCATTAGCTCCAGAACATCGGTCAGGAACGCTCTTCAGAGCGAGCTGCACCCACACTTCTGTAAAACCGAGCTGATGCAGGGCTGTGTCCTTCTGAGTCCAGAGTCTGAGCTGCTGCAGCAGGAAGAGGACGTCATCAAGGAGTGGACCAACACGGTCAGGTGAGTGGACAGGTCGGGTTCTTTGTTGGTTTTGGTTTAAAATCTGGTCTAGACAGGTTTAGCTCTGTTTTAAACTTGGTATATATCCTTTAGGCCTTGTTCAGCTCTGGTTTAACCTGGTCTTACCCTCTTCCTCTCTTTCAGGTCTGTTTTATCCAAGTTTGTGTCTCGGTTTACAGTCTATAACCTAACTCCTCCTCCAGACTTAATGAAGCAGAGTCAGGAGAAGATCTCTCAGCTGCTCAGAGACAAAGACCTGCTGATCTTTCCCAATGAATCCAGTGGAGTTCTATCTGTGGTCGGACCTGAGGCGGACATCTCCCGTCTTCAACCGACCCTCAACGAAACCATCAACTCCATCAAAAATCAAGCTCTCCGAGAAAAACTACAAATCACTGAAGAAATCAAAGTCCCGCTGTGCCTTTTCAAACTTCTGTCTCAAAATGGCGTCCGAGAAAAGCTGCTGAGTTTTTACCCAGAGCTGAAGTTCGAAATCCAGAGCCCATTTCCTAAAATAACCGGTTTAATGGACGAGATAATGTCGGCAAACAAAGTGATCTCCAACGAAATCTTTGCTTTGAAACGTCTGGACTTGGAAATGGATCGCTTTATGGTTGAGTTTTTAACGAACGAAGACCAGGAGGAGCTCACGGACAAGTTACTGAGTGGAATAAACGCTGTATTCGAGCTTCACCCGACCCGAGTCCAGCTTCTCGCCTGCTCCAATCAAGATTTAAACGACGCCGAAGAGCATTTGAAAACACTTTTTGTCTCTAAATACATCAAGGTCGAAGATAAAAACGTGTTGCAGAAAAACGAGTGGGTGCAGTTGGTGAATCAGGTCGAGAAGGAGAACAACAAAGAAAGCAAGAAGATTCAAATCCGAACTGAAAATGAGCAGGTTGTGGTGTCTGGGTTTAAGGATAGTGTCGCTAGAGTCAGCCCCAAACTCGACGACTTTTTAAAACAAAACGCTTTTGTTCAAGAAAGCGTTGTCATAAAACCTGACGCCAAACTCGAGTACATCAAAATCTTTAAGAAATCAGAGTTAGATGAGTTTAAAGATGACACACAGGTCTCTTTTACGAAGGAGGCTGTTTGTTTGAGCGGCTCAAGAGCAAACGTTACACGCTGCATCGATTCAGTCCAAGATCTGGTTGATTCTGTCGCGTTCGAAGCACTAACCATCGCTAAACACGGAGCGAGAAAGTTATTTGAAGACACAGACCGTAATTACACTAGGCTTTTAGCAAATTCCACGAATTGTTTGGTGAAAATAGTCGACGAAACCAGCGCTGGACAAGATAATCCGGCGTCTAGAGCGTTCCCGAAGCCGGTTTACGAGATCAAAACGGCAGACGGAGTGAAAATCTGTGTTTGTAACGCGGATATGTGCAGTTACCCCGTTCAAGCTGTCGTCAATGCTTCTGATAAAGATCTACAGCTGAGTGGAGGTCTGTCCGCCGCTCTTTTAAAAGCAGCCGGAGCTCAGTTACAAGACGAATGCGACAAAATAATCCAATCCGAAGGTCGTCTCAAGCCGGGAGACTGTGTGGTGACAAACGCAGGCGGGAATCTCACCTGCAAAATAATAATCCACGCAGTCGGGCCGAAGTTTGAACAGCTGTCGGCGCAGAAAGCTCAGGCGCAGTTGAAGAGAGCGGTGAAAGGGAGTTTACAGTTAGCAGAAAAATACCAGTGTGACTCGTTAGCTCTGCCAGCGATCAGCAGAAACCGGGGCTTCCCTCTGGATCTGTGCGCTCAGACCATCGTCAGAGCGATCAAAGAGCACTGCGAGGATCGGTTTGGCGAGAGCTGCCTGACGAGCATTCATCTGGTCAACAACGAACCGGCTGTGGTCCAAGCCTTAGAGGACAACATGAGGAGAGAGTTTGGAGACAAAGGGACGATTCAAGGGACGAAAACAGCTGCTTCTGTTTCAAAACTAACTCCAAAACCCACCAAAACCTCCCCCACAAAGGCAGCAGGTCCAGATCCGAACTGTGTCGGGAAAGTCACCACCAAAGAGGGTCTGGAGATCAGCGTCATCAAAGGGAGCCTCGAGAAATCAATGGTAACTGACATTTTTATCAAAGCATTCTCTTCACGTCCATCTGAAACCTGTTCAAACTGAACTGTAGTGCTTTTATTTAACTGCCTGGTCTTTTCTTCCTCAGACTGACGTTATCGTAAACACAGTGACCGAGGACCTCACGTTGAGCCGAGGAGCCGTGTCTAATGCGATCTTAAAAGCCGCTGGTCCCGTTCTGCAGCAGATGGTGACGGCGAAGCAGACCAAAGCGTCTGTGGGCGAGGTGATTGTGACAGAGGGCTGTAACCTGAGCTGCCGGCAGGTTTACCACGCAGTCGCTCCGCACTGGGACAACGGACAGGGCACCGCGCAGAAGGTCAGGCTCTCACCATGTTCACAGCCTCATTAGGGGTTTGTTTTAGTGGCTGTCAACTGTAGAATATACTGGGGCCGAATATTCACAACTAAAGCCAGAGGTGAATAGTGTCCAAAGAATGGACATGGCACAAAGGGGAGGGGCTACCCCAGTCGAACAGGGGCTGGACTTTAAAACCAAAGAACACAAAGGGTTGTGCTTCCAGGAACATATAACCTTTGTGTAACTGGCTTTTTAAAAGTAATGTGCACACATCTTAAACTGACATTTATCTGTGTTTAATTTACTGCCCTTAGTTAATCTATCGCTGTAGAATGAGACGTATTTTGACAGAATAACCCAGTTCAAGGTTTATTCATCAGTTTCGGTATCAATATCACAAAGCCCAGCAGACGTCTCACTTTTTCAGAGGATTCTGTTACAAACAAGAGGAAATAAACTCCAACCTAAAGATGTGTTTGTTTAAAACATGGACTGACTGTGGGACGTTTCTTTTTACAGCAGCTGAGTGGTCTTTTTAAAGACTGTCTGTCCAAAGCCGAGGGCAGCGGCCTGAGCTCCGTCTCCTTCTCTGCCATCGGCACCGGAAACCTGGGCTTCCCCAAAGACCTGGTGGCCTCCTCAGCCCTGGATCAGATCCTAGAGTTCAGCAAAACAACGCCCAAACACCTGAAGAAGGTCTGCATCGTCCTGTTCCCCAAAGACCCCCAGACTCTTCAGGTGAGACCAGTCTGAACACACGTCTGAAGAAACAGGTGACTGCACTGAGGTTCACAGTACAGGAAGCCCCCACAGCTGTTAATCCTGTTCAAAACCTGTTCAAATCCAACCAAAACCTGTTCTAATCCAATCTCAAACCTGTTCAAATCCAACTAATTCTGTTCAAATCCTACTAAAACCTGTTCAAATCCAACTAAACCTGTTCAAATCCAACTAAAACCTGTTTAAATCCAACTAAAACATGTTTAAATCCAACTAAAACATGTTTAAATCCAACTAAAACCTGTTCAAATCCTTCTCAAACCTGTTCAAATCCTACTAAAACCTGTTCAAATCCAACCAAAACCTGTTCTAATCCTTTTCAAACCTGTTCAAATCCAACTGATTCTGTTCAAATCCTACTAAAACCTGTTCAAATCCAACCAAAACCTGTTCTAATCCTTCTCAAACCTGTTCAAATCCAACTGATTCTGTTCAAATCCTACTAAAACCTGTTCAAATCCAACTGATTCTGTTCAAATCCTACTAAAACCTGTTCAAATCCAACTAATTCTGTTCAAATCTTACTAAAACCTGTTCAAATCACACTCAAACCTGTTCAACTCACACTCAAACCTGTTCAAATCCCACTCAAACCCTGTTAAAATCCAACCAAAACCTGTTCAAATCCAACTAATTCTGTTCAAATTCTAAAAAAACCCTGTTTAAATCCAACTAAAACCTGTTTAAATCCAACTAAACCTGTTCAAATCCAACTAAAACCTGTTTAAATCCTACTAAAACCTGTTCAAATCCAACTAATTCTGTTCAAATCCAACCAAAACCTGTTCAAATCCAACTAAAACCTGTTTAAATCCAACTAAAACCTGTTTAAATCCAACAAAACCTGCTCAAATCCTACTCAAACCTGTTCAAATCTCACTCAAACCTGTTCAAATCCATCTAAAACCTGTTCAAATCCATCTAAAACCTTTGAAATGCAAATGCAGCTGTAAATATAAAATATGAATTTATAAATTGGAGTAGAAGAAAAGTATTGGACTCTTTGTTGTGGTTTTAACAGTCTTTATTTGTGTCTCAGGTTTTCTCTGATGAGTTCCAGAAGAAGTTTTCCAAAGCAGGAGGTAGTTCTCCAAAAGCACCTGCTGGAGGTACATCTCTGACCACCTGAACCTGACCTGAACCTGACCTGAACCTGACCTGAACCTGAACCTGAACCTGAACCTGACCTGAACCTGACCTCAACCTGACCTGTACCTGACCTGAACCTGAACCTGACCTGAACCTGACCTGAACCTGACCTGAACCTGACCTGAACCTGACCTGAACCTGAACCTGAACCTGAACCTGACCTGAACCTGACCTCAACCTGACCTGTACCTGACCTGAACCTGACCTGAACCTGACCTGAACCTGACCTGAACCTGACCTGAACCTGAACCTGACCTGAACCTGACCTCAACCTGACCTGAACCTGACCTGAACCTGACCTGAACCTGACCTGAACCTGAACCTGACCTGAACCTGACCTGAACCTGACCTGAACCTGAACCTGACCTGAACCTGACCTCAACCTGACCTGAACCTGACCTGTACCTGACCTGAACCTGACCTGTACCTGACCTGAACCTGACCTGTACCTGACCTGAATCTGACCTGAACCTGACCTGTACCTGACCTGTACCTGACCTGAACCTGACCTGTACCTGACCTGAACCTGACCTGTACCTGACCTGAACCTGACCTGAACCTGACCTGAACCTGACCTGTACCTGACCTGTACCTGACCTGAACCTGACCTGAACCTGACCTGAACCTGACCAGAACCTGACCTGAACCTGACCTGAACCTGACCTGAACCTGAACCTGACCTGAACCTGACCTCAACCTGACCTGTACCTGACCTGAACCTGACCTGAACCTGACCTGAACCTGACCTGAACCTGAACCTGAACCTGACCTGAACCTGACCTGAACCTGACCTGAACCTGACCTGAACCTGAACCTGACCTGACCTGACCTCAACCTGACCTGAACCTGACCTGAACCTGACCTGTACCTGACCTGAACCTGACCTGTACCTGACCTGAACCTGACCTGAACCTGACCTGAACCTGACCTGTACCTGACCTGAATCTGACCTGAACCTGACCTGTACCTGACCTGTACCTGACCTGAACCTGACCTGTACCTGACCTGAACCTGACCTGAACCTGACCTGTACCTGACCTGTACCTGACCTGAACCTGACCTGAACCTGACCTGAACCTGACCAGAACCTGACCTGAACCTGACCTGAACCTGACCTGAACCTGACCTGTACCTGACCTGAACCTGACCTGAACCTGACCTGAACCTGACCTGTACCTGACCTGTACCTGACCTGAACCTGACCTGAACCTGACCTGAACCTGACCTGAACCTGACCAGAACCTGACCTGTACCTGACCTGAACCTGACCTGAACCTGACCTGTACCTGACCTGAACCTGACCTGAACCTGACCTGTACCTGACCTGAACCTGACCTGTACCTGACCTGTACCTGACCTGAACCTGACCTGAACCTGACCTGTACCTGACCTGTACCTGACCTGAACCTGACCTGTACCTGACCTGAACCTGACCTGAACCTGACCTGAACCTGACCTGTACCTGACCTGTACCTGACCTGAACCTGACCTGAACCTGACCTGTACCTGACCTGTACCTGACCTGAACCTGACCTGTACCTGACCTGAACCTGACCTGAACCTGACCTGAACCTGACCTGTACCTGACCTGTACCTGACCTGAACCTGACCTGAACCTGACCTGTACCTGACCTGTACCTGACCTGAACCTGACCTGAACCTGACCTGTACCTGACCTGAACCTGACCTGAACCTGACCTGTACCTGACCTGTACCTGACCTGAACCTGACCTGAACCTGACCTGACCTGAACCTGACCTGTACCTGACCTGTACCTGACCTGTACCTGACCTGAACCTGACCTGAACCTGACCTGAACCTGACCTGTACCTGACCTGAACCTGACCTGAACCTGACCTGAACCTGACCTGTACCTGACCTGAACCTGACCTGAACCTGTACCTGTACCTGACCTGTACCTGATCTGTACCTGACCTGAACCTGACCTGTACCTGACCTGAACCTGACCTGAACCTGACCTGTACCTGACCTGAACCTGACCTGTACCTGATCTGTACCTGACCTGAACCTGACCTGTACCTGACCTGAACCTGACCTGAACCTGACCTGTACCTGATCTGTACCTGACCTGAACCTGACCTGTACCTGATCTGTACCTGACCTGAACCTGACCTGTACCTGACCTGAACCTGACCTGAACCTGACCTGTACCTGACCTGAACCTGACCTGTACCTGACCGTAACCTGACCTGAACCTGACCTGAACCTGACCTGAACCTAACCGTAACCTGACCTGAACCTGACCTGAACCTGACCTGAACCTGACCTGAACCTGACCTGAACCCTGCCTGTCAGGATTTAAAAAGCATTTAAAGAGAGGAGTTTCTGGGACAGATTAAAATATTCAGTAAATTCCAGAGGGCGGGTCATCACGCCTGTCAATCGTAAAATAAGGAAGATTATTGGTTCTGAAATAATGTGACACTTGTGCAATGGAAGATAACAAGCCTTTCTGAGCCAGTCTCGATGAGAAAAAGAGGGCACAGAAACCAGTTTTAATGAAGTCCACGGCAGAACAAAGACAAATGTCCTAATAAATCTGTTCGACCTGAATGTCTAATCAGAGCGGTGTTATTACATTATTCACTTTAATCCACTCACTGTTACTGCCACAACTTCCACTTCTTATAATCACAGTCAACAAATCAGCAGGGCACTATTATTTAAAGCAATGTTAGTTACATTTTGAAAATAGAACCATGTCATGTTTTTCCTGAGTCGTTCAAAATAAGACAAATTATATTAAACAGAAAACAAATCTTCCTTAACCCATAAATGAAAAGGTTCTCATCTGGTCGTGGCTTGGATGTCTTTGTTGAAACCTTTTCTTGAGTATGTCCTGGATGAGAACCTCCACAGACGCGTAAATCCATAAATGACTTTCTGCTCACAGGTCCTTTCTCTAAAATCGTGACGACCTCGGGGACGCACGAGACCAAACTGGGACACGTGACGGTGCAGGTCTTAACGGGAGACATCACCAAAGAGATCACAGACGTCATCGTGAACTCGTCCAACTCCGATTTCACCCTGAAGTCCGGTAACCACTAGCACATGGGACAGGGCTGTCAGGGCTGGAGTACAGATGTGAGCAGTGTTTGTCTCTGTTTGTCTCAGGAGTGTCCAAGGCCATTCTGGAGGCAGCAGGACCGGCCGTGGAGAACGAGTGTCAGACTCTGGGTAAATACATGGGTTTAAGTGGCTCGAAAGTGGTTATAGATAGATTTAAAATAGAGTTTACTTGGTTAGAACTGGATTTGGACAGGTTTAAAGTGATTTAACCTGGACTGTAACTGGTTTATACTGGCCCTAAACCGGTTCTAGATGGACTAGAGTGGGTTTAAACTGGTTGTAGATGGATTGAGGAGAGTTTGATCTTGTACGTAGTTTGCATTGTTGAGGCGTCTCAGAGAAAACTGAAAACTCCGACATAAAGAGCACAGTCGTTGAGAAGGGCCCTTTTTAGACGTCATTATGAACCAGGAAGGGCTCGACTTTATCAAAAAAGCAAAATACACATTGTCTATTACAAACACAGGAGAACATAATCTAAAGTGGAAGATGAAACAGGTCAAAGGTTCTGTCTGTCTCAGCCTCTCAGCAGAACAACGGTATAATCCTGACTCAGCCCGGGAACCTGAAGTGTAAGAAGATCCTTCACCTGGTCGGACAGACGGAGCTGGCCAAAATCACCCAAGTGGTCAAAGACGCTCTGCAGACGTGCCTCGGGAACTCGCTCACCTCCGTGGCCTTCCCCGCCATCGGCACAGGTCACTACCGGAGCTTCATACGTCAGAATCTGTACGACAACTGCACAGCTCCACTCATCCTCCTTCTGCTTCAGGTCAAGGAAACGTCGGCGCGAAGAGTGTCGCGGACGCCATGCTCGACGCAGTCATCGACGTCCTGACGAAAAACCCGACCAGTTCCCTGAAGACCGTCCGAGTGGTGGTTTTTCAGAAGCCGATGCTGAAAGACTTCCACGACAGTCTGCAGCAGAGGAGCGCCGGGGACGGGAAGGACAAACAGGACAGCGGCCTCCTGTGGGGGACCTTTTCCAAAATCAAATGTAAGTGCTTTACTTTAGGATCATCCCATTTCAAAGCATCTGTTTCAAGTTTAATCATTTATTAAACTGCATTTCCTTCAGGGCTGAGGGTGTTTCAGAGAGCTGCAGCCTGTTATTCTTTCTAATAAACTTGTTCCTCTTCTGTTCAGCTCTCTTTGTCGGTGCGAGTCCAGAGAAAACACAAAAAACCGGAGACTTTGTTATCGAAGCTCTGAAACCTGTTCCGGTCTGTTTCCACATCTGCGGAGAGTCCAGCTTTCACATCAACGCGGCCAAACAACAAATCGATATAATCCTTTCCAAAGAGCACCACAGCAACCCCATCAAAGACGAGGTCATCCTGAGCCTTTCTGACGAAGACCACAAACACCTCGTGGACATCCAAAAGAAACTGGCCGTGGGAATCCGGGTGGAGAGCAAAAACGGAGAGGCCTGGATCTCAGTCGAAGGTCTGACCAAAGACGTGCTCGAAGCCTGCAACAAGATCCACGACATGCTGAAGACGACGAGGCACGAGAAGGATCTGAACCAGAAGGCGGCGCTGGTGAGCACGGTGGTGGAGTGGCAGTACCAGCACCAGGGCCAGGACTTCCAGGCCTTCGATCTGAAGGCCAACTACGAGCTGGAGCAGGCGCTGGAGAAGAACCTGCCCCAGGTGAAAGTCAGCGTGAACGGGCAGGAGTTCACCGTGAAGCTGCCCGACGGACTGGCCTCCACGAAGAACGGACCGAACCTGAAGGTTCAGAGGATCAACAAGATGAACGGTGAGGCCTGGAACTCAACTGAACAGGCTTTAGATGCATTTAAACGGGTTTTAGTTGGATTTTTAACAGTTTGTTTGTGTTCCTCTCTGATCCAGCCGAAGACCTGCCCGAGTTCTGGAACAAGATGGACACCAGCTCCACTAAAGTCCTGCCTGTGGTCTCTGGGTCTACAGAGTATAACGAGGTCTTGCAGCTGTTCCAGAAGTCCTGCAACAGGACCGTCCTCAAGGTCAGACAAGTCTTGGTTTTGTCCTGGTTTAGGTTTAGTTCAGACCTGGTTTAGTCCCAGTTTACACCTGTTTTAGACCCGGTTCAGACCCAGTTCAGACCTAGTTTAGTCCTGGTTTAGACCTGGTTTACACCTGGTTCAGACCCGGTTCAGACCTGGTTCAGACCTGGTTTTGACTGTAGTGACCCGTGTGTCCTCAGATCGAGCGAGTCCAGAACCCTGTTTTGTGGCAGAGTCTTCAGATCAAAAAGCGAGCGATGGATGCGAGAAACGGTCACACGAACAACGAGCGGCGTCTGTTCCATGGAACCTGTGACGCCACCGCGGCCCACATCAACGAACACGGCTTCAACCGGAGCTACGCCGGCAAGAACGGTCAGTCTCCAACAGGGTTTAGAGGGATTTGAACAGGGTTTAGTTTAATTTATCATAGGTTTAGATGGTTTTGAACAGGTTTAGAGTGTTTTGAACAGGTTTAGATGGTTTTATCACAGGTTTAGATTGTTTTTAACAGGTTTAGATGGTTTTATCACAGGTTTAGATTGTTTTTAACAGGTTTAGATGGTTTTGAACAGGGTTTAGTTGGATTTATCACAGGTTTAGGTGGTTTTGAACAGGGTTTAGTTGGATTTATCACAGGTTTAAATGGTTTTGAACAGGTTTTAGTTGGATTTAAACAGGTTTAGATGGATTTGAACAGGTTTTAGTTGGATTTAAAAGGGTTTAGATGGATTTGAACAGGTTTAGGTGGTTTTAAACAGGTTTTAGTTGGATTTAAACAGGTTTAGATGGATTTGAACAGGTTTTAGTTGGATTTATCACAGGTTTAGATGGTTTTGAACAGGTTTTAGTTGGATTTATCACAGGTTTAGATGGTTTTGAACAGGTTTAGAGTGTTTTGAACAGGTTTTAGTTGGATTTAAACAGGTTTAGATTGTTTTGAACAGGTTTTAGTTGGATTTATCACAGGTTTAGATGGTTTTGAACAGGTTTTAGTTGGATTTATCACAGGTTTACATGGATTTGAACAGGTTTTAGTTGGATTTATCACAGGTTTAGATGGTTTTGAACAGGTTTTAGTTGGATTTATCACAGGTTTAGATGGTTTTGAACAGGTTTAGAGTGTTTTGAACAGGTTTTAGTTGGATTTATCACAGGTTTAGATGGTTTTGAACAGGGTTTAGTTGGATTTAAACAGGTTTAGATGGTTTTGAACAGGTTTAGATGGTTTTGAACAGGGTTTAGTTGGATTTATCACAGGTTTAGATGGATTTGAACAGGTGTTTTGAACAGGTTTTAGATGGATTTGAACAGGGTTTAGATGGATTTGAACTGGTTTAGATGGATTTATCACAGGTTTAGATGGATTTGAACAGGTTTTAGTTGGATTTAAACAGGTTTAGGTGGTTTTAAACAGGTTTTAGTTGGATTTAAACAGGTTTAGATGGATTTGAACAGGTTTTAGTTGGATTTGAACAGGTTTTAGTTGGATTTAAACAGGTTTAGGTGGTTTTAAACAGGTTTTAGTTGGATTTAAACAGGTTTAGGTGGTTTTAAACAGGTTTTAGTTGGATTTAAACAGGTTTAGGTGGTTTTAAACAGGTTTTAGTTGGATTTAAACAGGTTTAGATGGATTTGAACAGGTTTTAGTTGGATTTATCACAGGTTTAGATTGTTTTGAACAGGTTTTAGTTGGATTTATCACAGGTTTAGGTGGTTTTGAACAGGTTTTAGTTGGATTTATCACAGGTTTAGGTGGTTTTAAACAGGTTTTAGTTGGATTTATCACAGGTTTAGATTGTTTTGAACAGGTTTTAGTTGGATTTAAACAGGTTTAGATGGATTTGAACAGGTTTTAGTTGGATTTAAACTGGTTTAGGTGGTTTTAAACAGGTTTTAGTTGGATTTAAACAGGTTTAGATGGATTTATCACAGGTTTAGATGGATTTGAACAGGTTTTAGTTGGATTTAAATAGGTTTAGGTGGTTTTAAACAGGTTTTAGTTGGATTTAAACAGGTTTAGATGGATTTATCACAGGTTTAGATGGATTTGAACAGGTTTTAGTTGGATTTATCACAGGTTTAGGTGGTTTTAAACAGGTTTTAGTTGGATTTAAACAGGTTTAGGTGGTTTTAAACAGGTTTTAGTTGGATTTAGACAGGTTTAAACTGTATTCTTTCTCATGTACAGCCACTGCCTTTGGGAAAGGCACGTACTTGTGGTGAACGCTCAGTACTCCAGCAGCGACACTTACTCCAGACCCAACACAAAAGGAGAGAAGTGCATGTATCTGTGCAGAGTCCTGACCGGAGACTTCACGACCGGACATCAGAACATGATCGAGCCTCCGCTGAAGACCGCCGGCTCCATCGAGAAATACGACAGCGTGGTGGACAACACGCTCAAACCCACCATGTTCATCATCTTCCACGACAGCCAGGCCTACCCCGAGTACCTGATCACCTTCACATGAGCCTTCACTCTTTAGCCTTTTTCAGTTTAACCTGCTCTTTATCAGAATGTCTGTAGCGCTGGTACTTAAACCTTCGAGGTGTTGTTGTGGATTATTTAAGTCTGGCTGAGGGCTGTGGCTGGAGGAAATACTGAGTGTCCTGAACAGGTTTAAGACGAGTCCAGAAGCCTTCAGTCCTGAAGTCTCCTGAATCCACAGAGCTGCCTTTAAATCTGAAAAGTGGAATAAAAGAATAAAGAATAAAAGAAAGCATGAATCAAACAGGTTTGAGATGAAGAGGAAGTAAAAAGCTGCTCGTCAGGTTTACGTTGGAGGTTTAACACAAACTATGTTAATGTTTTTGTTTTGTTTATGTCGAATAAAATCTGGTTCAAGAAACTAACTCCAGTTTCTGCAACTGTTTCCACTTTTGGATTTAAAAAAAAACTCAAGAGAAAAGTTCAACTCCACTGAGTCTGTTTATGAAGAAATGTGACGAGGTTCAGAGAAACAACAGGACCGTCCTCAAGGTCAGACAAGTCTTGGTTTTGTCCTGGTTTAGGTTTAGTTCAGACCTGGTTTAGTCCCAGTTTACACCTGTTTTAGACCCGGTTCAGACCCAGTTCAGACCTAGTTTAGTCCTGGTTTAGACCTGGTTTACACCTGGTTCAGACCCGGTTCAGACCTGGTTCAGACCTGGTTTTGACTGTAGTGACCCGTGTGTCCTCAGATCGAGCGAGTCCAGAACCCTGTTTTGTGGCAGAGTCTTCAGATCAAAAAGCGGCGATGGATGCGAAACGGTCACACGAACAACGGCGGCGTCTGTTCCATGGAACCTGTGACGCCACCGCGCCCACATCAACGAACACGGCTTCAACCGAGCTACGCCGGCAAGAACGGTCAGTCTCCAACAGGGTTTAGAGGATTTGAACAGGGTTTAGTTTAATTTATCATAGGTTTAGATGGTTTTGAACAGGTTTAGAGTGTTTTGAACAGGTTTAGATGGTTTTATCACAGGTTTAGATTGTTTTTAACAGGTTTAGATGGTTTTATCACAGGTTTAGATTGTTTTTAACAGGTTTAGATGGTTTTGAACAGGGTTTAGTTGGATTTATCACAGGTTTAGGTGGTTTTGAACAGGGTTTAGTTGGATTTATCACAGGTTTAAATGGTTTTGAACAGGTTTTAGTTGGATTTAAACAGGTTTAGATGGATTTGAACAGGTTTTAGTTGGATTTAAAAGGGTTTAGATGGATTTGAACAGGTTTAGGTGGTTTTAAACAGGTTTTAGTTGGATTTAAACAGGTTTAGATGGATTTGAACAGGTTTTAGTTGGATTTATCACAGGTTTAGATGGTTTTGAACAGGTTTTAGTTGGATTTATCACAGGTTTAGATGGTTTTGAACAGGTTTAGAGTGTTTTGAACAGGTTTTAGTTGGATTTAAACAGGTTTAGATTGTTTTGAACAGGTTTTAGTTGGATTTATCACAGGTTTAGATGGTTTTGAACAGGTTTTAGTTGGATTTATCACAGGTTTACATGGATTTGAACAGGTTTTAGTTGGATTTATCACAGGTTTAGATGGTTTTGAACAGGTTTTAGTTGGATTTATCACAGGTTTAGATGGTTTTGAACAGGTTTAGAGTGTTTTGAACAGGTTTTAGTTGGATTTATCACAGGTTTAGATGGTTTTGAACAGGGTTTAGTTGGATTTAAACAGGTTTAGATGGTTTTGAACAGGTTTAGATGGTTTTGAACAGGGTTTAGTTGGATTTATCACAGGTTTAGATGGATTTGAACAGGTTTTAGTTGGATTTAAACAGGTTTAGGTGGTTTTAAACAGGTTTTAGTTGGATTTAAACAGGTTTAGATGGATTTGAACAGGTTTTAGTTGGATTTATCACAGGTTTAGGTGGTTTTAAACAGGTTTTAGTTGGATTTATCACAGGTTTAGATTGTTTTGAACAGGTTTTAGTTGGATTTATCACAGGTTTAGGTGGTTTTAAACAGGTTTTAGTTGGATTTAAACAGGTTTAGATTGTTTTGAACAGGTTTTAGTTAGATTTATCACAGGTTTAGGTGGTTTTAAACAGGTTTTAGTTGGATTTATCACAGGTTTAGATTGTTTTGAACAGGTTTTAGTTGGATTTATCACAGGTTTAGGTGGTTTTAAACAGGTTTTAGTTGGATTTAAACAGGTTTAGATTGTTTTGAACAGGTTTTAGTTGGATTTATCACAGGTTTAGGTGGTTTTAAACAGGTTTTAGTTGGATTTATCACAGGTTTAGATTGTTTTGAACAGGTTTTAGATGGATTTGAACAGGGTTTAGATGGATTTGAACTGGTTTAGATGGATTTATCACAGGTTTAGATGGATTTGAACAGGTTTTAGTTGGATTTAAACAGGTTTAGGTGGTTTTAAACAGGTTTTAGTTGGATTTAAACAGGTTTAGATGGATTTGAACAGGTTTTAGTTGGATTTGAACAGGTTTTAGTTGGATTTAAACAGGTTTAGGTGGTTTTAAACAGGTTTTAGTTGGATTTAAACAGGTTTAGGTGGTTTTAAACAGGTTTTAGTTGGATTTAAACAGGTTTAGGTGGTTTTAAACAGGTTTTAGTTGGATTTAAACAGGTTTAGATGGATTTGAACAGGTTTTAGTTGGATTTATCACAGGTTTAGATTGTTTTGAACAGGTTTTAGTTGGATTTATCACAGGTTTAGGTGGTTTTGAACAGGTTTTAGTTGGATTTATCACAGGTTTAGGTGGTTTTAAACAGGTTTTAGTTGGATTTATCACAGGTTTAGATTGTTTTGAACAGGTTTTAGTTGGATTTAAACAGGTTTAGATGGATTTGAACAGGTTTTAGTTGGATTTAAACTGGTTTAGGTGGTTTTAAACAGGTTTTAGTTGGATTTAAACAGGTTTAGATGGATTTATCACAGGTTTAGATGGATTTGAACAGGTTTTAGTTGGATTTAAATAGGTTTAGGTGGTTTTAAACAGGTTTTAGTTGGATTTAAACAGGTTTAGATGGATTTATCACAGGTTTAGATGGATTTGAACAGGTTTTAGTTGGATTTATCACAGGTTTAGGTGGTTTTAAACAGGTTTTAGTTGGATTTATCACAGGTTTAGATTGTTTTGAACAGGTTTTAGATGGATTTGAACAGGGTTTAGATGGATTTGAACTGGTTTAGATGGATTTATCACAGGTTTAGATGGATTTGAACAGGTTTTAGTTGGATTTAAACAGGTTTAGGTGGTTTTAAACAGGTTTTAGTTGGATTTAAACAGGTTTAGATGGATTTGAACAGGTTTTAGTTGGATTTGAACAGGTTTTAGTTGGATTTAAACAGGTTTAGGTGGTTTTAAACAGGTTTTAGTTGGATTTAAACAGGTTTAGGTGGTTTTAAACAGGTTTTAGTTGGATTTAAACAGGTTTAGGTGGTTTTAAACAGGTTTTAGTTGGATTTAAACAGGTTTAGATGGATTTGAACAGGTTTTAGTTGGATTTATCACAGGTTTAGATTGTTTTGAACAGGTTTTAGTTGGATTTATCACAGGTTTAGGTGGTTTTGAACAGGTTTTAGTTGGATTTATTACAGGTTTAGGTGGTTTTAAACAGGTTTTAGTTGGATTTATCACAGGTTTAGATTGTTTTGAACAGGTTTTAGTTGGATTTAAACAGGTTTAGATGGATTTGAACAGGTTTTAGTTGGATTTAAACTGGTTTAGGTGGTTTTAAACAGGTTTTAGTTGGATTTAAACAGGTTTAGATGGATTTATCACAGGTTTAGATGGATTTGAACAGGTTTTAGTTGGATTTAAATAGGTTTAGGTGGTTTTAAACAGGTTTTAGTTGGATTTAAACAGGTTTAGATGGATTTATCACAGGTTTAGATGGATTTGAACAGGTTTTAGTTGGATTTATCACAGGTTTAGGTGGTTTTAAACAGGTTTTAGTTGGATTTAAACAGGTTTAGGTGGTTTTAAACAGGTTTTAGTTGGATTTAGACAGGTTTAAACTGTATTCTTTCTCATGTACAGCCACTGCCTTTGGGAAAGGCACGTACTTCGCGGTGAACGCTCAGTACTCCAGCAGCGACACTTACTCCAGACCCAACACAAAAGGAGAGAAGTGCATGTATCTGTGCAGAGTCCTGACCGGAGACTTCACGACCGGACATCAGAACATGATCGAGCCTCCGCTGAAGACCGCCGGCTCCATCGAGAAATACGACAGCGTGGTGGACAACACGCTCAAACCCACCATGTTCATCATCTTCCACGACAGCCAGGCCTACCCCGAGTACCTGATCACCTTCACATGAGCCTTCACTCTTTAGCCTTTTTCAGTTTAACCTGCTCTTTATCAGAATGTCTGTAGCGCTGGTACTTAAACCTTCGAGGTGTTGTTGTGGATTATTTAAGTCTGGCTGAGGGCTGTGGCTGGAGGAAATACTGAGTGTCCTGAACAGGTTTAAGACGAGTCCAGAAGCCTTCAGTCCTGAAGTCTCCTGAATCCACAGAGCTGCCTTTAAATCTGAAAAGTGGAATAAAAGAATAAAGAATAAAAGAAAGCATGAATCAAACAGGTTTGAGATGAAGAGGAAGTAAAAAGCTGCTCGTCAGGTTTACGTTGGAGGTTTAACACAAACTATGTTAATGTTTTTGTTTTGTTTATGTCGAATAAAATCTGGTTCAAGAAACTAACTCCAGTTTCTGCAACTGTTTCCACTTTTGGATTTAAAAAAAAACTCAAGAGAAAAGTTCAACTCCACTGAGTCTGTTTATGAAGAAATGTGACGAGGTTCAGAGAAACAACAGGACCGTCCTCAAGGACAGACAAGTCCTGTTTTAGTCCTGGCTTAGACCTGGTTTTGTCCTGGTTTAGACCTGGTTTAATCCTGGTTTAGATCTGGTTTAAACCTGGTTTAGACCTGGTTTAGTTCTGGTTCAGTCCTGGTTTAGTCCTGGTTTAGTCCTGGTTTAGACCTGGTTTTGTCCTGGTTTAGACCTGGTTTAATCCTGGTTAAGATCTGGTTTAGACCTGGTTTAGACCTGGTTAAGATCTGGTTTAGACCTGGTTAAGATCTGGTTTAGTCCTGGTTTAGTCCTGGTAAAATAATTAAAACATTTGTAAAGAGCTGGCCTCAGTTGGATTTGAAGAGGTTTTATTTAGGTTTGAATAGGTTTTGGGGTTTTTCAGGTTTTGACTCTGATAGAACTGAGAGACTTTAGAAGTCCTGAAGCATGAGGCTCCTGCTCTTCTCAGTTTTCGGGGAAAGCAGTCTCTTCTGGTCTGAGCCCAGGTCTCAGCTGTGGGTCAGTCATTTAATGAAGAAAACGTGTTGGTTCGACTCTGAGCTCCTCCGAGAGTCACAGAGACATGTTCAGTTACAAGTGTCTGATAAAGATGATCCCAGCCTGCTGTTGTTTATTCCCACCTCCAGGGGGCGTACACGTCATTTAAAAAGTGAACTGCTGCTGAGGTTGAAGATTTAAACAGTTGATTTAAATGAAATTATTTTTATATATACACTCACCTAAAGGATTTTTAGGAACACCAGACTAACACTGTGATCCTTTCTCCTTCAGACCTGCTTTAATTCTACGTGGCATTGATTCAACAAGGAGCTGAAAGCATTCTTTAGAAATGGTCCATATTGAGAGGAGAGCATCTTGCAGTTGATGGAGATTTGTGGGATGCACATCCAGGGCATGAAGCTCCCGTTCCACCACATCCTGGTGCTCTATTGGGTTGAGATCTGTGACTGTGGGGGCCATTTTAGTTCAGTTACTCATGTCATGTTCAAGAAACCAATCTGAAATGATTCAAGCTTTGTGACATGGTGCATTCTCCTGCTGGAAGTATCCATCAGAGGATGGGTACATGGTGGTCATAAAGGGATGGACGTGGTCAGAAACAATGCTCAGGTCGGCCGTGGCATTTAAACGATGCCCAATTGGCACTAAGGGGTCTAAAGTGTGCCAAGAAAACCTCCCCAACACCATTACACCACCAGCACCAGCTGCACAGAGGTAACAAGGCATGATGGATCCATGTTCTCATTCTGTTTACGCCAAAATCTGACTCTACCATCTGAACGTCTCAACAGAAATCAGACTCATCAGACCAGGCAACATTTTTACAGTCTTCAACTGTCCAATTATTGTGAGCTCGTGCAAAGTGTAGCCTCTTTTTCCTCTTTGTGGTGGAGATGAGTGGTACCCGGGGGGGTCTTCTGCTGTTGAAGCCCATCCGCCTCAAGGTTGTGTGTGTTGTGGCGTCACAAATGCTTTGCTGCAGACCTCGGTTGTAACGACTGGTTATTTCAGTCCCATTCTCCTCTGACCTCTAGCATCAACAAGGCTTTTCCGCCCACAGGACTGCCTCATACTGGATGTTTCCCCTTTTCACACCATTCTTTGTAAACCCTAGAAATGGTTGTGCGTGAAAATCCCAGTAACTGAGCAGATTGTGAAAGACTCAGACCAACAACCATGCCACGCTCAGAATGTCTTAAATCACCTTTCTTTCCTGTTCTGACGTTGAGTTTGGAGTTCAGGAGATTGTCTACACCAGGACCACAGCCTAAATGACCTGAAGCACCGTGTGATTGGTCGATTAGATTCTTGCATTAATGAGAAATTGAACAGTGTTCCTAATAATCCTTTAGGATGAGTGTATATATATATATATCCAGCCTCTAGAACTCAGTGCAGATAAATGTAGGTGTCTGTCCTCTTCCTGTGTTTACACGAGGAGGATGTTTCTGAGTGACAGCTCACAGAAGAAAAGAAAATGCTACAAAATCAAAAGAAGCTGGAGTTGATTAAAAGCCACAACAAAACTGGATTTGACAGAAAGGATAAGGCTCAGGACCTGCTCTGTCTATTAACATCAGCCTGAACCTTTAATGCTCCTTTAAATGGAAACTCCTACAGTACATCCGAGCGTTCCCGTTTGAGCACAACAATCCCAGAAGTTCCCCCGAAGAGAAGATACATGCAGCCAACCAGGACTTTACTGCTGCTGCAGGCAGCTTCGAACATTTGACAACAAAAGGGAAAAGGAACTGAAAATAAGAGCCACACAGACAGGGTCACAGAGGTTAGAGGTCACATGTATGTTGTCCGAGAGGCCTTGAGACCATTATGGCCAACATGACACTTACTCGTACAGAAATCATGAGTATTATGTTTTGTTTTTATTCTTAGGGTGTCTTAACTTTCAGCGTGTCTTTGGCAGAAAGAGTTTTCCAGGTCAGACCTGCACAGACTAATACCTGCTCCTTGTGTTCACCGAAAAATGTGTAAACGTTAAAATACTCTGTAACCACCAAATAAAATTCATTCATACTTCCCCTTAGTCCCGTTAGGGGTCATGTGACTGGAGCCTATCCCAGCAGCTTTGGGCCTGAGGCAGGGTTCACCCTGGACAGTGTTAGTCCAGTTAGTCGCAGGGCTGACATTTAGGGACAGACACCATTCACTCTCACGTTTGTTCACTTGGGACACTTTAGATTTGCCAGTTGACCTGTTTGTTCAGATGGAGACCTGTGCAGCTGCTGAGGATTTCAAGAGTCACATGAACGCTCAGACCTGGGCCGTCAGGAGGAGACAGACGAGATGTGACAAACCGGCACAAGGTGATGAATGTAGAGACGATGGACACAGACCTGGGAAAGTCCTCAGGCTGGGACCACTCACAGTGGCCTCTAACTCCTGCTAAAGACCTGGTCTGGACCTGTTTCAGTGACGTTATCCGAGCCTGTTCACAGAACCAGCTCAGGGGCGGAGCTCTGTGCGTCCAAGACAAGTCTGTGACCTGTTACTTTAACGTTGCACCCGTCCCCTCGTGTTGGGCCAGTTGCAACTTTTTGTCCGTTTAAGTCCAATTTCTAAATATAATATATTTATACATGTTTCAGCAGAAAATGTTTGTGCAACTCCTGTGATTGCTCAAGCAGTTCCTCTTTCACAACCTCTTCTGTTGCCCAACTCCTACATGAACTATTCCTTCTGTCAACCGTGTCTTAATACTAATAACCAGGTCCCTCTCGATGGTGGAGCGGTCGAATGTTTTTGTGGAGCAGTCTCAGCAGCTTTAGGTGAAGATGGTGTTGGAGAAGGGGATGGGAGGAGGTGGATCTAGGATATTTTAGTCGGAGAACAAGGATTGAGTTACTTTGTCCCTTTTTAGTTTCATTTGTCCCGTTGGCATTTAAAGGTGAAAAGTGATGAATGTAGAGACGGTCAGAAACGGGAAAGTGGTCCGTAAACAGTCTGGACCTGTGTCAGTGAAATGACCCGAGCTCTCAGCTGGAGCTGGAGCTGCAGCTGGAAGACAAGTCTTTTTGTAGGCTTTGAGAGCAGCTCTGAAGTGTGGTAAACGGCCATTACCTTCTGATGACAAAAACAGCAACAGCGGCAAATAAACGAGAATGAATCCAATTTATACTTGTGTTACATAAAAAGAAAAGAGTACAACTTTCAAAGTTCAAAGTTCAAAGTTCAAAGTTTAGAAAGTTCTAAAGTTCAACTTTAGAACAAGCTGCAGAAAACCAAAGCACCAGTGAGAGAAACATGTCTGAAAGAGCCTGCCTCAGTGCAGTCAAATGTTAATGCTTTACTTTGTATTAAAAAGAAAAGATTTTTAATGTTTCACAGTTGAATGGAGATGTTTTTTTTCAAACAGAGACTCAGTCCTAGAACTGGATTCATCCAAAAGAGTGTCCTTCCAAAGAAGAGTGCTCCATATTTGAGATCTCAGTAAATCTGACCCGAAAGTTAAAACCTTTAGAGTTTAAAACAGATCATAAAAAGCAGAGTTACACTGGGAGTGCTTTAAAGAGAGTTTCTTCTAAATGGATGTACTTCATTTCGAATCTGATTGCTCAAGCTTTTCTTCTGAAATTACATAACTTTGTGGCTAAAGCCTACATGACCTTTTCATTCTGTGGACCTTTATCATTTCCCTAAATCTGGAGGGTGCGTACCTAAAGATGACCTGTGCTAAGAGGTCATGATGACCAATGACGAATCAGGACTGTTATTTAAAGCCCCACAGGAGTTCAGTCCGCTCAGAGACGACAGAAACTTGTCTTTACTTCCTCGAAGCTTGTGTCGATTGAAAAGGTAAGAATCTCTTTTTTACTTTCACTGTAAAGATGAGATGTTCTTTCTGGACAAATGTAGCCAGCAACTTATTAAAGCTGTCTCTCCTTAAATCTGCTGAGCCACTTTGTACTTTTTATTGCACAAAGCTATAATTAAAAGTGTCCTGAGATTACATTTGTGGATCAATAAGTTCAAACGTCATTATATGTTTCTGAGCGGTCACTTTTACATCATCAGTGAGAGGAGCCCTGGTCTCAGACCTGGTTTAGACCTGGTTTAGACCCGGTTTAGACCCGGTTTAGACCTGGTTTAGACCTGGTTTAGACCTGGTTTAGTCCTGTTTTAGACCCGGTTTAGACCCGGTTTAGACCAGGTTTAGACCAGGTTTAGACCTGTTTTAGACCTGTTTTAGACCTGTTTTAGACCTGGTTTAGACCTGGTTTAGACCTGGTTTAGACCCGGTTTAGACCCGGTTTAGACCTGGTTTAGACCTGGTTTAGACCTGGTTTAGTCCTGTTTTAGACCCGGTTTAGACCCGGTTTAGACCTGGTTTAGACCAGGTTTAGACCTGTTTTAGACCTGGTTTAGACCTGGTTTAGACCTGGTTTAGACCTGGTTTAGTCCTGGTTTAGTCCTGGTTTAGACCTGGTTTAGACCTGGTTTAGACCTGGTTTAGACCTGGATTAGACCTGTTTTAGACCTGGTTTAGACCTGGTTTAGACCCGGTTTAGTCCTGGTTTAGACCTGGTTTAGACCTGGTTTAGACCTGGTTTAGACCTGGATTAGACCTGGATTAGACCTGTTTTAGACCTGGTTTAGACCTGGTTTAGACCCGGTTTAGACCTGGTTTAGACCTGGTTTAGACCTGGTTTAGTCCTGGTTTAGACCTGGATTAGACCTGTTTTAGACCTGGTTTAGACCTGGTTTAGACCTGGTTTAGACCTGGTTTAGTCCTGGTTTAGACCTGGATTAGACCTGGTTTAGACCTGGTTTAGTCCTGGTTTAGACCTGGATTAGACCTGTTTTAGACCTGGTTTAGTCCTGGTTTAGACCTGGATTAGACCTGTTTTAGACCTGGTTTAGACCTGGTTTAGACCTGGTTTAGACCTGGTTTAGTCCTGGTTTAGACCTGGATTAGACCTGTTTTAGACCTGGTTTAGACCTGGTTTAGACCTGGTTTAGACCTGGATTAGACCCGGTTTAGACCTGGTTTAGACCTGGTTTAGACCTGGTTTAGTCCTGGTTTAGACCTGGATTAGACCTGTTTTAGACCTGGTTTAGACCTGGTTTAGACCTGGTTTAGACCTGGTTTAGTCCTGGTTTAGACCTGGATTAGACCTGTTTTAGACCTGGTTTAGACCTGGTTTAGACCTGGTTTAGACCTGGATTAGACCTGTTTTAGACCTGGATTAGACCTGTTTTAGACCTGGTTTAGACCTGGTTTAGACCTGGTTTAGACCTGGTTTAGACCTGTTTTAGACCTGTTTTAGACCTGTTTTAGACCTGGTTTAGACCTGTTTTAGACCTGTTTTAGACCTGTTTTAGACCTGGTTTAGACCTGGTTTAGACCTGTTTTAGACCTGGTTTAGACCTGGATTAGACCTGGTTTAGTCCTGGTTTAGACCTGGATTAGACCTGGTTTAGACCTGGTTTAGTCCTGGTTTAGACCTGGATTAGACCTGTTTTAGACCTGGTTTAGTCCTGGTTTAGACCTGGATTAGACCTGTTTTAGACCTGGTTTAGACCTGGTTTAGACCTGGTTTAGACCTGGTTTAGTCCTGGTTTAGACCTGGATTAGACCTGTTTTAGACCTGGTTTAGACCTGGTTTAGACCTGGTTTAGACCTGGATTAGACCTGTTTTAGACCTGGATTAGACCTGTTTTAGACCTGGTTTAGACCTGGTTTAGACCTGGTTTAGACCTGTTTTAGACCTGTTTTAGACCTGTTTTAGACCTGTTTTAGACCTGGTTTAGACCTGTTTTAGACCTGGTTTAGACCTGTTTTAGACCTGTTTTAGACCTGTTTTAGACCTGGTTTAGACCTGGTTTAGACCTGTTTTAGACCTGGTTTAGACCTGGATTAGACCTGGTTTAGTCCTGGTTTAGACCTGGATTAGACCTGGTTTAGACCTGGTTTAGTCCTGGTTTAGACCTGGATTAGACCTGTTTTAGACCTGGTTTAGTCCTGGTTTAGACCTGGATTAGACCTGTTTTAGACCTGGTTTAGACCTGGTTTAGACCTGGTTTAGACCTGGTTTAGACCTGGTTTAGTCCTGGTTTAGACCTGGATTAGACCTGTTTTAGACCTGGTTTAGACCTGGTTTAGACCTGGTTTAGACCTGGATTAGACCTGTTTTAGACCTGGATTAGACCTGTTTTAGACCTGGTTTAGACCTGGTTTAGACCTGGTTTAGACCTGGTTTAGTCCTGGTTTAGACCTGGATTAGACCTGTTTTAGACCTGGTTTAGACCTGGTTTAGACCTGGTTTAGACCTGGATTAGACCTGTTTTAGACCTGGATTAGACCTGTTTTAGACCTGGTTTAGACCTGGTTTAGACCTGGTTTAGACCTGGTTTAGTCCTGGTTTAGACCTGGATTAGACCTGTTTTAGACCTGGTTTAGACCTGGTTTAGACCTGGTTTAGACCTGGATTAGACCTGTTTTAGACCTGGATTAGACCTGTTTTAGACCTGGTTTAGACCTGGTTTAGACCTGGTTTAGACCTGGTTTAGACCTGGTTTAGACCTGTTTTAGACCTGTTTTAGACCTGTTTTAGACCTGGTTTAGACCTGTTTTAGACCTGTTTTAGACCTGTTTTAGACCTGGTTTAGACTTGGTTTAGACCTGGTTTAGTCCTGGTTTAGTCCTGATTTAGACCTGGTTTTAATGATGTCACTTCCTGTGCAGGAGTCATGTGGAGGGTCCTGGTGGGTCTGGTGCTGCTCTGGACTTCAGAGGCTTCAGTTGATGTGAGATGCAAAGACGAGTCCAACACAGCTGTGGACTGGTGAGTCACTGACGGTGAAGCAGAAGAACTGTTCTGGATCAGAGTCTTAACTAACCTTTTTAGATCAACAGTGATTGGTCAGAGATAATCCATGTCCTGTCTTTGTTCCAGGTACATTTTGTATAAAGCCCCTAAAGTCGGAGTTCTGACCGGTCTGGAGTACATCTACATCGACTCCAGAGGAAAGAGAATAATGTCTAACTCCATCAACGACGGCAGTGGAGTCCTGGCCAACACTCTGAGGCCCATGCTCAGCTCTGTCCGAACCATGGTACAACACTGACCTGTTTACACTGGGACCCTTTAAAGTTCATTTTACACTCCCAAAGACTTCTACTCTAGTGTTGTAGTCAACACTGAGACAAGACCAGACAGAGTTAGTCCAGTCTAAGTCTCTGCTCTCTCTTTGTTTCAGCCGTCCAGTTTTGGTTTCCTCAGCTACAGTGACCAGCCTCCTGGATGCAGCGCAGACATCAAAATGTTTGGTCACAGCAAAGGTGAGTGTCCAGAGTGCCTCCTGCGGGTGGTTCCTAAAGATGGTGGAGGTTGTGTGAACGACAGTAGATTGTCTAAATGTTTATTTAAAGCAGTTCAAGACATTATTAAAGCCCCACGTCTTGTCACTTTAGAGATTCCATATTCACTCTCTAGACGTCTTATAGTGTTCTTTGTCAGAGTCTAAGCTACAGTATTAGGTCAGAGTTTATTCTACACAGCTCAGTGGAAACAATCCTCTGTGTTCTAACCCCGTGTCTAATGTCCACTAGAGGCGCCACAGAGTCACAGAGACCTGCAGGTTATACGTCCTTTTTGTTTGTGTTTGTGGTTTTATTCTAGTGTGTCATTTCCTTTAGTTTGAGTTTGTTTTGTTACATTTAGCCTTGTTTTGTGCACTCCCTCTCCTCTCCACTAGAGGGGGTGTGACGGGGGTGTGACAGGGGTGTGACAGGGGTGTGACGGGGTGTGACAGGGGTGTGACGGGGTGTGACGGGGTGTGGCGGGGTGTGACAGGGGTGTGACAGTGGTGTGACAGGGGTGTGACAGGGGTGTGACGGGGTGTGACGGTGTGGACGGGGTGGACGGGGTGTGACGGGGTGTGACAGGGGTGTGACGGGGTGTGACGGGGTGTGGACGGGGTGTGACAGGGGTGTGACGGGGTGTGACGGGGTGTGACGGGGTGTGACGGGGTGTGACGGGGGTGTGAAGGGGGTTTTACGGGGTGTGACAGGAGGTGACGGGGTGTGACGGGGTGTGACAGGGGTGTGACGGGGTGTGATGGGGTGTGACGGGGTGTGACAGGGGTGTGACGGGGTGTGACAGGGGTGTGACGGGGTGTGACGGGGTGTGACGGGGTGTGACAGGGGTGTGACGGGGTGTGACGGGGTGTGACGGGGTGTGACAGGGGTGTGACGGGGTGTGACGGGGTGTGACGGGGTGTGACGGGGTGTGACAGGGGTGTGACGGGGTGTGGACGGGGTGTGACGGGTGTGACGGGTGTGACAGGGGTGTGACGGGTGTGACGGGGTGTGACGGGGTGTGACGGGGTGTGATGGGGTGTGACGGGTGTGACGGGGTGTGATGGGGTGTGACGGGGTGTGGACGGGGTGTGATGGGGTGTGACGGGGTGTGACGGGGTGTGACGGGGTGTGACGGGGTGTGACGGGGTGTGACGGGGTGTGACGGGTGTGACGGGGTGTGACGGGGTGTGACGGGGTGTGACGGGGTGACGGGGTTTGACGGGGTGTGACGGGGTGTGACAGGGGTATGACGGGGTTTGACGGGGTGTGACGGGAGTTTGACGGGGTGTGGACGGGGTGTGACGGGTGTGACGGGTGTGACGGGGTGTGACAGGGGTGTGACGGGGTTTGACGGGGTGTGACGGGGTGTGACGGGGTGTGACGGGGTTTGACGGGGTGACGGGGTGTGACGGGGTTTGACGGGGTGTGACGGGGTTTGACGGGGTGTGACGGGTGTGACGGGGTGTGACGGGTGTGACGGGGTGTGACGGGGTTTGACGAGGTGTGACGGGGTTTGACAGGGGTTTGACGGGTGTGACGGGGTGTGACGGGGTGTGACGGGGTGTGACGGGGTGACGGGGTTTGACGGGGTTTGACGGGTGTGACGGGGTGTGACAGGGTGTGACGGGGTTTGACGGGGTTTGACAGGGGTGTGACGGGGTGTGACGGGGGTGTGATGGGGTGTGACGGGTGTGACGGGGTGTGACGGGTGTTTGATGGGGTGTGACGGGTGTGACGGGGTGTGACGGGGTGTGACGGGTGTGACGGGGTGTGACGGGTGTGACGGGGTGTGACGGGGTTTGACAGGGGTTTGACGGGGTGTGGACGGGGTGTGGACGGGGTGTGACGGGGTGACGGGGTGTGACGGGGTGTGACGGTGTGACGGGTGTGACGGGGTGTGACGGGGTGACGGGGTGACGGGGTGTGACGGGTGTGACGGGGTTTGACGGGGTGACGGGGTGACGGGGTGTGACGGGTGTGACGGGGTGTGACGGGTGTGACGGGGTGTGACGGGGTGACGGGGTTTGACGGGGTGACGGGGTGACGGGGTGTGACGTGGGTGTGACGGGGTGTGACGGGTGTGACGGGTGTGACGGGGTGACGGGGTGACGGGGTGTGACGGGGTTTGACAGGTGTGACGGGGTGTGACGGGTGTGACGGGGTGTGACGGGGTTTGACGGGTGTGACGGGGTGTGACGGGGTTTGACGGGGTGTGACGGGGTGTGACGGGTGTGACAGGGGTGTGACGGGGTGACGGGGTGACGGGGTGTGACGGGGTTTGACAGGGGTGTGACGGGGTGTGACGGGTGTGACGGGGTGTGACGGGGTTTGACAGGGGTTTGACGGGTGTGACGGGGTGTGACGGGTGTGACGGGGTTTGACGGGGTGACGGGGTGACGGGGTGTGACGGGGTGTGACGGGTGTGACGGGGTGTGACGGGGTGTGACGGGTGTGACGGGGTATGACGGGGTGTGACGGGGTGTAACGGGGTGTGACGGGGTGTGACGGGTGTGACGGGTGTGACGGGGTGTGACGGGGTGTGATGGGGTGTGACGGGTGTGACGGGGTGTGACGGGTGTTTGATGGGGTGTGACGGGGTGTGACGGGGTGTGACGGGGTGTGACGGGGTGTGACGGGGGTTTGACGGGGGTTTGACGGTGTCTTTCTCTGTTCCAGGTGTGGTTCTGGGAGACAGTGTAACTCGCACTGCTCTGTGGCTCACTCACAGCACTCCTCAGTTTCCGTTCAAGAGAGACCAGAATAGGTTCTATCCTGGCAGCGGTGATGTTAAAGGCCAGACCTTCATGTGTGTGACTCTGGGCTTCTCTCAGCTCAGTGATATAGGTGAGGAACCATTACAGGTGTTTGAAGCTGCTTTGAGACAGAGCCAGTGACAAAGTGCCTACATCAGCTCCAGTGTGAGTAATTATGGACAATGTTGTGTGGTCAAATCAAACCCTCTCGAGGTCTGGTAGTGTAATTATTTTATGTTTCTGAGCTAACCTGACAAAAAAGTGTTCGGTGAAGACTGAACACTTTCCTTTTTCTTTAGTTTAGAAATTTAACATTTTCTGTTTCTGTGTTTTTAGGAAAACATCTGCAGCACATCGGAGCGTTCCCATTTGACCAGGACCTTCCCACTGATTTCCCCAAAGAGCTGAGAGATGCAGCCAACTGGGTCCAGGCTGTAACTCCACAGAACAGCCAAGGACTGACGACCAGAGGGAGTAAACCAATCAGAATCGTTTCCAAAAAGGTCCTTGACCCGTTCAGCGGTGAGAGACTGAGTGAAGGATGTCTGTTCTTCTGAGGCCCATGTCTGAACACTCAAGCACCGTTTTTCAGGCGAGACGTTAGACCCGTCCAGCCTAACCCTGTAATAAGACTGAGTTAATGCAGCTGTGGGACTCAGAGGTCAGTGACGAGAGGCTGGACACAGACTTTAGAGCCGGATAAAAGCACTCACACTAACAGTTCCTAGTCCAGAGTCATATTTTATCAAAGATAATAAGCCTAATCAGTTTTAAAATGTGATAAATGTGTCCAGTGTCTGTGGACACAGACCGTGTCAGTAGCAGTTCTATAATTGTTCCTGCTCTTCAATAATATCCACAGCTGTTAAAATACTCCAGAATACAGGAAAAAACAGAAGCTGGTGAGGTCTTTTCATTGGGCCCACCCCAGACTCCTGAGGAAGGCCTCTGCTGTGCTCAGTTCTTTCTCTTGTAGCCTGTGACGTTACAGACCCTTCCTCTCGTCTCTGAGGCTGGTGTCCAGCTGCTGCCCATGGTTCGTGTGGTCCTCTGTGGCTGGTTTTAAGAACCTTTAGGACGTGTTGAGCCCTCACTTTGTCCTCGTGTTTAGTGCCTTAATCTCCCTCACTGATCCAGGGCGGTTCTTTTAGGAAACACTCACAGTAATACATATTTTAGTCAAACTCAACTGCTTTTAACCTTTTCTCATTGTTGTCCCTGTGTCCTGGTAGAAGACAATGCTGTGGAAGGAGACCTGTACGTGCAGCTGACGGCTGAGTTCAACAGTAACATAAAAGCTCAGACCTGGGGAGGTCAGTCAAAGAGAGACGAGAGCTTCTGTGACTTGAACAGAAAACAAGTGTTGAACGTAGAGAGCATCAACACAGACCTGGGAGAATGGGCCACAGGCAGTGACCACTCGAAGTGGGCTGTGACCACTGAGACTGGCATCTTCTGGACCTGTTTCGGTGACATGAACCGAGCCTGTTCACAGTACGAGCGCAGGGGCGGAGCTCTGTGCATCCAAGACAAGGCTGTGAATGGATTCTTTAAAGGCTTTGGCAGCACTAAGACGTGTAATCCAGCTTCCAGAAAACGAAAATGTAATGTCGATATTGAAAAGGAGTTTGTAAGTATTCTGGATGACCTGTAAAATCTCTCTGTTGTGAAATGTCTTTAATAAAGTAATGAGGAAACCCTGAGGAGCTGGAGCTGAAGGCTCAGGTTTTACTCAGACTTTATTCGTCTGTGAGACTCACAGTGAGGTCACTTATTAAAACTAAAGTGTGTTTAAAAGGCTGGTCTTCTCCATGTCTCTGTCTCTGCTCCAGGTCCAGACGACTCAGAGCTCTGTCAATAAACTGTAACCTCACATTTGTGTCCTCGGTGTCTCATTTTAAATCTACCCCGAATGAGGGGCCATGTCACAAACAGACAGCATGACAACAGCAAGACCTTAATAGTGTTGGTCTGTTTCTCATTAGAAGAACTACATGTGGTGCAGCTAATGTTGACATGTGGCTGTGATTTGAGCTGCACCTGCCTTCTTCTGAAGGAATATTCATTCAAAGATTGTTTTTATGTTTTAGGCTGTTTTCCATCTTGCTTTATTCTGAAACTGTAACATGCACATTCAAACTTTCACTTCTGGGAAATTCACAAGTGCCCACTTTATTTTGACCAGAATTACTGAAATACACCTTGTACCTACAGAGATACAGTCAATTTACTGTTGACATGTCCTTTTTGAGCAGACACACCAAAAAACAGGCTCAGGTTTAAAGGGTTAACCAAAAACAGGAGTCAGGAGTTGGAACAGTGTTTAAACAGGTTTTAGATGAACTTGAACAGGTTTTAGATGGATTTAAACAGGTTTAGTTGGATTTAAACTGGTTTTAGTTGGATTTAAACAGGTTTTAGATGGATTTAAACAGGTTTTAATTGAATTTGAACATGTTTTAGTTGGATTTAAACAGGTTTTAGATGGATCTGAACATGTTTTAGTTGGATTTGAACATGTTTTATATGGATTTGAACATGTTTTAGTTGGATTTGAACAGGTTTTAGATGGATTTAAACATGTTTAATTTGGATTAAAACAGGTTTTAATTGGAATTAAACAGGTTTTTATTGGATTTAAACAGGTTTTAGTTTGATTTAAACAGGTTTTAGTTGGATTTAAACAGGTTTTAGTTGGATTTAAACAGGTTTTAGATGGATTTAAACAGGTTTTGATTGGATTTGAACAGGTTCTATTTGGAGTTAACAGGTTTTAGATGGATTTAAACAGGTTTTAATTGGATTTAAACCAGTTTTAGATGGATTTAAACAGGTTTTGATTGGATTTGAACAGATTCTATTTGGAGTTAACAGGTTTTAGATGGATTTGAACAGGTTTAGTTGGATTTAAACTGGTTTTAGTTGGATTTAAACAGGTTTTAGATGGATTTAAACAGGTTTTAATTGGATTTAAACTGGTTTTAGTTGGATTTAAACAGGTTTTAGATGGATTTAAACAGGTTTTAATTGGATTTAAACTGGTTTTAGTTGGATTTGAACAGGTTTTAGATGGATTTAAACATGTTCAATTTGGATTAAAACAGGTTTTAATTGGAATTAAACAGGTTTTTATTGGATTTAAACAGGTTTTAGTTTGATTTAAACAGGTTTAGTTGGATTTAAACAGGTTTTAGATAGATTTAAACAGGTTTTAGTTGGATTTAAACAGGTTTTAGTTGGATTTAAACAGGTTTTAGATGGATTTAAACAGGTTTTAATTGGATTTAAACAGGTTTTATTTGGCTTTAAACCAGTTTTAGATGGATTTAAACAGGTTTAGTTGGATTTAAACCAGTTTTAGATGGATTTAAACAGGTTTTGATTGGATTTGAACAGATTCTATTTGGAGTTAACAGGTTTTAGATGGATTTAAACAGGTTTAGTTGGATTTAAACTGGTTTTAGTTGGATTTAAACAGGTTTTAGATGGATTTAAACAGGTTTTAATTGAATTTGAACATGTTTTAGTTGGATTTAAACAGGTTTTATATGGATCTGAACATGTTTTAGTTGGATTTGAACAGGTTTTATATGGATTTGAACATGTTTTAGTTGGATTTGAACAGGTTTTAGATGGATTTAAACATGTTTAATTTGGATTAAAACAGGTTTTAATTGGAATTAAACAGGTTTTTTTTTGGATTTAAACAGGTTTTAATTTGATTTAAACAGGTTTAGTTGGATTTAAACAGGTTTTAGATAGATTTAAACTGGTTTTAGTTGGATTTAAACAGGTTTTAGTTTGATTTAAACAGGTTTAGTTGGATTTAAACAGGTTTTAGATGGATTTAAACAGGTTTTAGATGGATTTAAACAGGTTTTAATTGGATTTAAACAGGTTTTATTTGGCTTTAAACCAGTTTTAGATGGATTTAAACAGGTTTTAGTTGGATTTAAACAGGTTTTAGTTGGATTTAAACAGGTTTTAGATGGATTTAAACAGGTTTTAATTGGATTTAAACAGGTTTTATTTGGCTTTAAACCAGTTTTAGATGGATTTAAACAGGTTTTGATTGGATTTGAACAGATTCTATTTGGAGTTAACAGGTTTTAGATAGATTTAAACAGGTTTAGTTGGATTTAAACTGGTTTTAGTTGGATTTAAACAGGTTTTAGATGGATTTAAACAGGTTTTAATTGGATTTAAACTGGTTTTAGTTGGATTTAAACAGGTTTTAGTTGTAGTAGATTAAACTTTATTGTCATTACACATGTACAAGTACGGGCTATGGTGAGCAGTAGTGCAATAGATATAGTGCAAATAATTTCAAATAACAGTAATGCAGTGGAAGTTATGGCATATTTATGTAAACGGCATGTGTGCAGTAGGTTCTGTAAATGAACAGTAGGTTCTGTAAATGAACAGTAGGTTCTGTGAATGAACAGTTGGCAGTGCAAATAGTAAACATAATGCTATGTATCGACAGTCCAGTGGTGCAAAAATACACTGAGAAGGAGTGTGTGCAGTGAGGAGGGGGGCAGTGTATGAAGGGCAGAGGGATCAGCAGGGGGCAGAGTTCAATAAAGAGTCAGCTCTGGGGAAAAAAACGTTCTTCAGTCTGCTGGTCCTGGTCTTGAAGCACCTGAAACACCTGAGGGCAAGAGAGGGAACAGTCTATGGGCGGGATGAGAGTCCTTATGGATCCTGCGAGCTCGACGCAGACAGAGTTTCTTCCGGACGTCCACCGGACGTCCTCCGTGGCTGGAAGTGGAGTCCCTGTGATGCGTTGGGCGGTTTTCAACACCCGCTGCAACAGAGCAGCTCCCAAACCAGACGGGGACACAGTTGGTCAGGATGCTTTCTATTGCACAGCGATAGAAGTTCACCAGGATATCTGAGGACAGCCGGTTCTTCATTAGTGTCCTCAAGAAGAAGAGTCGCTGGTGAGCCTTCTTGACCAGGCTGGAGGTGTTGGAAGTCCAGGACAGGTCCTCTGAGATGTGGGTCCCCAGGAACTTGTAACTGAGACACGCCCGACAGCCGTTCCTTTGATGTGGAGGGTGTCGTGTGCCTCTTGACTCTTTCCTGAAGTCCACAATGAGCTCCTTCGTCTTGGAGGTGTTCAGGAGCAGGTTATTGTCATTGCACCATGAGGCCAGGTGCTGGATCTCCTCCCTGTAGGCCGTCTCATCGTTGTTGCTGATGAGACCAATCACCGTAGTGTCATCCACAAACTTGATGATGGTGTTAGATCCGTTCACAGGCCTGCAGTCGGAGCTGAAGAGGGAGTAGAGGAAGGGGCCCAGGACACAGCCCTGTGGTACACCAGTGTGTGGTGGTGCTGGAGCAGATGGAGCCGGATTGGACCTGCTGGGGTCTGTTGGTCAGGAAGTCCATGATCCAGTTGCAGAGGGAGGAGTTAATGCCCAGGTCTTCAAGTTTGGCTATTAGCTGATGACTGTGTTGAAGTCAACAAACAGCATACGTGCATAAGTGTTCTTATTGTCCAGATGAGTTAGTGTCACAAAGTGCAGTGCATCCTCTGTGCTCCTACTGCTGCGGTAGGCAAACTGGTGAGAGTCCAGTGTGGAAGAGAGTCCTTCAGGTGTCCCAGGACCAGCCGCTCAAAACGCTTCATGACATTAGGTGTCAGAGCTCCCGGGCGGTCGTCGTGAAGGCACTTAGGGCTGGAGTGTTTTGGCACTGGCTCAGTGGAGGTGCATTTAAAGCATGTCGGCACAGCTGCTTGGGCAAGAGACAAGTTGAAAATGTCTGTGAAAACCCCAGTGAGCTGCTCAGCTTGAGTACACACCTTGAGAACACGTCCAGAGATGTTGTCTGGTCTCTGGCTCCTCACTCTCTCTTAGTTCATAATAATAAACATTATTTATATAGCACATTTTATATGACAAGAATAGACTAACAACACTTCCATGTCAGAAGGTAAATGTTCTCCCCAGAGTTAGAGTGTGCAGCAAATGAAACCACTGCTTTGTCGAACATGTTCTTGTCTCACAATTTCTGCCCCCACCAACTGCATTCTCCCCAGTCTCCACAACGTCTTATTAATGTTTGGTTTAATGCTGATCATTGACTTTTTTTTTTTTACAGAAACTACTCTAAAACAAATGCTTTCTCCTGAACTTTGACCTTGAATCTTATGTTTACAGCTGTCTTTAATTGTAACACTGTCAAATTATTCAAATACAACTCCAGAAGGCTTCAGTCTTTTCACTGTGATCACTCTCCGCTGAATCCACAAAGCGTTGTTTGAATCTGAACTGGTTTTGAAAAATGGAGGAACAAAAAAAAGAAAAACAGGTTTGAGCTGAAGAGGAAATAAAACGCTGCTTGTCAGGTTTATGCTGAAGGCAAAGACAAAAACTATGCAGAATATTTGATCATTACCTCGAAGAAACAACCCTTATTCTGTTCAAGAAAGAAACTTCACTGTTTTCAGTTTTGGATTTAAAAGAAGTGGTAGAGCGTCCTATAACCTGATAGTTAACAGTTCGATTCCCGCTCTCTGTCGTTATGTTCTTAGGTCAACACACTTAACCCCTGGCTCCAGTGGTGTTCCAGCTGTAACACTGGTGATTGGAAGCCTAATGTAAGTCGCTTTGGATAAAAGCGGCAGCTAAATAAATGAGTCGCTTTATGAATAAATGAATAAATGTAATGTAGTAGTTCAGTTATTATGTGTTCAGATATTATGTGTTTTATTTTTGCATACTTAAGTAGTCATTCATTTATGCATAATGAGTTTATGAGTTCATAATGAGTTTTCTGAGGAGGAGCGCTGTGAAGAAGAGTCGAGCAGCAGCAGAGCCACAGACTCACGCTTCTCTTCAAGGTCAAAGTTTAACCTCTGAGTGAAGCCACGAGGCTAATGCAGCTACATATCACAGTATTTAACACCCAGTCTGTTTCATTTTTTTATTCAAACGCATTAACTTAATAAGTGTATGTTTGATTTTCTCATATCAAGAGAAACACCATTGGCCATTGTATTTAAGAATGTATTATTTTATAAACTTTAGTCTTGTGCTGTGACCATATTACTGCAGTGGTACCGCAGTAATATTTTCTCTCTCGGCCCCCTCAAAGGCCCCATGGTATCACATTTAATCACCAAGTTTTAGTTGCATTTGAACAGGTTTTAATGCTGATTATTGACTTAATGACATAAAGACAGCAACAGTCTTCAATTCAGTGTCTTGTTTTTTTTTTTACAGAAACTACTCTAAAACAAATGCTTTCTTCTGAACTTTGACCTTGAATCTTATGTTTACAGCTGTCTTTAATTGTAACACTGTCAAATTATTCAAATACAACTCCAGAAGGCTTCAGTCTTTTCACTGTGATCACTCTCCGCTGAGTCCACAAAGCTGTGTTTGAATCTGAACCGGTTTTGAAAAATGGAGGAACAAAAAAAAAAGCATAACTCAAACAGGTTTGAGCTGAAGAGGAAATAAAAAGCTGCTTGTCAGGTTTATGCTAGAGGTTTAAGACAAAAACACTGCGGATGTTTTCGCTTTAATTACCTCGGGGGAAAGCCCCTGATCTGCAGAAACAATAAAAGAATGTGGAAATAAAAGATACAACACAACTCCGCCTGTTTATGAGTTTATGAATAAATTAGGATAATAATAATACAAGAGGAAGAGGTTTTAGGTGGATTCTGGCCCTGTTTTTCTTGGTGTAATTTTTTGGCTTGTACTTTGCTTTTAGATACAGGTTTTGAGAATGTCCTGTTTCCGTTTTAAGTGAGTAAGTATGAGACCTCTCCAAGTTCTGATAACAGCCAATCAGAGCGGAGTCTGTGTTATTTAAACACACAGGAGTCAGAGCCGCGACAGAGACGAGAGAAAAACCTTCAGTCACTTCTTCTAAAGCTTGTCTGGATTAAACAGGTGAGACTTATTTCATGGTTAATATTATTTTACTGTAATAATAAAAGTTTTTTTAATGTGAGTCTATAAACTTGGACTTAGTCTGGTCCCTAGACTCAACTTGAGCATCCACCTCAATGACCTGCTCGCTCGCCTTTTTGAGGCTGAGACTTGGACTCATGTTTTATCAGATGCAACAACTCAGGACTCAACTTGACCTGGTTTTAATGATGTCACTTCCTGTGCAGGAGTCATGTGGAGGGTCCTGGTTTAGACCTGGTTTAGACCTGGTTTTAATGATGTCACTTCCTGTGCAGGAGTCATGTGGAGGGTCCTGGTGGGTCTGGTGCTGCTCTGGACTTCAGAGGCTTCAGTTCACGTGAGCTGCAAAAACGAGAAAGATAAACCTGTGGACTGGTGAGTCACTGACGGTGAAGCAGAAGAACTGTTCTGGATCAGAGTCTTAACTAACCTTTTTAGATCAACAGTGATTGGTCAGAGATAATCCATGTCCTGTCTTTGTTCCAGGTACATTTTGTATAAAGCCCCTAAAGTCGGAGTTCTGACCGGTCTGGAGTACATCTACATCGACTCCAGTGGAAAGAGAAAGATGTCTAAACCCACTGAACTCATCAACGATGGCAGTGGAGTCCTGGCCAACACTCTGAGGCCCATGCTCAGCTCTGTCCGAACCATGGTACAACACTGACCTGTTTACACTGGGACCCTTTAAAGTTCATTTTACACTCCCAAAGACTTCTACTCTAGTGTTGTAGTCAACACTGAGACAAGACCAGACAGAGTTAGTCCAGTCTTAGACCAGGTCCAGACTCAGAGGTCAGTGTTTGAAGGAGACAGAGTTAGTCCAGTCTTAGACCAGGTCCAGACTCACGGAGGTCAGTGTTTGAAGGAGACAGAGTTAGTCCAGTCTTAGACCAGGTCCAGACTCAGAGGTCAGTGTTTGAAGGAGACAGAGTTAGTCCAGTCTTAGACCAGGTCCAGACTCAGAGGTCAGTGTTTGAAGGAGACAGAGTTAGTCCAGTCTTAGACCAGGTCCAGACTCAGAGGTCAGTGTTTGAAGGAGACAGAGTTAGTCCGGTCTTAGACCAGGTCCAGACTCACGGAGGTCAGTGTTTGAAGGAGACAGAGTTAGTCCAGACTTAGACCAGGTCCAGTCTTAGACCAGGTCCAGACTCAGAGGTCAGTGTTTGAAGGAGACAGAGTTAGTCCAGTCTTAGACCAGGTCCAGACTCACGGAGGTCAGTGTTTGAAGGAGACAGAGTTAGTCCAGTCTTAGACCAGGTCCAGACTCACGGAGGTCAGTGTTTGAAGGAGACAGAGTTAGTCCAGTCTTAGACCAGGTCCAGACTCAGAGGTCAGTGTTTGAAGGAGACAGAGTTAGTCCAGTCTAAGTCTCTGTTCACTTTTGTTTCAGCCGTCCAGTTTTGGTTTCCTCAGCTACAGTGACCAGCCTCCAGGATGCACAGCCAGGGACACGTTCGGTCACAGCAAAGGTGAGGATCACAGTTGAGTACCTGTAGACTGTAGAACTGTAGAAGGTTTGGAGTTAAAATTTGACTTTCTGAGTTTGACCCTTACATTTCAAGACAATAGTAAAGCTCCAATGTCTTTGAAATTCCATATCTGCATTGTAGGGGGGTAATACATAAGGCTGCAGACGTCAAATAACCAGTGTAGAGCTCAACAAGGACAAACTTAATTTAGCTTTAATACTTATTTTTATGAAGTTATTAAGTTAAGCTTAATTAACTGTATTACCCTGACCCTTATCCTGCAGCAGGAGTGTGTTTATTAAAGAACATACAGTTCCCAAGGACCTTATCTTTCCTTTTTTACAAAGCCGGAGGGGAGAGTGAGGAACAACTCTCCTAAATGGGCTATACAAATGATTAACTCATTTCTTTGACACTTTTATCAGAAAGAAATGTTTTATTCCCTTGACTCTGTTAACTTTAGCGTTGGCGCTTTCCCCCAGGTCATAAGATTGATATGTCTTATCCTGATTGAAAAAAACAGATGCTCTAAAGGATTAGAGTTTATCAGCAGACAGCAGAGTAACAACAAACCTTATTTATTAAGCTTAGAAACAATGGTCTGTAAATAAAGTGTGTATTAAACAATTGCTTTTTCAACAGGTCTTCTAATTAAGCTCTAACGGACATGTGTCTCATTTCTGTAATGTAAGAAATGCCATGAATATGAGGCATCAATGCAATAATGTTTTAGGGGCTTATTTCATTTTCTTTGTTGTTTCACTATGTTCTTATGTGCCCTTTTAATCCTGTTTTCAAAATGAAGGAGTAGTGAAGGAATGTTAGGATTTAAATAAAGGCAATTGATACAAAAAATCTGAGTCCCGCGCCTGAACAGGACCGGCCCCAAAAGTCTGCCCCTGTAGCCAACGGGATAAAGGGTTTAGCTGATCCTTGGCCTCTGCTGTTTTTCTTAAAGGCATTACGTGTTTTAGCACTCTGTTTCTTGTGCTAAATTGTATTGGGTGATTAAGATTTGAACCTGCAGCCAGCATAATTTAAGCAAACTCTGGGAAAACTCCAGTCCAGTGGACATGCCCAAAATAAGACCGGACTTGGGCTGTTTCTGGACATTTGAAACAGAATTAGATTTTTCATTGAATAAGCTGCTAAACTGTCTTCATTTGAAATAAGACCGGACCATGTCTTTTTCCTCATCTATGCCCTCTGTCGGTTTTGAGAAGCCGTCAGGGCTAACCCAGCTAATGCCCGCCTGGTAGCGTGTAGCTAGTTGTGAGTGTCAAGACATTTATTTTTGTATAGCCCAGTATCACAACAACAGCCGCCTCAAAGGGCTTCACAGACTGCACTAGACAACATCCCCTGTCCTTAGACCCTCCATCAGGGAGAGGAAAAACTCCAAAAAAAACCCAGCCGGGAAAAAAGAGAAACCTCAGGGAGAACCACAGAAGGAGGGATCCACTCCCAGGACGGACAGGCCGTGCAAGAATGTGTCCAGGACAGTTGAAAAAATACATATAAATACAAAACATATTCACAAAAAAAAACAAAACATTAATATTGACAGTGACGAGCTGGAGTATAGCAGGTGATAAGGTCAGATAGGTCAGAGGGCGCACATCCACAAAGGATTTTATAGGTTAAGAGAACTTTGAGATCAGCTCTAACATGAGGAAGCCAGTGTAATGAAGCCAGGACCGGAGTAATGTGATCAAACTTCCTGGTCTTTGTTAAAAGTCTGGCGGCTGTATTTTGGACCATTTGTAGACTGTGAGTACTTTTCTTCGGCAGTCCAGAGAATAACGCAGTAGTCCAGCCTGGATGTGACAAATGCATGAATGAGAATTTCAGCATCAGCTAAAGAGAGGCAGGAGCGAATTTTTGAGATATTCCTCAAGCGAAAAAAGCCAAGTTTAGTGACCTCACTAATGTGCTGCTGCAGAGATAGTGTGGAGTCAAAAATGACACCGAGGTTCCTCACAGTGTTGCTCCAACACACAGTTGTTGATGGAGACAGTAAGATTGTTGAACTTGTGCCGATGACTGGCAGGACCAATTAACAAGAGCTCTGTTTTATCCGAGTTCAAATGGAGGAAGTTTTGAGACATCCATGTTTTAATTGAAACGAGGCAGGCCTCTAGACGCATGATGTCAGTAGTATTATTTGCTTTTATTGGTAGATACAGCTGTGTATCATCGGCGTAACAGTGGAAGTTCACTCCATAACTTCTGATGATTTGTCCCAATGGTGTAACATATAGTGAAAAAAGTATGGGACCGAGCACAGACCCTTGTGGCACACCGAACTTCACTGGTGCCGTGGAGGAAAAGGATTTATTAAAAGAGACAAAATGAGACCTATCACACAGATAGGATTCTAACCAAGAAAGAGCAGAGCCAGAGATGCCAAAAACATCTTTAAGTCTGTTGATTAGCACTGCATCAATCGTATCAAATGCAGCTGAGATCCAGCAATAACAGTAGAGCCGATGAGTCCTCGTCCATCTGAAGAAGATCATTAGTCACTTTAACTAAAGCTGTTTCAGTGGAATAAGAGGCCCTAAACTCAGACTGAAACGGCTCCAGGAGGTCATTTTCCGATAGATATAGAGTAAGTTGTTTTAGCACAACTTTTTCGAGGACTTTAGATAGAAAAGGTAAATTGGAGACAGGCCGGAAATTATTTATTCATCCAGGATCCAGAGTAGGTTTTTTGAGAAGGGGTTTGACCACAGCCTGTTTGAAAAGGGAAGGAACGGTGCCAGTAGACAGGGACAAGTTTATAATGTTTAATATAATTTGCCCCACATAGGGCCACAGTTCTTTAAGCTGTTTTGCTGCAGGATATCCAGGAGACACGTAGTTGCTTTACATGAAGAAACCACCTTTGTCAGCTCATCGAGGGAAACAGCAAAATGAATTTATTCATCTATTCCCCGAGCCAAAACAAGATCAAGATAGTTTCCACTAATGTGTGTGGGCTCATGAACAAACTGGTTAAAGACACGGTTGTAAGGAGTGATGAAAATGCTCTGGCCAGAGGATCACACTCCTTATTTAGATGAATGTTAAAGTCAATTGATCATCATCAAATCATTGAAATACATGCTGGACCTCTCAGCCAAACCTCTGTGTTCCCACGTATTATATGTTCTTTTTGGTTTTATTCCAGTGTTTTGTCATTTTAATTTGCACTTTCCTTTAGTTTGAGTTTGTTTTGTGCCACTCCCTCTCTTCTCCACTAGAGGGGGTGTGACGGGGGTGTGACGGTGTCTTTCTCTGTTCCAGGTGTGGTTCTGGGAGACAGTGGAACTAAGACTGCTCTGTGGCTCACTCACAGCACTCCTCAGTTTCCGTTCAAGAGAGACCAGAATAGGTTCTATCCTGACAGCGGTAAATGTAACGGCCAGACCTTCATGTGTGTGACTCTGCCGTTCTCTGAGCTCGGTGCTGTAGGTGAGGAACCATTTACGTTTATCTGTCGCTCTGGCCTGTTCACCAACAAGACTATCTGGACTATGTGACTGAATACAGAGAGCCTTGAGATCAATTTAGAGATAAATGTAGCTGTCTCTAGTGATCATTTTCTCTGTGTCACACAAGAGTATCAGATAAAGGGCACAAAAACTACCCTGTGAAAATACAACAAATGTATAAACCTGGATCTTTTTTAAAAAGTCAAACATTTATTTCCTAAGAATTTTATCCAGTGCAACTATGCAACATGTGATCAATAAAAGTGTTTTTGTGTTTTTAGGGGAACATCTGCAGCACATCGGAGCGTTCCCATTTGACCAGGATCTTCCCATTGATTTCCCCAAAGAGCTGAGAGATGCAGGCAACTGGGTCCAGGCTCCAACTCCAAAAAATGTCTCGAAACTGACCAAAGCTGGGAAATCAATGAAAATGATTTCCAAAAATGTCCATGAAACGATTGCTGGTAAGAGACTGAGTGAAGGATGTCTGTTCTTCTGAGGCCAATCTCTGAACAATCAAGCCCAGTTTTTCAGACGACAATGGCCTAAACTGAAAGAAAGCTGATACAAAACCCTGTAAATACACAAACACAGGTTTTGATGTGCTCCTGTTGTCAAAAGAAGGATGCGTCAAGTTGGAATTTAAATGTAAACACAAAATAGTGTTATCATGATAAATTGACATGTTGAAAGGAACTAATGTTAAAAAATGCAGTTTTCCTCCTTAAAGCTCCACCTTATTGTGGTGGTGCGTTTGTGGGTCGCAGACGAGGGCCCAGGTCTCACCCCATAGGCCTCGCTGTCTGGACCGGAGGTGGTTCATTATTTTTTTGAATCCAGCTTGAGAGGAGCAGGTGAAGCCTTGGCATCTGTTATAGAACCTCCTGGACTCTCTCTGGGAGGTGTTCATGTCTCACTGAGAGGAGGCCCTGGGGCCAACTCAGGACACGATAGAGAGACTATGTCTCTGGGACTGCCTCAGATCAGGAAGTGTCTGGGGGTCTCTGCTAAGGACTGCTGTGCTGCAACTTTAGATCTCAGAGAGCTGTATTATAATTGTTTTAATGAATTTTATTTGACTGGGACAGTTCACGTTAATGAACACACATGAGACACTTGCACATGAATGTAAACATGCCAGACTGTAGCTTTAGGCTAATTTCCATTTGTTGTCCCAACATACTCACACATTCATACACCAGAGCTGTGTCACTGGAGGCAAGGAGGGTTAAGTGTCTTGCCCAAGGACACAACGACAGCATGAACTGTGGGGAGAGCAGAATCGAACAGCCAACCTTTCCAGTTATCAGCAAATATATTAAAGTGTGATACAATCTCAGCAACTTTTATCTGAACAGTTTATCATTGTTGTCCCGTTGTCCTGGTTTGTCTTTGCTGCAGAAGGAGACCTGTACGTGCAGCTGACGGCTGAGTTCATCAGTGAAATAAAAGCTCAGACCTGGGGACGTCAGCCAAACAGAAAACAGAGCTTCTGTGAATTGAACAGAAAACACGTGTTGAACGTAGAGAGCATCAACACAGATCTGGGAGGATGGGCCACAGGCAGTGACCACTCGAAGTGGGCTGTGACCACTGAGACTGGCATCTTCTGGACCTGTATCAGTGACATGAACCGAGCCTGTTCACAGTACGAGCGCAGGGGCGGAGCTCTGTGCATCCAAGACAAGGCTGTGAATGGATTCTTTAAAGGCTTTGTAGGCAGCACTGAGGAGTGTGACAAATCCAAAGAGGAGTGTAAATCTTCCAAAAAACGACCACGAAATTGTGAAGATGATGAATAAATGGAGTCACTCTCAAACAGTTTTTATTATAAACTAGACCTTTAAAATCTCTAGATTCTAAAAAGAATGCAAAGAAATAATGAACTCCAACGAGAGAAAAATGAAATGTCTTTAATAAAGTAATGAGGAAACCCTGATGAGCTGGATTTAAAGGCTCTCAGGTTTTACTCAGACTTTATTCGTCTGTGAGACTCACAGTGAGGTCACTTATTAAAACTAAAGTGTGTTTAAAAGGCTGGTCTTCTCCATGTCTCTGTCTCTGCTCCAGGTCCAGACGACTCAGAGCTCTGTCAATAAACTGTAACCTCACATTTGTGTCCTCGGTGTCTCATTTTAAATCTACCCCGAATGAGGGGCCATGTCACAAACAGACAGCATGACAACAGCAAGACCTTAATAGTGTTGGTCTGTTTCTCATTAGAAGAACTACATGTGGTGCAGCTAATGTTGACATGTGGCTGTGATTTGAGCTGCACCTGCCTTCTTCTGAAGGAATATTCATTCAAAGATTGTTTTTATGTTTTAGGCTGTTTTCCATCTTGCTTTATTCTGAAACTGTAACATGCACATTCAAACTTTCACTTCTGGGAAATTCACAAGTGCCCACTTTATTTTGACCAGAGTTACTGAAATACACCTTGTACCTACAGAGATACAGTCAGTTTACTGTGGACATGTCCTTTTTGAGCAGACACACCAAAAAGCAGGCTCGGGTTTAAAGGGTTAACTAAAAACAGCAGTCAAGAGTTGGAACAGTGTTTAAACAGGTTTTAGATGGACTTGAAGAGGTTTTAGTTGAATTTGAACATGTTTTAGATGGACTTGAACATGTTTTAGATGGATTTGAACAGGTTTTAGATGGATTTAAACAGGTTTTAGTTGGATTTGAACATGTTCTAGATGGATCTGGACAGGTTTTAGATGAATTTGAACAGGTTTTAGTTGGATTTGAACATGTTTTAGTTGGATTTCAACAGGTTTTAGATGGATCTGGACAGGTTTTAGATGGATCTCAGGTCAGAGTTTGACGAGGAGCTAAGTCCAGCCCAGAGAGGTGCTGGTCCTGATGATTTAAGGCTGTTTTCTATAAACTTTAGAGAAATGAAAGACGAGCTAAAGCTAAAGCTGTTCTAAAGGCCTCGGTGCAAACAGACTCTTTGTTAAATGTGAACAAAGCTGAAGGGAGCGGCTCCAGAGCAGCTTTAAACCCCACACATCAGTGACACGGACTCAGACATGATGCCCTCACTGCTCCTGGTGACCCTCCTGGTCCTGAGCCCTCGTCCCGGGACCGGCTCTGACCCGGTCCAGTGTCTCCAGAACCAGAGCCGCTTCAGAGAGTCCTGTTTCCAGTTCTGGGACGTGCCTGTGTCGTTCGCCGCTGCAGAAGGATGGTGCCAGAGAAAAGGAGGACATCTGGTCTTTATCCTGGACCCTCAGACTCAGGACTTCATCCAGGACCTGCTGGACCCAGAGCGGGACTCCTGGATCGGACTGGGACGGGCCCACGAAGATCCAGGTATTCTCTCTCAGACCAGCGTTGACCCGTTTCCAAAGCAGCTGTTGTTAAATAAAAGCTGATAACGTTACTTCTGGATTTATAAAATAATAAATGTGTAGATTTTTGGGCAGATGTAACCCCCTTTAGGCCCCGCCCACAGTCTGGGAAACCATAGTCTAGATCCAAACACCAAAACTAAACTTTCTTATTCCATTTTTCCTTTTCGGTTTAGGTTTAAATGTTTTTATTGTTGGTTTAAAAACTCTTTGTGCTGCTGCCTCGAGAACTTAGGGTTAGGGTTAGGGTTAGGGTTAGGGTTAGGGTTAGGTTAGCCTAACCCTAGGGTTAGGGTTAGGGTTAGGGTTAGGGTTAGCCTAACCCTAACCCTAACCCTTAGTTCTGTTTGATCCAACAGCACAAGACAATAACGTCTGAATTTAAAATGAGCTGAAATTATGTATTTATTGTAAAGTTCTGTGGTGTATGAGCCTCCTGTGACTGGTATTAAAGCTCATTATGTTTCAGACTGACCCAGGTCTCTCTGCTTCTGGATTTGTGGGTCTCTGCAGGTCTGTCGTGGCTGGACGGCTCAGAGCTCACCTTCTCTCACTGGGCCCTCAGTCCTGGTCCTGGTCCTGGTCCTGGCCCTGATCCTGGTCCTGGCCGTGATCCTGGTCCAGGTCCTGGTACTGGTCCTGGTCCAGGTCCTGATCCTGGTACTGGTCCTGACCCTGGCCCTGGCCCTGGCCCTGGCCCTGGCCCTGGTCCTGATCCTGGTCCTGATCCTGGTACTGGTCCTGATCCTGGCCCTGGTCCTGATCCTGGTCCTGACCCTGGTCCTGACCCTGGCCCTGGCCCTGGTCCTGATCCTGGTCCTGGCCCTGATCCTGGCCCTGGTCCTGATCCTGGTCCTGGCCCTGACCCTGGCCCTGGCCCTGGCCCTGGCCCTGGCCTTGGCCCTGATCCTGGTCCTGGTCCTGTGTGTGGACTGGTTCAGGGAGGTACTGGTTTTCGGTGGAGCTCCTCCTCAGACTGTGACCAGACTCTGCCGTTCCTCTGTCAGTACGGTACGGCTCTAGACCAACCTTTATTCTGTCAATAATTACAAAAGAAAAATCTGTACAAGTTGTGAATAAAAACAGAATGCAGTGATGTGGAAGTTTCAAATTTCAATATTTATTCAGAAAACAACAAAGATGACAGATCAAATGTTTAAACTGAGAAAATGTATCATTTTAATTAAAAAATAGGTTGATTTTAAACTTTCTGGCATCAACACGTCTCAAAAAAGTTGGGACAAGGCCATGTTTCTCTCTGAGCTGCCCCTCTTCTTTTTTAACAGTTCAAAGGTCAGGGACTGAGGAGACAAGCTGCTCAAGTTTAGGAATGTTGTCCCATTCTCGTCTAATACAGGCTTCTTCTTTGTCTCATCTTCCTCTTTATGATGCTCCAGATGTTTTCTGTGGGTCAAAGATCTGTTCATGTCAGAACCAGGTCCAGCTGTTCCTTATTTGTACATTTAACTTGTCCAGCCTCTTGTGTAGCTCTAATAAAATCCAAAAAGAGCCAATGTCTGACATTTCAAAATGTCTCACTTTCAACATTTGATTTGTCATCTATGTTGTATTCTGAATAAAATTTAGGTTTATGAGATTTGTAAATTATTGCATTCCTTTTTTATTTTACAATTCTTACAGTATCCCAACTTTTTTTGGAATCAGGTTTGTAAATATAAGGAGGTTATATTTAATAGTCTTCTCTGGAGCCTTTTGTTGAAACTGATTCATAAAAGTCTTTGTGTTTGATCCTTGTGTCCTGCTCCAGAGTCGGGCCGGTCCATCTGGAGTCTGGCCCATAGCACGGCTCTGACCTGTGGTCCTGGTCTAGTCCTGGTCCTGGACAGAGTCTCTTACATCCACCAGAAGAGCGCCCCCTGCAGCTCCACTGAGGTGTTGACTGCTCTCAGAGGTAACGCAGCTGTTTACTGAGATGCTCTGAACAAAGCCCTGGGCCCGGCTCCATCTGCTGCATCAGGCCCGAGTCAAAGGCAGTGATTAGAGCAGGAATAATACAGAGATAATCACAGAGAGGACAGTAAATATTGACTGATGACTAAACACTTTACACTCATCCATCTGCCAGCAGCCGGCTTTTGTTCATCCGACATCGCCACAGCCTTTTCCTGACACAAAACCTGAGCCCGGTCTCCACGACAACGGGCTTCCTCTCGTGACAAACATGTTCGCTCTCAATTATCTTTCATTTCTGGAAGAGACCAGGCTCAGACGTGAGATCCTGACTGGACTGAAGCAGCAGGTGGCGTTACTGAGCGCTCATTAATTCAAATCTAAATCACTTCAGTTGTAAAATTGTTCAAATAAAAGTGTCTGTGGTGGAGTGTTTCACAGAGCACAGGCTTTTCTCCACAAACCCAGAGCTCAGGAACTCGAACGCCTAAAGACTATGACAGAAAAAATATAAATATAATAAACAGCTCTAAAAACATCATAACATTTAGTATTGCAATAGATACTTGAGCTCATACAGTCCAGTTATTGTTCAGCGAGTGAGTCATGTGACTCTGGGATAGAAACTCTGGAGCTGGGAGCCTTCAGTGTAGCGCCCTCCAGAGGACAACAGGGAGAACAGCTGCAGACAGGGGTGGTGTCCTCCTCAGTTCAGGACATTTGAAGATGTGTTTCAGTTTAACGTCTGCAGATGATGTGGAGGCCGTGAGGCTCTCGGGTCTGTTCCACTTCCCTCTGAACCCTCTGCTGTAAAATCATCAGATTTATATTTATTCATATTTAATCTGCTTGTTTCTGCATCAGCACAAAACAAACATTTATTCAACAATAGTCAGGATTTTAATCCTTTAGATGCCGGTCTGTTGTTTAATAAATAAATACCTAAATACATACATACCAGTGACACCATGTTTTCAATCTAAAGAGTTAAAACCCTGACAATGATTACATTTTTGGTCGAATGGAACGGTTGAAGAGCTTTGTACAGAATAAATATGATGATTTTAAAGCAGTTTGTTCTGACGCCTGATTGGAAGCCCCTGCACGTCCACAGATTAAAGTGTTCAGTCTACAGTTTCAAATGTAACGTCATGCCCCCCTTCAGTGGTAGACCCAGCCCAACAGGGGGCGCTGTCTAAAGCAGAGCTCCGACTGTGTTACAGATGTGTGTCAGGGCCGCTCGACCTGTGACCTGACCCCCCAGACCCTCAGAGACCCCCGCTGTGTGGACGGGCCCCCCCTCAGACTGGACCACCACTGCTCTGAAGGTAACACACCTGTCTCCTGTCGCCTCCTGGTCCTGATGTAGTCCTGACTGAACCCTCTGTCTCCAGGTCTGGTGCTGACGCTGGACTCTCCGGCTCTGGTCCTGAACCCTGTGAACATCAGTCTGTGGTGGGACCTCAGTCTGGACCAGAACGAGATCAGCTGCAACCTCAGCCTCGGAGACGGACACAGAATTCACCTGCAGCAGACCAACAGGTGAGTGACCAGCAACAGACAGGTTTTAGATGGATTTGAACAGGTTTTAGTTGGATTTGAACAGGGTTTAGATAGATTTGAACAGGTTTTAAATGGATTTGAACAGGGTTTAGATGGATTTGAACAGGTTTTAGTTGGATTTGAACAGTGTTTAGATAGATTTGAACAGGTTTTAGATGGATTTGAACAGGTTTTAGATGGATTTGAACAGGGTTTAGATGGATTTGAACAGGTTTTAGATGGATTTGAACAGGTTTTAGATGGATTTGAACAGGTTTTAGATGGATTTGAACAGGTTTTAAATGGATTTGAACAGGTTTTAGATGGATTTGAACAGTGTTTAGATAGATTTGAACAGGTTTTAGATGGATTTGAACAGGTTTTAGATGGATTTGAACAGGGTTTAGATGGATTTGAACAGGTTTTAGATGGATTTGACCAGGTTTTAGATGGATTTGAACAGGTTTTATTATTAAACCCATCTCCTGGTCTGTTTTCCAGCTCACAGCTCCATGTCTCTCACGTTTACTCTCGTCCTGGGGTTTTCTCGGTGACGGCTGACTGCTCCTGCTCACTCCTCCGAGCCTCAGCTCACAGAACCATCTTCGTGTCCAGAGTCTTCAGTGTGCTCCGATGTTTCTCTGAGTCTCTGTCGTCTCCTCCAGACGCCTGCAGAGCTCTCGCCGCTCGGCCCTTTCACGTCGAGGTCAAAGCAGGTGAGTCTGTGTCTGTGTTGATGAAGCTGTGTTTGTCATAATTCCTGTTCCGTCCGTGTTGGAACCGTTCCCTCTGGTTTGTGCAGAGGCTGATGTGAGCTTCAGGGTCCTCTCTGGAGACTCGGAGCTGGCCGTTCTGAACGAGGCCAGAGCTAACGTCACCTACAACATCACAGTGAGAGCAGACCGAGTGGAGCGTCTGGGGCCGGGCCAACACACGCTGGAGCTTTGTGCAGGAAACGGTCTGTACTCGACAAAAATAAAGGTAAACACAATTACATGTCAAGATTAGGAAGGTTATTCCAGTCAACAGGACATTTACAAACGCAGATCAATGAGAAAGCAGAGAAAAGTTCTTTAGAGCACAAACATCCATTGCTTGATGAATTTGAGTGAATATATTGTTAATACTTAATATCTTAAAAGCTCTTACTGTGTCACATGAACGTGTGTTATTCCAGTGACACAAACGTCCCCTGAACACCTCCTCTTTAAGTCCACAGCTGTAAGGCTGCCTGCCTTTCCTGGTTATATCCATCTGGACTGATTATATTTTTCTGTTGGGAGCGTGTGAGTGCCCCTCCCTCGTCCCGCTGCAGGTTCAGAGTTAAATGAGGAGTCCAAGAATGAGCCACTGTAGAGACCTGCTGTCCACTGTTCACCTGCTGCGTAAACACCTGTGTCCTGGACTGCTTTTAGAGACTTTTCAGCGTCTGACACGGGGCTCGAAGTTTCAATTAAAGACTCAGCAGTTATTAAAATAAGATGCTGTGGCCTCAGTTTTAGTAAAAATGTTTCTAAATAAAACGCTCTCTGCCACACAATCCCAGATCAGTGTCCCAGCTTCAGGCCGTATTCAGTAAACACACACAGCTGAAGCGTCTGAACTACTTTTCTAGTGATAAGTCCCTCTGAGCTTTGTTAGGGTTCCTTATGTTAGGCCCAGTTATAAATGAGGCTCACCCCCTCCTCCTCTGCTTTTGTCCAGGTGTGTGTTCTGCAGAAGCTGAGTCCTCTGCAGGTCTCTGTGCTCTGTTCTAAACCCGTCTCAGTGAACGTGTCCCTGGAACGGGGCTGTCCTGCTCTGCTCCAGTTCTACCTGACCTCAGACGACCGCTCCTTCATCCAGAGACACAGCATGACTCGACCCAACCAGCTTTTCTACGTTGGGCGCTCCCTTCCAGGTCCCACAGTCGGCTGCAGGGCGTTTGAGAAATGAACTCTGAACTAATTAAACTCTGTTTTCCTGCAGGTTTACAGCATCTGAGAATCATAGCAGCAAACGCTTTCTCGTCTACGGAGACTGAGTCTGAAGTGCTCTGTTCAAACACAACCAGGCCATATGTTTGGAAATTTAACAAGACAATGGTAAATCGTCATTACACATTTTATATATTGGGATTTAAGAGGAATTAAACAGGTTTTAGATGGATTTAAACAGGTTTTAGATGGATTTAAACAGGTTTTAGTTGGATTTAAACAGGTTTTAGATGGATTTAAACAGGTTTTAGTTGGATTTAAACAGGTTTTAGTTGGATTTAAACAGGTTTTAGTTGGATTTAACAGGTTTTAGATGGATTTAAACAGGTTTTAATTGGATTCAAACCGGTTTTAGTTGGATTTAAACAGGTTTTAGACGGATTTAAACAGGTTTAGTTGGATTTAAACCGGTTTAAATGGATTTAAACAGGTTCAGTTGGATTTAAACAGGTTTAAATGGATTTAAACAGGTTTAGTTGGATTTAAACAGGTTTAAATGGATTTAAACAGGTTTTAATTTGATTTAAACAGGTTTAGTTGGATTTAAACAGGTTTAGTTGGATTTAAACAGGTTTTAGTTGGATTTAAACAGGTTTTAGATAGACTTGAAGAGGTGTTGGTCAGATTCTAACTCTGTATATTCGCTTTCTTCTAAAATCCTCAGCATCAGAACCATGTCCGTGTGGTGAGGTCCTCTCAGATCCAGATCTTGGTGAGTCCGTCTGCTCTGGTCTCTGAGACGACCCAGAGCGTGGTTCTGTCGGCCGGAGGAGGAGTGAACCTGAACGACCCCAACATACAACAGCAGTGGTCCTGCTGTAAGACCTCCGTTTAAATCCCCCCTGAAGCCATCTGAGTTCTGAACCAAACCTGAGAGGGGTCCATCAAGAGGGCAAGGCTGAGTGATTAATAAGGGTTAACAGTTAGTTAAGGCACATTTCCTAAAAAACAGAACAAACTGAATTTAATGTATAATAACAATAGCTTAATTTTTACATAAAGACTATAAAATAAGAAATGACTAAAAACTGAAAATAAAAACATGACCCCCGGAGCAGGACAATCTAAAGTTCCCATGTTTTCCTTTATAAACTTGTCTTCCTGTGTGTGACAGCAAAGCCGTGTCAGTGCACCGGCCAGTGGGACGGAGGCACCTACACCATCCTCCCCAAGTGCCTCCCGGACCCTCTGCAGTTCAACAAGTACTGGTTCAGTGTCAGCAACAACCAGCAAAAACCCAAAGACGTGGAGGACAGTGTGAGCCAGTGCATCGGCCTCGACGCTTCTCCTGCTCCTGCTTCTATCAGGTACAAACACAGACCCAACCAGACCCAACCAGGCCTAACCAGGCCCAACCAGACCCAACCAGACCTAACCAGGCCCAACCAGACCCAACCAGACCTAACCAGGCCCAACCAGGACCAACTACACATAACCAGGACCAACCAGGCCCAACCAGGCCTAACAAGGCCTAACCAGACCCAACCAGCCCCAACCAGGCCTAACCAGGCCCAACCAGGCCCAACCAGGACCAACTAGACCTAACCAGGACCAACCAGGCCCAACCAGAAAAACTGGTTTTCTGAAAACTCTGATAATTTTTCTGTGAATCAGATTTAAGTTTTTCAGGGAAACAAACAATAATTTTCACAGATTTGTAGAGGATTGTTCTGACTCTTTTGAAACATGCCACAAAACAATGACATTTGTCCCAGTCCGGTCTGCGCAGACGGCAGTGGGTCAGACAATTCTGTTCTGTCCCAGTCCGGTCTGCGCAGACGGCTGTGAGTGTGCGGTTCTGTTCTGTCCCAGTTTGGTCTGCGCAGATGGCAGTGGGTCTGACGGTTCTGTTCTGTCCCAGTTTGGTCTGCGCAGACGGCAGTGGGTCAGACGGTTCCGTTCTGTCCCAGTCCGGTCTGCGCAGACGGCAGTGGGTCTGATGATTCTGTTCTGTCCCAGTCCGGTCTGCGCAGACGGCAGTGGGTCAGACGGTTCCGTTCTGTCCCAGTCCGGTCTGCGCAGACGGCAGTGGGTCTGATGATTCTGTTCTGTCCCAGTCCGGTCTGCGCAGACGGCAGTGGGTCTGACGGTTCCGTTCTGTCTCAGTCCGGTCTGCGCAGACGGCAGTGGGTCTGACGGTTCTGTTCTGTCCCAGTCTGGTCTGTGCAGACGGCTGTGACTCTCAGGACTCTGATGTGACAGTGAGACTGAACTGTGATGTAGCCCTGTGTCCCACTGACGTCAAGTGGAATATCGAGGACTGGAGGGACAACAGCTCCTGGACGGTAGGCTACTGCTGACACCTCATACCCCGGCTCTGGCCCGGGACTCAGAGGTTCAGAAGTTAATGATGATTTTTTTGTGGTTTGTGTTTCCAGGAGGAGACCAGGAGCTGTTACATTGAAGCAGGAAGAAGACCCCTGAATTTTGAAAAAGACAAAGACAACACATTCAAAGTGACAAAAAGCACTCTGAGTGATGCTCGAGCTGAGGGACAGAACGTCAGAGTGGTTCTGACGACAGGTGAGAACCCTTCAGCCATTGGATAAAAACTGTTTAACGTGAATTTAATAGGTTTAGTTTTTTTTTCTCTTCTCTTTCAAAACTCCATCTAAAACCTGCAAAAATCCAAGTAGAACCTGTTTTTCTAACCTGTCTTTTCTCTCTGTAGTGTTTCCAGGTTCGATTGTTCCTCTGTTCACCTCATACACTATCGACACCCACCCCTCTGGGACCACTCACAGTCCAGCTCTGACCTCAGCCCGTCCCATCACCACCAAGACCCCCCCTCAGACCACCCCTCAGACCCCCCCTCACACCTCTCTTCAGACCCCCACTCAGACCCCACACCTCTCTTCAGACCACCCCTCAGACCCCCTCAGACCACCCCTCAGACCCCACACCTCTCTTCAGACCCCCACTCAGACCCCCACACACCTCTCTTCAGACCACTCCTCAGACCCCCTCACACCTCTCTTCAGACCCCCACTCAGACCCCCTCACACCTCTCTTCAGACCCCCACTCAGACCCCCTCATACCTCCCCCACACCTCTCTTCACACCACCCCTCAGACCCCCTCTCACACCTCTCCTCACCCCACCCCTCAGACCATCCCACAGCCCACTGCCCCTCCAGACCTGTCCTGCTCCGTGACCCCCTCCAACGGGACAGTCCTGCAGTTGTTCAACATCAGCTGTACCACGCTACGGCCCTGTCCTCGCTGTAACTACTGCTTCAGACCCAGCTCAGGTGAGCAAGTCCAAACCAAGTGTTGTGTCTGCAAGTGTTGTGTCTGCAGGTGTTGTGTCTGCAAGTGATGTGTCTGCAAGTGTTGTGTCTGCAGGTGTTGTGTCTGCAGGTGTTGTGTCTGCAGGTGTTGTGTCTGCAGGTGTTGTGTCTGCAGGTGTTGTGTCTGCAGGTGTTGTGTCTGCAAGTGTTGTGTCTGCAAGTGTTGTGTCTGCAAGTGTTGTGTCTGCAGGTGTTGTGTCTGCAGGTAAACTCTTGTGTCTGCAGGTAAACTCTTGTGTCTGCAGGTTTTGTGTCTGCAGGTAAACTCTTGTGTCTGCAGGTAAACTCTTGTGTCTGCAGGTGTTGTGTCTGCAGGTAAACTCTTGTGTCTGCAGGTGTTGTGTCTGCAGGTAAACTCTTGTGTCTGCAGGTGTGTCTGCAGGTGAAGTGTTGCGCTGCAGTGGGAGCAGTCACACGTCTCTGTACCTGCCTCTGGGACAGCGTCAGCTCAACTACAGCCTCTTCATCAACGTAACAACAAAGAGTGGAAACTTCAGAGCCAGCACCGTTGTGTCTGCTCAGGTCAGCTGCGTCTACACTACACTTTAACACTTTAAAGTGTCCACAAACACTTTCTTTATCACCTGTTCTCAGTAAAATCCTTGTCAGTCCTGGTTTGGTTCGATCTCTGTGTGGTTCACAGGTGGTGGACGTCTCAGGTTCTTCAGTCCAGTTTCTGAAGGACTCGGTGAAAAGTGCCGTGGACCAGCTCTCGTCTCAGGGGCAGCTCTCGGGAGAGACTGTGGGGCAGCTGTTCTCCTCTGTGGCCGATAAACTCAACTCTCAGAGCGACTCCGAAAGTGACAAAGAGGACAGACAGGAAGTGAGTACAAGAACAAACTGATGCTGCGTTCATGCTCTCCTCTGAGACAGGACTTCCTTGAGTTCATGTTTGCACAGAGTTGTCTGCTCTGCTCACGGAACCAAATCCAGAGGACATTTCTTATTCACTTTTTCTCCAGCCAAGAAAGACCAAACTAATTCTTGTTTCAAACAGAAAAAGACCTATAATTGTTAAAATTGGCATGTAATACTATCATACAGGTGTTTATGAAGTAAAGAGTAAAGTTTCATGGACTGGAGAACATCCAGATAATTGTTTTCCACGTCTGCTTTGGATTATAAAAGTGAGAACATCTGGTGATGGTAACACATTTGTCATTTAACATCTTTATTTGTGAGCACATCTACACATATCCGTTATGGACTAGATGCCACTTGTGCTTGAGGCGTAACCATGGTGACAGAGTCTCTGTGGTTCAGGCTGTGCAGGACAGCGGAGGCAGGAGCGAGCACGAACACAAGACTAATCTTTTTACTGGGGCAACAGGAAGCAGAGTCAGAAAGAGGTCAGGTGGGTGAGCAGAAGATCAGTCTGTTATCTGATCATGAAGAAGATTCCAGCAGAGTGAGCATATATCATGAGGTGAAGGAAGAGCGGAAAACCCTGCGGACAGAAGGAAACCTGGAGCTGGCCTGGAGCTCGGGAGAATGGAGTGACTGTGAGGCAGATGTGTGGCTGGGTCTGAAAGCTCTTTCCTCGTGTTCACAGCTCCGTGAGTCGATGCTGAAGCTGCTGCAGGAGGTGGTCAGAGCTGCTCCCTGTGGGTCTCCAGTACAAGTCCAGGTCATCGCCTCAGGACTGGCCTCAGTGGTTCAGAGCGGGTCCGAGATGAGCCCGGCCGATCAGGTACAGACTCTACACGAGAGTGTTGGGCCGGTGGTAGGATGGTTTTTGAGATGTGGATTCTTGCAGGAGGGAGCGTCTCAGCTGCTGTCCAACCTCAGCTCGTCTCTGCTCCAGATGGACCTCAGCGATGATCCTGAGTCCAGAGAAGCTCTAGTGTCTGCAGTCGAGAGCATCGTGACCGGAGCCAGCAACATCTTCGACTACTCCTCCGACGTACGACTTTACTAAATCAAACTCTGTGCTCGTGTCTTTGAACCCGTCCATGTTTGTTTCAGCTCTGTTCAAATACTGTAGCTTTCACTTCTGCTGTAGAAAGTGCTTAATGAGTCCTCAACAGGTTTTAAAACAAAAAACAACAAATGCATGATAGTTTACTGCCAATATTTGTAAAGTTTCATTTTTATTAATTCCAGTTTTATTTGGAGTTCAAAGGTTTTAGTTGGATTTAAACAGGTTTTGTCAGGATTTAAACTACAGACTCAGTAACACAGAGGTTTTCAAACAGACGTCAACAGATTTATTTACAGCCATTATTCATAAATGTATTTTATTGCTGTTTGTTTGGCTCTGGATCAAACTCAGGGAAAAGAAAGAGGCTCAAATTGCAATCACCCATCGTTTCAGATTCCACTTATTATTTAGATTTTGTCCCAGCAGCAGCTACAAAGAGCCGTTAACGAGGCTCTGTTTTTTAATGTGAACCTGCTGCTTCTTCACAGACTGAGCTCCAGCTGTGAGTGGGCCATACTAATCAATCAAACATTTATACGGCTCCTTACAACGATCACAGATTTACCAGTGTGTACAAAAAATAAATAAACATACTTACAATACGTTAAAAACACATAACCTTAATAAAACAGAGCAGTGCCAAAAGCCAGTCGAAATAAGTGGGTCTTAAGTTTGGCTTTAAACAGAAGCAGGTCAGTGATGAACTCATTGAGTTTAGGACCGACCACTGCAAAAGAACGACCGCCCACTGTTTGATCCGGGACCGAGGGACTTAAACAGAACGTACCAACTGCATTAAAAACAAACATTAAGATTTGAAAATAGATTCTGACCTGGACAGGGAGCCAGAGCAGAGAGGACAGGACAGGTGTTATGTTTTGTTGCAGATTTTTGACCACATGGTTAGCGTACGGGCCAAAGCAACAGACCAGGACCTGAAACACTTTTTTTACTCATTCAAACTGAGGAACTTCTGAGACACACAGGTCACCTGCGTACAGGTGAAAGGATGTATTGTGACTAAATATCTGAATAAATATTACTAATACCATTCATTAATCACTGGTTCACAAATGTTTTTCATCGGGCTTTTGTTTCTTTTCACTGAGACTTGTAGCTTCTGTGCCTCACATTAAAGAATACTGTGATCTCTTTTGAAGAGTTTATCCAAAGAAATAAACCAGAAAAGATCATTAAGAGACTAATTCTGTGACTTTAACAAACATTTTTAATCCAAACAGAAATCAAACAGAAGTCTCTTCACAAAAAGAATAATAAACCTTCATCCATCTAAAACCTGTTCTGATCCATCTAAAACCTGTTCAGATCCACCTAAAACTTGTTTAGGTCCAACTAAAACCTGTTCAAATCCACGTAGAACCTGCTGAAGTTGTGAAGTTTTGGTTGGATGTAAAGTCATATTTCTTGACTCTAATAATCTGTTTTGTTGAAAAGCCTGTTATGTTCTTTCCCAGAGAAATGTGTCGGACGTCCTGCTGGCGGCGCTGGAGAACACTCAGAGCGCTCTGTTGAATGGCACAGAGTCAGGGCAGGGTCCCACAGTGATCCAGCAGGGACACATCGGTCTCCTGGTCCATCGGTGGGTCCTGTAGCTGCTGCTCATTATCACAGGCACTTTATATCTTCACCAGAACACCCCTCTCCATTTCCAGATCAGTCAGTTTAAACAAGCCCAAAATAATTATAATAATAATTTCAGTTTAAGCCACAGCAGAGTGTTCTAGTTGGAGCTCACCCTAGACCTCAGAAGGCCCGAAGTTTCTTTCCAATCTGATCAGCCTTGATGATTCAGTAATAACCATATCATCCATGTCTCCTGTGTTTTCTTCAGAGTTCGTCCAGAAAGTGTCCAGACCTCCTCCATTTCTCTCCCAAACTGCTCCTGCCCCTCCTTCTTTCTCCAGTCGCTGCCGTCCTCCATCTTCAGCTCCGTCCACACCGTGGACATCAGAGTAGGTCACCACCTTATGTTTACACTGTTCAGAGAGAGAGGAGGCACAGATTCTTCTTCTTATTCACACTAAACAACTTCTTTGTACGGTATATTTTTGGACATGTCTGGTGTCGTTCACAGATGATGAGTTTCCAGAAAAACCCGTTCTCCTGGAACCCGAGGGGGAACATCACTGCTCCCCTCGCTGCTCTGAAACTCTCCAGCGAAAACGGCTCCATCATCCCGGTCCTGGACCTGAGCCAGGACATCCAGGTGAGTCATACACTGGTGTGTAGTTCGAAACCCTCTGCAGAAACAGGCACTAACTGGTGTTTATGTGGTAATTATTTTTCACAGATTCTATTGCCGAACCCTGTGTCGCAACAGCTGAACTCATCTGTTCTGGATTTAAGGAACTTCAGTACGACCACCATCGACCTGCCCTCGGCCGAACTCACGCTGGTTATAAAGGTGACCATGGGTTTCAGCAAGATTGGATCTCTAGGATCAAACTGTTATATCCCTTTTAATGGCATTAAACATTGTTGTTTCTTCTTTTCTAAAAATATTAAAGATGGTTCCGTCAAAAGATCCTTTTCCGTTCAAAGTCTACCTCGGACACAACACCTACCCGACAGACTCCAACCACGTGGCCATGACTGAGATGCCTCACGACGGAGCAACACTGGGTCAGTTTTCTCTCATGTTTAAAACATATATCCTGGTTTAAACAGGCTTAAGTTGGATAAATGTATTAAACCCTTCGGTGTCCTTCAGAGGAGCGGTACACCTGGCTGCTGGACCCTGAGGCCTTGAGGGGAAACTCAGGGCGGCATTACCTGGTGGTGAGGCCCATCGTTGGTCCTGGAGTTAAATCTGTAAACACCAGTCTCTACATCAGTCCCATCGCCACCAGCTGTAAATTCTGGAACGAGGTGCAGCTGGAGTGGAGCACCGCCGGCTGTAGGGTGAGTATTTCTTCTCTAAACCCTCCCTCTGGCCTTTGAACCCTCTCTCTGGTCTCTAAACCCTCTCTCTGGTCTCTAAACCCTCTCTCTGGTCTCTAAACCCTCTCTCTGGTCTCTGAACCCTCCTTCTGGTCTCTAAACCCTCTCTCTGGTCTCTAAACCCTCTCTCTGGTCTCTAAACCCTCTCTCTGGTCTCTAAACCCTCTCTCTGGTCTCTAAACCCTCCCTCTGGTCTCTAAACCCTCTCTCTGGTCTCTAAACCCTCCCTCTGGTCTCTAAACCCTCTCTCTGGTCTCTAAACCCTCCCTCTGGTCTCTAAACCCTCTCTCTGGTCTCTAAACCCTCCCTCTGGTCTCTAAACCCTCTCTCTGGTCTCTAAACCCTCTCTCTGGTCTCTAAACCCTCCCTCTGGTCTCTAAACCCTCTCTCTGGTCTCTAAACCCTCCCTCTGGTCTCTAAACCCTCTCTCTGGTCTCTAAACCCTCCCTCTGGTCTCTAAACCCTCTCTCTGGTCTCTAAACCCTCTCTCTGGTCTCTAAACCCTCCCTCTGGTCTCTAAACCCTCTCTCTGGTCTCTAAACCCTCTCTCTGGTCTCTAAACCCTCTCTCTGGTCTCTAAACCCTCCCTCTGGTCTCTTTTCTCCAGGTGGGGGTCGGGACCACTCCTCAGGTGACTCAGTGTCTCTGTAACCACCTGACGTTCTTTGGTGGCTCGTTCTTCGTCACTCCAAACCTGGTGGACCCCTCTCGCTCTGCAGAGCTGTTTGGGACCTTCACAGAGAACCCTGTTGTGGTCTGCTTTGTGGGGGCTCTGTTTGTGCTCTACGTCCTGGTTCTGATCTGGGCACGACACAAAGACATTCAAGACAAAGCCAAGGTTTGTCTTCAAAAGAAAGCAGTCTGTTGTTTATTCAATAGATCGACTGTAATATGCAACACTTTATAGCCTCTATAACTCTTTTTGGACTCAGTGAGGGTTTGGAGCAGATAAGTGTTTGTTTGGTGTTTTATTCATGTTCTTGCTCGAGTGCAGCGGAGGGACCTGACAGATCCTTCAGACTCAGCCGAGACAACTAAGCTTCAGGAGGAGATTATATCTGACCATACTGTAAAACAAACTGGTATTCTAAAGTCTTATGTTGGTCACTTGGGCTGATCCCACGAGGTCTGGACTCACTCCTGAACTCTGGAGGTCGTCTGTGATGAGCCTGTATCTGTGAGGTTGTCCTTCCGGAGGATAGAGTTAAGTCCCAGATTCTGAAGTTCTGAGGTCGCCCACGGGCCGATATCTTACTGCATATAGCCTTCGATGATAAAAAGTTGTGTTTTGCCTGTGAGAGAGATACCGCTCACACCATCACACTGCCCCAGGGAAAGGGTTAGGGTTAGGGTTCTTCTCCAACTACAAGAAGCTTCCATTCATCCATTCACACACACATTCACTCACCACAGACACAGACACTCAAGGCAAGCAGGGGGAAGGGTCTTGCCCAAGGATACAACAACAGTATGAACCAGGGGGAGCAGGAATTGAACCACCAACCTTCCAGTTAAAGAAAGAATCAGACAGACTCACTGAAGCAGCACCTGAGACTCCGTGTTCCAGTCCTGGGACTTAATGTCATGTGTCCTCAGCTGTGTGTCTGTCTGGTCTCAGGTGAAGGTGACGGTGCTGGCCGATAACAACCCTCTGGATGAGTATCAGTATCTGCTGAGTGTGAGCACAGGACACCGACGAGGAGCCTCCACCTCCTCTCAGGTCTGAGCTCAACCTGGAATTTCAGTTTTATAGATTTAATTCCTGTTTTGACAATTAAAGTTAGTCCAGAGCCTTGCACTTCTTTATATTTTCTGAATAAGTGTCAAACAGCAGTTAAATATAGTTCTGTTATGGTTGTTACAATATGTTACGATAAGTCTAATGTTTAAAATTATAAGTAGACACCTGTCTGTTTGGAACTGAGCAGAGTTGGGGTTGTCTCCAGGTGACGGTGGTCCTGCTGGGGTCCGACGGCAGCAGTGAGCCTCATCATCTAACGGACTCTAAAAAACCCGTGTTCGAGCGAGGAGCAGTGGACATGTTCCTGCTGAGGACCAGGTTTTCTCTGGGACAGCTGCAGGCCGTCCGACTGTGGCACAACAACAGCGGCTCACACCCCGCCTGGTACGAGAGGGACGGGGGTTTACCGAGGCCGAGAAAACTCACACTGATATCAGAGTTTTGTCTCTGCAGCGTCTAATCTTTAAAAAGTCCAGTTGTTCAGGTTCTGTCGAGCTTAAACAGTCTAAAAGCACTCATCAAACCGCTCCAATGAGAATAATATTAGTGAGTAAAGACTTCATTAGGGCATATTTCAGTGTGTTGGGGCAGAGTCTGCACTCACAGTGGGACATTAGCTTTAATGAAGTCTTTTTTAAAACATCTTTAAAGTTGTGTTGTTGAACCCGAGGGCGTTGACGATCAGTAACAGTCAGGCTATAATTAAAAGAATACATCAGGTCCAGTAACCTCTTGATGTTGGTGATCCACAGTCTTTTTTAAAACCGTTAAGAGTCGGGCAGTCCCACAGCTCTTTTTATTTAACAGTTAAAAAGTAAAACGGGTGAGTGGTCCAGTGTTCTGTTAGAGGACAATAAAACATCAGGCTGGATGAGGGTCCTGTTGGGATTATGGATATTAAAAACTAATGACATAGAAAGAAGTGCCTGCTGTTTTAGTGGGGTTTTTCCAATAGTTATGCTCTGCGCTGAAGCTTTTCCAAGCGATTGCTTTGTCTAATGTTTAGGGCTTCTCCTCCTCGGTCAGGTTTGTGAGCAGTGTGACGGTGCAGGACGCACAAACCGGACACAAGAGTCACTTCCTGTGTAACTCGTGGCTGGCCGTTGACATCGAGGACTGTTCTCTGGACCAAGTGTTTCCTGCAGCGACAGAAGAGGATCTGAAGAGGTTCAGGTAAAATAACAAGTTAGAGGATTAAAAACCTGTTCAAATCCAACTAAATCCTTTTCAAGTCCAACTAAAACCTGTTCATATCCCTCTAAACCCCTCTCTGCTGCAGTAACCTGTTTTTTATGAAGACCACCAAAGACTTCAGCGACGGTCACCTGTGGTTCTCGGTCGTCAGTCGTCCTCCGAGCTCCAGCTTCACCCGAGTCCAGAGAGTGTCCTGCTGCTTCTCTCTGCTGCTCTGCACCATGCTCACCTCCCTCATGTTCTACGGCATCCCCACCGACCCCTCGGACCAGGTCATGGATCTGGGTACAGCTCCAGCTTTAGTCCTGCTTTAGTCCTGGCATAGACCTGGTTTAGACCTGGTATAGATCCTGGTTTAGACCTGGTTTAGTCTTGGTTTAGACCTGGTTTAGACCTGGTTTAGTCCTGGTTTAGACCTGGTTTAGACCTGGTTTAGACTTGGTTTAGACCTGGTTTAGACCTGGTTTAGACCTGGTTTAGACCTGGTTTAGTCTTGGTTTAGACCTGCTTTAGTCCTGGTATAGATCCTGGTTTAGACCTGGTTTAGTCCTGGTTTAGACCTGGTTTAGACCTGGTTTAGACCTGGTTTAGTCCTGGTTTAGACTTGGTTTAGACCTGGTTAAAAAAAAAGGACAATACAGATATAACAACCACATAATTTTTTTGTTGTGTTCAAATTCCAATAAAATATAAAAACACTATTAACACACGACAGCACATGCATCATAAAAACATTATTTTAATAACAATGACAGAGACAATTATGTTTAGGCAATACCATTATCCGTTTGAAAGTCTTTCTACAGCTCAGTGTCTGTGCTTTTAAATCTGAGGTCTTTTTCTTGAATCCACCATCAAAGTGAATCCGGTTGATATTCCATCATTTCCATGTCTGTCTTTAGGGCCTTGTTTCCACATCCAGAGCTGTGTGTGTGTCACATTTCAGCACAAACGATGTCTTTGGAGCAGAAAGCACTCGGTTGAACCCTCGTGATGCATTTACTGCCCTGTGCTCTGACGCTGTGTCCTGTTGGTCCCAGGTACCTTTGAGTTCACGTGGCAGCAGTTCATGATCGGAGTCCAGAGCTCTCTGATCATGTTCCCGGTGAACATCCTCATCGTCAGCATCTTCAGATACACTCAAGCTCGCGACCAACCCTGCTGCTCCAGGAAAACCAGGAAAACCAACCAGAACACAGCGGCTTTAGAGCGACTCACACAGGTCTGACTTCAGGCTCTAACCAGGTTTATAGTTTATTATAACCACATTTCACTCAGAGATATTTTTACTTTTGTAGAAAGTGACGCAAATCAATGAGTCTCTGTCAACGACAATGAACCCGACGAAGATCAAGACCAAACCTGGACCAGAACCAGACCTGGTCTCAGTTCTGTCTGAGCTGGAGGATTATGTTAAAAACAAAGCCCACAGCCCAGCATCAGGTGAGACTCTGTGACTCGAACAAAACCATGTTTTAAGTCAGTCGCTTCCTCTGAGGCTGTTTTCTCTCCTGAAAGTCCTCACAGTCTCTGTTCAGGGCTTTACTGTGGAGCACGAGTCTCTTTTACAGTTAAACTGGAGAAATACAATAATCCGACTGGAGTAGAGCCTTTAGAGACGTCTTATTGTTAATATAGAGTTAATACAGACATGTTTTAAACCTCTAGAACACGCTTCACAGAAGAGAGAGAGACAAAACATTATGAGTTTTTTATGAGTTTTTAAACCTAGACCCGGTGCACGTGGCAGAGTGGTTAGCACTCCTGCCTTACAGCAAGAAGGTCGTGAGTTCAAAAACCCAGCCGACTCAAATATTCTCGGCCGACTCCGGTCTTTCTGTGAGGAGTCTGCATGTCCTCCACGTGTTACCGTGAGTTCTCTCCGGGTACTCCGGCTTCCTCCCACCGTCCAAACACATGTACAGGTTAATTGGCAACTCTAAAGTGTCCCTAGTGAATGAATGTGAGACTGAATGGTTGTCTGTCAATGTATGTCTCTATATGTCAGCCCTGCGACTAACTGGCCACTGTCCAGGGTGTACCCCGCCTCAGGCCCAAAGCTGCTGGGATAGGCTCCAGTCACCCGTGACCCCTAACGGGACAAAGCGGTAGAAAATGAATGAATGAATGAATGAAACCTAGACCCTGGTTCAGTTTGGTTCAGACCGAGACCAAAGAGCAGCTGTTGTCCTAAAGTTAGACCAAACAGAGCAGCAGAGAAAGAGGTTTTAAAAAATCCTAGAGGACATAGATATAGTGGCATAAACAGTAATAATGGTGGTTCCATGTAACGGCTCGTCTTGTGTTTTTCCAGAGCTCAAGTTGAAAGAACCCTCTGAAACTGAAAAGACTGAGAACGGTCAGAGTCTGTTCCTTCAGCTGTGTCTCTTAGAGAAACAGCTGAGTCTGATGGAAGAGGACGGACTCTCGGAGCCTCAGAGCCATAGACAGGTTTTACAGAGGGTCCAGAGACTGAAGGAGCTGCTCCGAGACCAGACCAGACCCACGGCCGAGGACCAGGACCAGGACCAGGACCAGGACCACAAGTACAGACCTGTTTCTGATCACACTCAGTATTTACACTAAACTGACTGTATCCAGAGTTTTGTTCTTAAAATGTTCGGGCTGATGTTTACCTGTTTCTGACTCTCGTCCCTCTCTGTACCTTTTCTGTTCACACTCTACCTTTTCCATCGGGACCTCTACATAATCCACACTGTGACCTTGGCAGATTGGAAGCATGTACTAGAGAACGTGTTTGGAACATTTGTAGATGGTATCTTTCTTTAGTTTGTGAGAGTTAAGGGTTTTCAAAAGGGGGCGTGGTGATTAAAAAACAAATTAGTAAATTAGTTTCAGGCTTAGACCTTGTTGCTGAGGACGTGCTGTCAGTTCAACGTCCTGCTCTGTCCCGTCTCCAGACCGGACCCCTCGCAGGTGCCTGACTCCACTCAGAAGACCTCCTGCTGCTGCTGTGGAGGAGGAGCAGGAGGAGGGGGGGGTAAAGGTCTGCCCTGGTGGTTCGTCTTCGTCGGCTGGCTGCTGGTGGCCGGCACCAGTGTGGTGGCGGGCTACTTCACGATGCTGTACGGGCTGAAGTTTGGGAAAAAGCGCTCGGTCAGCTGGTTAGTCTCCATGATCGTCTCGTTCTTCCAGAGCCTCCTCGTCATCCAGCCTCTGAAGGTCAGTCCCACTCCGTCAGGCCAGGATTCACTGAAAATAAAATAAATGTTGTGTTTCTGCAGGTGCTGGGGCTGGCCGTGTTCTTCGCTCTCGTCACAAAGAAGATGGAAGATGAGGATTTACAAGAAGTGCAGATCCACGACGATGCGGGTCAGATTTCTGTTTTGGATTAATCCTTATTTTTAAGACCTGTTTTTCAGTAATGGCTTTATCAGATACACATCCTGTTGTTTGCCCCATTACTTCAGATTATTTTGTTTTTTTACAAGATTTAGTTTCATTCATTTTTATTCTGACTCTCTTTAAATAATACTCTACATAAGATTGTTAGTCTCCAGTAAAAAAATTATATTAACTATGAAAATCAGGGACGCTAGAATAAAGACAAAAGGGTTTTAGATTAAATTTATATTTTTATGTTTTCATTTTTTGCTGAAAACCTTCATGTTTCTAAATTGGATTTCACTAATATTCCAGAAACATAAAAAAAGCCCAAGCACAATATGACCTCCGCACCAATTATTTTCTACATTGGTGATTGACAGGTGTGAAGCCCCGCCCCCTTGTTTTGCCGATTGTTTATTGAGCCCAGAGACTTGAATTTGGGCGAAACACAGAGTCGTGCAGAGGGACAGAGTTTTATTATTATCAGATATTTTCATTTACATTAGCTTTATCTGTTCCTTTAGCGTTAGCACTAGCCTCAGAAAAGTCTGTAAGAGCCTCAACTTTCAAATCAGAAAGTGGGCCTGCTCTTTTTCCTGATCTATAATGAGTGTGTGTTTGTCCTCAGACCCGAGCAGGGCGCAACAGAGAGACCCGAGTCTGTACCAGCCTCCTCCTGTGGCCGACGTCGAGAGGATGAGGAGGAACCGGCTCAAAGAACAGAAGGCGTTCGCTCTGCTCACCGAGATCCTAGGTTTGAGTCTCACAGCAGCATCAGGATTAAAGATGAAGAAAATGTAGTGAATGGTTTCTTTGCCGTTGGAGAAGATCGGCGTTTATTCACTCAACATTTGAACATCACTGAAAATGCACTTTATTTAGTTTAAAAGCTCGCTCTGTTAGCATTTTTGTGATTTGAGGTCACAACCTTCAGTGGCTTTGTGAAAATAACGACAGATAATTACTTTTTGATGGTGAATAAATGCAGAGAAATCCAGCCTAGTCATAGCATCCTTCTGTTTTATTTGAAAAGAATCTTCATCTTCATCTTAATAAAAGAGGAAGCAGCTGATGTAAACTAATGAAGGCTGTAGAACAAGTGCAGGCTATAAAAACATGTGTGCTCTAAAAGTACGGAAATAGTGCGACAAAAAGAAATAAGAAAAATCCAAACTCAGAACTCACGTCCTCATATTGGACACATCCTTGTTAAGAACTCCTTCAGAAGTGGATCAGGACGTCCCTGTATTTAAGAAAATAGCAGTTTATATTGTGCTTTTTTTCCTCCCTCAAAAAATCTCTGTCTGTCACGTGTCTGACACGTGAGGTCTAGGACCTGAGGTCTGGGACCTGAGGTCTGGGACGTCAGGTCCTGGACGTGAGGTCTGGGACCTGAGATCTGGGACCTGAGGTCTGGGACCTGAGGTCTGGGCCCTGAGGTCTAGGACCTGAGGTCTGGGCCCTGAGGTCTGGGCCCTGAGGTCTAGGACCTGAGGTCTGGGACCTGAGGTCTAGGACCTGAGGTCTGGGCCCTGAGGTCTAGGACCTGAGGTCTGGGCCCTGAGGTCTGGGCCCTGAGGTCTAGGACCTGAGGTCTGGGACCTGAGGTCTAGGACCTGAGGTCTGGGCCCTGAGGTCTGGGCCCTGAGGTCTAGGACCTGAGGTCTGGGACCTGAGGTCTAGGACCTGAGGTCTAGGACCTGAGGTCTGGGCCCTGAGGTCTAGGACCTGAGGTCTGGGACCTGAGGTCTGGGACCTGAGGTCTGGGCCCTGAGGTCTAGGACCTGAGGTCTGGGACCTGAGGTCTGGGCCCTGAGGTCTAGGACCTGAGGTCTGGGACCTGAGGTCTAGGACCTGAGGTCTAGGACCTGAGGTCTAGGACCTGAGGTCTAGGACCTGAGGTCTGGGCCCTGAGGTCTGTGTCTCTGCAGTGTACGGGGGCTTCATGTGGATGCTGCTGCTCGTGGCCTACGGACAGAGGGACCCTAACGCCTTCTTCCTGAAGCAGCACATCCTGAACAGCTTCAGCCCCTCAGACTCCGACAGCATGAGTCTGCAGCAGGTCTTCGACTGGACCAACAGCTTCCTGCTCATAAACCTGTTCGGACCCTATCCAGGTACAGGCTCTTTAGAGCTCTTCAACACACCTCATGTTGTAATCAGCAATAAAAAGTGCTCTCTCTCTTGTGCATTTACAGCCTTTAAGTTACTTTAAGGTCAGTGTTAAATAATGTATTCAGACATGAGAGGATTACCTTTTTCATAAATGTGGGAAATTGTGAGTGTGATTAAAATTAAATCAAAGCCTGATGTTAAAACGAGAACAAGTTTCATCCATTTTTCAGTTTTTGTTTCCAGCTTTGTTCATTAATGCATCTACTCTGCCTTTTATTAAATCTCAGGACAATGTTTACTCTGAAAAACAAACTTCCATCGTCTGAGTTCATGTTTTATTTAAAACAAACTCAACCTCGAGCCATGATTTTATCTCATTTAGTGATTTTTAATTGCTCCTCGGAGACAACAGCTTAAATAGTTCAATCAGAAATATGAGCAATTATAATTATACCTTATTATTTTGATTGTGGCCTGGAGCAGGAGCTCACTGTGAAGGACCCGCGCTGTTTAAGAGCGGCTCCTTCAGGTCTGAACACAAACACAAAAGAGCCAGAGTGTTTTTGTAATCAGGAGACTTTATAGGTTCATGGATGTTCTTGAATTCTGGATGTGGTCGTTTTATTAATCCGTGTGCTGAGACTGGACGGTGGCGTTGGGTCTTTATTGAGTTGTTTGTTTAATGTGTGCTCATATTTGATGTTAATAATTGTTCTGTAGGATTTATCACTGATGGAAACTCAAAGTTGGTGGGCAGTGCTCGTCTGCGTCAGCTCCGAGTGCGGGGCTCGTCCTGTGAGACCCCGGACATCGTGCACTTCCCCAGAGACTGTAACGCCCCGTACTCCTGGCACTGGGAGGACATGGGCTCCTACGGCCCCGGCTGGACGGCCCCCGGTAACAGCAGCGACCCCTGGAGCTACCGGAGCCAGGCGGAGCTGAGGGCCAGTCCTCTGTGGGGCCGCAGCGTGCTGTACAGGGGAGGGGGGTACGTGGCAGAGCTGGGGCCCGACCTGGACAACGCCAAAACGTATGACTTCATCTAAACCACTTCAGAATAAATATTATCAGCTTTAATGCTTTGTACATTTAGACTCCCACCTGCAGCGTTTACGTCGGCTTTAGAGCCACTCTACGGTCCGAGGGCCACATGTGGCCCCTTGAGCTGTTTAATCTGGCCCGGCCAAGCATTTACTAATATTTTATTGATGATTAAAGCCTATATTTTTCCTTTTCCTTCAATATTCTGCAGTGTCCAGTTGATTCCACTACGACATGCTCCAAACAGGGTCTTTCCTAAAGCTACAGCTCTGCTCTCAGAGTTGTCACTGGTTTTAGAACAAACTGTTGGAGTGGATCTAAACCTGAGGAGCAGCAGCTGTGAATAAACTGTTTTTTAGTTCAGACTTTAAACTATTGGCAAAATAAAGACGTTCATATTGAGCTTAAGTGAGTTCCTCGTGTTGGCCCGGGCCTCCACAAGAGTCCATTGTTCTAATGTGGCCCTTGGGGGAAAAGAATTTCCCACCCCTCTTTAGAGTCTCAGCCCCAGACAGCCCCCCTCTGTCTGAAACAGAAAGCTTCACTTTACTGAAGGATATTACCCATAATCCCTTCTGTTGAGACGCTTCAAAAACTGAGGCTGTTACCTTTAAGTCCACACTTTCCAAACACCGGCTCAAGGCCTTAAAGTGGGTCAGGAGCCTATCCCAGCAGCTGGTCGCAGGGTTAACACTTAGGGACAGACATTGACAGACAACCCTTCACCCTCACATTCATTCACTAAAGTTTAGCATTTGCTCAGGATTCTCAAAATAATGCCGTAAGTAGAAACAAAACAATGTAAATCCTTTTAGAGAACAACCCAATCAAGTTTCTGATTGGGTTTGTTTTACCCACATCTCTTGGTGACTGTGTGTATTTTTGGACCAAATGCAGGAAGTGACGATAAAACATAAGAAGAAGGTATCACTCGTGTTTATGAAACACACAGATGATGCTCTAAGTGTTGTATTGTTGTGTAATATTTTGGATGACTTGTGCTTTATGTACTTATTTAGTTATGCATGTGTTTACTTTATGTGCCTTATGCTTTTGTATGGTTCATAATCAAGTATGGGATGTTTTATTAATACATCTAGCAACCTATTAATAGAAAACAGAAATATAATGTCAGTATATGGTTTTGAACATAATTCGTTTAATGCACACACACAAAAGAAGACCTAATGAATGTTTTTTGGACTCTGTAATAAACCCTGTTTGTGAATGAGGTGTTCCTGAGTGTGTCTCTGTCTCCACAGGACTCTGCAGGAGCTCATCTCTCTCAAGTGGCTGGACTCTCGCACCAGAGCCGTGTTTGCAGAGTTCACCGTCTATAATGCTAATGTCAACCTCTTCTGCGTCGTCACTCTGCTGCTGGAGACCGTCGCAGCTGTCGGTGAGAGACTGGCCCAATCTGATGAACTCACGTTATTTTAGATAAAAGATTGAGAAGAATCAGGCTCTGGCTCTGTGTTTGTTCCCAAAATAATTCAATAAATGACAAGAGGAAACTACTACTGGTGCAAAACAGAGCAGCTTCATCTAAATCTTCATCTTACTGCAGATTAAAAACACACAAGGAACTGAGATTGGAACAGTTTTAGTTGGATTTGAACAGGCTTTAGATGGATTTGAACAAGTTTTAGATGGATTTGAACAGGTTTTAGATGGATTTGAACAGGCTTTAGATGGATTTGAACAAGTTTTAGATGGATTTGAACAGGTTTTAGATGGATTTGAACAGGCTTTAGATGGATTTGAACAGGTTTTAGATGGATTTGAACAGGCTTTAGATGGATTTGAACAGGTTTTAGATGGATTTGAACAGGTTTTAGATGGATTTGAACTGGTTTTAGATGGATTTGAGCTGGTTTTAGTTGGATTTGAACAGGTTTTAGATGGATTTGAGCTGGTTTTAGTTGGATTTGAACAGGTTTTAGGTGGATTTGAACTAGTTTTAGATGGATTTAAACAGGTTTTAGATGAATTTGAACAGGTTTTAGATGGATTTAAACAGATTTTAGATGGATTTGAGCTGGTTTTAGTTGGATTTAAACAGGTTTTAGATGGATTTGAACAGGTTTTAGATGGATTTGAACTAGTTTTAGTTGGATTTGAACAGGTTTTAGATGGATTTGAACAGGTTTTAGATGGATTTGAACTAGTTTTAGTTGGATTTGAACAGGTTTTAGATGAATTTGAACAGATTTGAAGTAAGTTTCAAAACACAGGATATAGTTGAGAAAACCCCACAGAAGCCAACAGTCTACAGACTATATTATTATATTAAAGTCAGAATCGTGTAAAAGTCTTTCCTGTTTCCTCAGGAGCGTTCGAGTTCCAGAGCGAGCTGCGGACGGTGCGTCTGTACCCGTCGACAGGAGGACTGTACGTGTTCGTGATGGCGGCTGAGATCTTATACATGCTCTTTATTCTCTATTACATGTTCGTCCAGGTGAGAGCTGTCATCTCCATAAAGAGCTCAATTAACTCGGCATAATTAAACACCTGGTGTGGTTTGAACCATAAAAAACCTTTGATCCTAACTCATTTCTTGTATATTAACAATGAAGCGGCTCTGAATCCACGGGACATGTGTGATTAGTGCAGCGATGGAAAGAGGTTTTAATGCCTTTAGTTATAGTTTCTTTTTTTTCTCTTAAAGGGACATGTGCGTGTTGATGAACAGACACGAGACACAGCCACATGAAAGTAAACATGCCTCTCTGTCCCAACATTCTCACACATTTATACACCATAACATGTAACATTCAGGAGCAAGGCCAACAAGGCCTGTTTTTCAGAACAAAAGTACGAAACCATTACAGTCTGGGTGCACTTTTTTTAAAACTCAAATGGGTATTGGCTGCACTTATGTTCGGAAAGACTGCATATTGTGTTTCGTTCATAAGTTGTGTGTCATTTTGGTGAATATATGTCTTTATGTTCAAGACTAAAGCTGCTGTCTGCTCCAGAACAAGACTCATTAAACACAGGCTTCATCTGAGCTGTGGCACACACTTTAGATACATTTTCAGTGTTTAGCTTCTCTTTCTGTCTCGGCTTGTATCCACCGCCTGCTCCAAAGACTCTAAAGACCAGATTTATATTTTTTACATAAGTCATAAAATAAAGTAGAATGGCACTTTGTATTAAGACCAGTTCACACGGGAAACTTTTCAACAGTAAATATGTTCACAGCAGAGACTCGAGTCCAGCTCCACACAGTCGGAGAAATGAAGCAGAGGAACAGTTCTTTCTTATCCAACCACACTCTACTCTGTAGCTAGTTCTATCCCGTCGCCAGGTTAACTCTTCTTTTAACTCAGGGTCCAGTGCTTTAGCCTCATTAACACCGGCCCGTTTTCAGAGTCCGGTGTAGGTTTGTGTAATAAATACTGCAGGTCCAAAGAGCATAATGTCAGGTTTGGAGTGAGTGGCTGCAGTGGGACAGAGGACAGGACTAAATGTGTCTGTTCTGTTGTGTTTAGGCCAAACGGATGAAGAGCCAGCGCTGGTCCTACTTCAGGACCAAGTGGAACCTGCTGGAGCTGAGCATTATTGCTCTGAGCTGGAGCGCTGTGGCTGTCTTTATCCAGAGAGCACTGCTCGGGGACAGGGACATGAGATACTACCAGGACCACAGGGACAAGTGAGACCGGGTTTAGACTGGGTTAGATAGGTTTAAACATGTTTCAGATAAATCTTAGGCAGTTTTAGTTTGGGTTGGAACAGGTTTTAGTTGGATTTAAATATGTTTTAGATGGCTTTTATATTGGATTTGGTCTTCATCTGGTTTAACTGGAGCCTGTAAATGCGTCTCTTTCTCTTTTATTTGACAGATTTCCCAGTTTCTACGACACAGCAGCCGCAGACGCAGTTCTGCAGTACCTCATTGCCTTCATCATTCTCCTGTCGACCGTTAAACTGTGGCTCCTGCTCAGACTCAACGCCAAGATGAACATGATCACAGCGGCGCTGCAGCGAGCCTCAGGCGACATTGGAGGCTTCCTGCTTGTTATTGTGGTCATGCTGCTGGCCTACGCTACCACCGTGAGCCTTTTACACATCCCACTGCCTCAGAGATACTTGAGTAAACCTGTAACCAGGAGACTCTGCTGAAAAACAATATCATGTCTTTGTTGGTTTTAACTTCAGAAAGATATAGTACAACATGAGTTTTCAGCACCACATTTACAGCGTTGCCATAAAAACATCTGTGTCTGGCCTCAATTTGTACAAAACGTGAGGTGTCTCATTAACTTGGCCTGTTCAATGGAATAAGTGTGGGCCAGGCAGCAAAAACATGCTATAAATGTTACGTCCAGCTCCTTTATAGGGTTTACTCATTATTTGCAAAGTTCTGTGAGTGGGGATCTAGCTTTTATTAAATTGTCATAAAGCCTCACTCTTTTGTCTCTAAAGTGCACGTGTTTTTCTCTCCTCAGTGTAATGTGATGTACGGCTGGCAGATGGCGTCTTATAAAACTCTGGTAGATTCACTGGTGACGCTGGTGAAACTGCAGCTGGGCATCTTCAACTACGACGAGGTGCCAATCTTCTGTAACCTTCATGTCTTAGATTAGTGTTAAACCTGTGTTCACAGCTGTGTTTACACCTGTGTTACCCTTATGTTACCCCTGTGTTTACGCTTTTGTTTACGCCTGTGCTTATGCCTGTGTTACACTGGTGTTACACCTGTGTTACGCCTGTGTTACGCCTGTGTTTACGCCTGTGCTTATGCTTGTGTTACACTGGTGTTACGCCTGTGCTTATGCTTGTGTTACACTGGTGTTACGCCTGTGCTTATGCTTGTGTTACACTGGTGTTACGCCTGTGTAACGCCTGTGTTTATGGCTGTCTTAAGCATGTGTTACACCTGTATTACGCCTGTGTTACGCCTGTGCTTATGACGGTGTTATACCTGTGTTTACGTCTCTGTTACACCTGTGTTTATGCCTGTCTTAAGCATGTGTTATGCCTGTGTTAAGCCTGTGTTACACCTGTGTTTACACCTGTGTTACACATGTGTTTACGCCTGTGTTACGCGTGTGTTTACGCCTGTGTTACACCTGTGTTTACACTTGTGTTACACCTGTGTTTACACCTGTGTTACACATGTGTTTACGCCTGTGTTACGCCTGTGTTACACCTGTGTTTACATCTATGTTACACCTGTGTTTATGCCTGTGTTACGCCTGTGTTACACCTGTGTTACACCTGTGTTACACATGTGTTTACACCTGTGTTTACACCTGTGTTACACCTGTGTTTACACCTGTTTTACACATGTGTTTACGCCTGTGTTACGCCTGTGTTTACGCCTGTGTTTACGCTTGTGTTACACCTGTGTTTACACCTGTGTTACACCTGTGTTATGCCTGTGTTACACCTATGTTACACATGAGTTTACATTTCTGTTACGCCTGTGTTATGCCTGTGTTACACCTGGGTCACGCTTGTGTTTACATTTCTGTTACACCTGTGTTACGCCTTTGTTACGCCTGTGTTACACCTGTGTTATGCCTTTGTTATGCCTGTGTTACACCTGTGTTACACATTAATTTACATTTCTGTTACGCCTGTGTTATGCCTGTGTTACACCTAGGTCACCCTTGTGTTTGCACCTGTGTTACACCTGTGTTATGCCTGTGTTACACTTGTGTTACACCTGTGTTTATGCCTGTGTTATGCCTGTGTTACACTTGTGTTACACCTGTGTTTATGCCTGTCTTAAGCATGTGTTACGCCTGTTTTACGCCTGTTTTACACCTGTGTTACACTAGTGTTACATCTGTGTTACACCTATGTTTACACCTGTGTTACACATGTGTTTACGCCTGTGTTACGCCTGTGTTACGTCTGTGTTAGGCCTGTGTTATGCCTGTGTTACACCTGTGTCACGCTTGTGTTTACATTTCTGTTACGCCTGTGTCACATTTGTTTGCGCTGGTCGTCTCCAGGTGTTGGACTTTAGCCCTGTGCTCGGGGCCATCCTCATCAGCTCCTGCGTCATCTTGATGAGTTTTGTGGTTCTGAATCTGCTGATCTCTGTGGTCCTCGTGGCATTTGAACACGAGAAGCTCCATCACCAGGTACAGAGCACAAACAGCACCTGTTAGAGTCAAAACCGCTCTGACCCAGACCAGGACCTGCCTTTTGAAACAAACCAGTTTTTGGCACTGACAATGCCCCTTTAAATATTTTTTCTAAATTTTTAAAATAAAATTATATACGTGTTAAAAAAGTGACTGGCTGGTTTATGACCTTTGACCCAGGCTGAGAGCAGTTTTGTCAACGCTGCAGGAAACACAGTGTATGGATCAGTGGTGAATTAGTCACTGACCACCTCAGAGCAGCCTAAAAGTGGATTACTCAAAATAAAGCAACAGTACTGGGTTAACACCATCAGAACTAATGAGAAAATGACTCTCAGAGAATCAACATCCTAAACTCAAGACAGAAAATAAAAGAACATACCATCTTCTCCTGTAGGCTTCTCTGCTCAGTCTCCACAGTAACAACTTCAGTGACTCCACCAGCGACGTTCGTTATGTGTTGTTCTAATGCTTTGCAAACATGATCTGTGACTTTCCACAGTTGTTCAAAACAAACCCTGTTGCTTTACTGATGTTAAAGCTCTGCTGTTGCAGGTTCATGGACAATATCTGCCTCTGCATCAGAAGAATAATGGTTTAAAATGACCTGAGCCACTCTTCGGTTTTCACAGTTAGAGCTAAACCCACTCACATTCCCTGCAGCAAAAACATCAGAAAGAATCTTCTGTCTGTGACTTATGCAGTTTTTAATATATCAGCTGCATATTAAAGTGTATTATTATTTAATGTGTGTCTGAGTTAATTCCATTAATAGTGCAGTAGACTTGCTCTGATCTAAAGTAAATGTTAAAAAGCTCAAAGGAGACATAAATAAAGTTGAGTCAGAAAAGTACAGAATGTAATCATAATAATTTCTCTGAGAAAGTTTATTTACTTCTCTGGACTTTATTAGAAAACATGTCATTTGCAGTTTTCTTTTGGTGAGATTGATTCATTTTCAGTTGTGCTCTTGTCTCTCAGCCGTCCGACGAAGAGGAGATCGTGGAGATATTGCTGAAGAAGATCTTGGGTCTGTTTGGGATCAGTTACAGACTCACTGAGACTCAGGACCAGCTCGGTCTAAACAACAGAGACACAGTCCAACGAGGACCGGTCCAAACAGAGCTGAAGTCTCCACAGTAGATTCATTCTTTAGAGACTCAGACTGGGACTTCACCTGATGATGACTCAGACTAGACCGGGCCCAACTCGGACTTGGACTCGACTCGGACTTGGACTCGACTCGGACTCGACTTGGACCAGTCTTCAGTGGCACCGGCTCGACTCTGGCTCTTGCTCTGTCTGTGGGGGATTTGTTTAAAACTGTTCATTAGTGTTTCTTTAGAATCTTTATTTAATCCTCTGAACGCTCCACTCGAATATAGAACTGTATCTGAAATACTCATTTACTTCAAAGATTAAAAGAAAACGTCTTGTTGAAACCGGTCTTAGTGCATGTCTAAAGTCACCTCTAGTTTATTATTTATTGTTAATTCATTCATATTTATTGTCAAACTACATTAAATTGTGTTGCATTAAACCATTTTATTTTGTGTATTCAAATAAAGTAACGTTTTAATCCAAATGTCTTCTACCTTAAACAGAAATAAATGAGAAAATGTTTATTGTTTTTATCAAAAGATTGTTTTTAATGCTGAGCAGGCACTTTTTTTTTTTTTTAGAACATTCCACAGAAAAACAAAGTTAGAAAATACATCAAAAATATAGTTTAGAAGTCAGCATCTGGTCTGGTTCACATCCAGATGCCTACTTCTAAACTATTTTATACCACAAAAGTGACCCACGACCTGAACAAACGCAAGTCTCCACAGAATTTAGTTGAATTTGAACCTTTTACCAAATTATTCTTATTTATTATTTATTAGTATTATAAAATTCTGCCTTAAATGTCATCTCTATTTTTCCTTTCGACCTAAACTCTTGGGCCTGAAGTTTATGAAACAGATGGAGTCAGTGCAAACTTTTAATTACATTTTTAAATGAGAGGAGCTGAAGGAGCTGGTCTCTGAAGGAAACACATGGAGGCTCTGGGCTTTAAAATAAACTACCACAGGGCAACGTGTCTGAGAAAAGAAGCTCCACAAAAACATGGAATAAGATTTAAAATGGCCGACTTCAAGATGGTGACAGACAAAGTATTAAAAAACTAAAACATCTAATCCAACTAAAACCGGTTCAAATCTAATTAAATTTGTTCAATTTTAATTCAGGTTTTAAATTGAACTTCAATATGAGCAGGTCTTAGTTGGATTTGAGCAGGTATTAGTTGGATTTGAGCAGGTTTTAGTTGGATTTGAGCAGTTTCTACAGATGCACCGTTGCTACAAAGTGTACGATTGTCCATTGGACTTTTTTGCGTCATGTGCCTTGTCTCTTGAGCCCGTCCTCTACATGGTGTCCTCATCGTCCCTCGTCATCGCTCCAGCGCTGGTCTCCGGTGGCGTTTCCTTCAGAGAGATGTCGTCCACTCTCTGCGGCTCCTCGGGCAGAGACAGGTCCGAGCCGCTGAGCACGTACCCGGGCAGCGGCGCCGGGGGCTGGGGGTGGAGCGGGGGGACCGTCCCGGTGGAGCGGGAGGACAGTCCTGCCGCCAGAGGAGAGTGGCTGCTCGTGCTGTGGTTAAAGCCCGCCACCACCGAGCCATAACGATAACTCCCACAGATCACAGGCCCGTCCCAGTCCAGAGCCAGAGTCCAGCGAGTCCAGGTCTTCTTCAGCTCACACTGGACCTGCGCCAACAGAGAAGTGGGAGAAGTGCACAGTGTTAAAGTAAATCTCAAGTCCTCAGTGTTAAAGTAAATCTCAAGTCCTCAGTGTTAAAGTAAATCTCAAGTTATCAGTGTTAAAGTAAATCTTGAGTATTCGGTGCCAAAGTCATTCTGGAGCAGAGGTCGCATTAACAGAATATTTAAGTTTTTTTTTTTTAGCAGGGACGGAAAAATCTGAATGCCATTCGTCCTTTTGACGGGTTCTTCTGAGGGTGATCTATTGTAATTCCTACTCCTGACCAGTTGGTGGTGAATTTACATCAATCAGCAATTATCTTGAATTGTGTTGTCTTTGTCACGCTGCATTCAGTTGCAAAAACGTCACGGCAGCAGTTTTTTCGAGCCACCAAATATTTCTGATGTTGTTAATAAAAGTGAAAAAAGAGGACATAATACAGTGAAGGATGAAGGAGGACAAACGGAGAACACTGAGCCGTCCTCGACAGCTGTTATGGGACAAATAAGCAGCAACAAGAAGATGAAGAAGAGGGAGTGTTGTGTTCAGTGGAACAGGAGTTTACGTGGCTGAGGTAGGAAGGAGGAACAATGTTCTGCAACATCTGTAGAAAAGCTAACACTTTTCTTACGTTATCTGTTGTTAATAAATAAAATGAATAATCTGTCCTCTATGCTTGTCTTGAAATTTCTTAAGTAAAATAAAAAGCCAATATAAATATTATTAAAGTATAAAAATAAAAAATGATAATGATGGTAATAATAGACAAGGATGAAATATTTACGACTCTGTCCGTCAAAATGAGAGAGTGAGAAAGACTAGTGCGACCTCTGCTCTGGAGTCCTCGGTGTCAAAGTCACTCTGGAATCCTCAGTTACTAAGTCACTCTGGAGTCCTCAGTGTAGAAGTCACTCTGGAATCCTCAGTTACTAAGTCACTCTGGAGTCCTCAGTGTAGAAGTCACTCTGGAATCCTCAGTGTCAAAGTCACTCTAAAGTCCTCAGAGTCAAAGTCACTCTGGAGTCCTCGGTGTCAAAGTCACTCTGGAATCCTCAGTGTCTAAGTCACTCTAATGTCCTCAGTGTAAAAATCACTCTGGAGTACTCAGTGTAGAAGTCACTCTAATGTCCTCAGTGTAGAAATCACTCTGGAGTACTCAGTGTAGAAGTCACTCGAGAGTCCTCAGTGTAGATGTCACTCTGGAGTCCTCAGTGTAGAAATCACTCTGGAGTCCTCGATGTAGAAATCACTCTAAAGTCCTCAGTGTAGAAATCACTCTAAAGTCCTCAGTCTATAAGTCACTCTGGAGTCCTCAGTGTAGAAGTCACTCTGAAGTCCTCGGTGTAGAAGTCACTCTAAAGTCCTCAGTGTAGAAGTCACTCTGGAGTCCTCGGTGTAGAAGTCACTCTAAAGTCCTCAGTGTAGAAGTCACTCTGGAGTCCTCGGTGTAGAAGTCACTCTAAAGTCCTCAGTGTAGAAGTCACTCTGGAGACCTCGGTGTAGAGGTCAGAGTAGAGCTGAGTTCAAACACTCATAAGGAGGTTTAAATGCCTCCAGTAAAAGTATCACGAGTATTCGACTCTGAGTCACTAATGTGAAAGAAATGTGTTATTGTTAATAATGTTGCTGATTAATAAAAATGGAAAAAGACCTGAGAAAGCTCAGACGGGAATGTCTCATGCTTTTAATAATGAACGGTAAATATTTAAAGGCAAGTAACTTTTTTCAAAACAAGGCGGCAGCACTGGAATCTCTCAGTTCACTTAAACTGGTCTCAAATAAAAAATGTAAAAATAGTGTAACTTCTCAAATGTGTAGCACTCACAGATTAGTGCTGGATGTTTAAAACAATGCTTTTGTAAGTGTAACCTAAAGTATAAATCTGATTTCATGTTTAAGTCACTGACTGTGACCAAATCAAGTCAATCAGTTTGAGGTGTGTCACAAAAAGCAGCTGAGGATCAGAAGAGCTCTGTGGTCTCTGAAGGGCAGGGAACTGGTCTCACTCGGGTAAAAAGGGCCCTTTAGAGGCTCTGTAAAAAAGAGAGCCAGCACCTCAGATCATTTTTATTATCAGGGTCATAAAACCTTTTTCTCAATTAATAGAAAAAAAAACACACACTGCAGGTTTAAAAGTCTTAATTGTTTGCAAAAATGCAGTTGCTTTTAGTATTTTATAAAAACAAGCCTGCCCTGATCTCACAGTGTTCTCAGACTAACTGCTTTTTTAAGCTGTGGGAGTGAAAACTACTTCAATACAATCTGATTTGCCTAAACCTCTGCTTTAAAATTTTACTCTGTCAGCTGCTTTTCAATTCAGAGATTAATCTGAAAAAAATGAAATAATCTGACACTGAGCCTCAGAGCAGTTCCACTAATGAGAGCGCTCCTTAGACAAAACAAAACAAGATTAAAAAGTCACTCAGTTTTCATTGTTTTCACAAAATGAGGATGAAAGCATGATCCTACATTCAGGGCACACAAGTCCTGATCTGGTGCAAATGAGTACAAAGTGTTAAGTGCCATTCATGCTTCAGAGCTGAGCTAAAGGACAGTGTCTCTGAGGGTCTGAGTCTGAGGTATGGCCCCAGCCCACTTTATCCAGACGAGATATCTGTGAAATGAACTGTCTCACACAATATTACGGACATGGTCCTGTTCCTTCTCTGACGAAGTCATCTGTCTGTACAACTCTGGTTAGTGAGAACAGCAGGCTTCAGATAAAACACCATCCCTTCTGTCAATAAGAACTCCATTAACCAGCTAACCAGGTTAAAATCACGGCTAAAGTCCCGGATAGGGTTCTGTGTTTGAAGCAGACATAAAACCAACTAAAGTGTGTCCTTGACCTTGAAAACATATACAACAGTGCTTCCCTCACTCCTCCACAGAGCGCACAGAGTCCCAAGTGTGGATTAAAAACCTGCAGACACTGAACTAAAGTCCTCCTCCTGACCTTCAGGAGAGAAACCTGCACTGTCCAGTGTGCAGGAAGAAATAAATCAATGAATGTGTGAAGCCTTTTTTTTATTTTTATTTAATGCATTATTTATACATGTAAACTTTTGATCAGGGTCATTTGAGTAGTTTCTGTGTCTTTATGATTTAAAAAGAGTAAACACAATTGTTTGACACCTGAACACTAACTATGAGTGAAAAAAAGGTTTTGTGTTTTCATTCATATTTTCAAAAAATAGCCCCAAATAAATATATATATATCACAAATTCTGCCAGGTAATGTAAACTTGTGCAAATCGATCAGAAGGGAAATGTTGGCTGTATTTTCAGAAAAGACCTGAAGTGTATGCTCCTCACTGCTGCAGTTAATTTCTTTGCAGGAGTCTGAAAGAAAACGAGTCGCCTTGAAAACCTAACAAAGAAAGAGCTGTGACAGGTTAGAATCTGGACGAAGTCTGTGGAGGACGGAGGGCTTTATGTAGGAAATAAATGTGTGTTTTTGAATTGACTTGATTTAGAAGATGACAATGCAAACGTTCATGTTGTGGTTTTAGAAGAATGGATTTGAACAGGTTTCAGTTGGATTTGAACAGGTTTTACTAGGATTGAACAGGTTTTAGTGGGATTTGAACAGGTTTTAGTTTAGTTTGAACAGGTTTTAGTAGGATTGAACAGGTTTTAGTGGGATTTGAACAGGTTTTAGTTGGATTTGAACAGGTTTTAGTAGGATTTGAAGAGGTTTTAGTGGGATTTGAACAGGTTTCAGTTGGATTTGAACAGGTTTTACTAGGATTGAACAGGTTTTAGTAGGATTTGAACAGGTTTTAGTTTAGTTTGAACAGGTTTTAGTAGGATTTGAACAGGTTTTAGTTTACTTTGAACAGGTTTTAGTAGGATTTGAAGAGGTTTTAGTTTAGTTTAAACAGGTTTTAGTAGGATTTGAAGAGGTTTTAGTTTAGTTTAAACAGGTTTTAGTAGGATTTGAACAGGTTTTAGTTTAGTTTAAACAGGTTTTAGTAGGATTTGAACAGGTTTTAGTTTAGTTTGAACAGGTTTTAGTTTAGTTTGAACAGGTTTTAGTGGGATTTGAACAGGTTTTAGTGGGATTTGAACAGGTTTTAGTGGGATTTGAACAGGTTTTAGTGGGATTTGAACAGGTTTTAGTGGGATTTGAACAGGTTTTAGTTTGGATCTGACTCAGAAACAGAGCTTTTGGAGCCTGTTCAGAGTCAGACCCAGATCAAACTTCGCTGTGAGTGGGACGAGTGAGTAATAAACCCTCGTGGTTTCAGGTTAAAGCCTCAGAGTCTGCCGTTATAAATTCTGTGGGCGTAAAAAACTACAACTGCTTCATTTGCCAAAGCCTCTGCTTTGCTCTAGGTTTAGTCCTGTTCTGAAGCATTTAGTCTCACAGCAGCTTTCCAATCGAGAGAATAATCTGAAATAATCTGACAGTGAGCCTCGGAGCAGTTCCACTAATGAGCCGCAGAACAACGGCCCGCGGTTTAAACCAACACCACACAGAGAAAAAACAAGGCTAACACATTTAATCAGACACGTTTAGCTCCACACAACTTTAATAAATGTTAGGACTAAAGAGAAAAAAACGTATGACTGAATCGTCCTCTAACGAACTGATGCTAATATCTCATGATGTCACAGCAGCTGTCACTAACCCTCTCTTCATTTGGACTGAATTCAGGACTTTTACCTCCATCTGTTCATTAGCACAGGCCTGAGCTGAGTTTTATCTTCATCAAACACTCAGACAGTTTTATGCATTATTTTCTGAGATAATGAAGTGTCCTGTTGTGCAGGGGCTGAAAACTACAAACATCCATTTGGTAGAACTTGGATTGGCTCTTTTAGGGAACTTTTACAAATGCCTTCATCAAAATGAGTCCTTCCACCTCAACTACAAAACGCCAGTATTTCGCATTAAATGTTCTGTTCATGAGTTAAAATGAGACACTTTTGACAGTCTTATATTTCTGCTCTTGGGTCGCAAAAGTTTTATTACAAAATGTGTAATTTATGTTTTAATATCAAAACAATTTACACTTTGTGTGAAAAAATCTGAAATATGTCGAGGTCATGAGTTTTTAAGTTGGCTCATCATCAGAGTGAGCCGATTAAAAATACTCTCTTAAAACATACAGTTTTTTTTCTCCTGTTGTTGGCTTGGACCATGTTGCTTCCTGTTTCTCAGCAGAAATAGCCCCGCCCCCTTTTCCGTGAAGGTGGATTCCTATTGGCTGTTCACTGCACAGACACGCCCACTAATCATTGGTTTAGGGTTTAAACCTGAGAGAGAAAGATAATAACCAGTGTCATGCAACAGATGGAGTTACTCAGTTTGGATTTGATTGGTTTTATCAGAACTAACTCTGCATTAACTGAGTTTGTTCAACTGCCTTTAGCAACAGCCTTTGGTGCTGGGGATACAGTCATTAATTCAGTTCATTTAAGTTTCATTTTGGACAATGAAAAGGCCACATCATTAAATCAAATTAAAAAAAAAACCCTGCTCTGTTGTCGGTGCAGTGTTAATGCTGCTGCAGCTCAGATATTGTCCCTGAAGTCTCCAGAATGAGTCATATTCCTCTGAGATGCACTGATTTAGAGAAGAGGAGGAAACTGACGGAAAGAGCAGGAACAGTGCAGTGTTGATTTATGCACATTAGTCACTTTTAACATCTTTCAACTTTGAGGACTTAATGATGTGGAAATTAAACAAAGAGGAATATTATTTTACTCTGAGGGCATTTAACTCTGCTGCTGCTGTTAGCGTTTTGTGTTTGTCACTGATCCGTTAGATCTATTTCAATAAAAATCTAAGTGACCGAGAGCAGGTCTGTTCTAAAGTCTGTACTCACCTCTCCGTTACAGAAGCAGTAGATGATGGACACAAAGAAACCCTGAGACACAAAAGGATCATGACTCATTAATGTTGCTTTGGTTCTGTGTCCACATGTGTCTGATCACGACAGAGACTCTGACCTGGAAGGAGTTGAAGAAGAGCTCGCAGTACATCCGCAGCTCCCAGCTCAGCCCCTCCACCGTGTGAGGCATCCCCACGAACACGATGTAGTGGATCCCAAAGACCAGCACCAGGACCAGAGTGGACTTGGCCAGTTTCCTGAGAAACAACACTGGGTCTGAGTCAAGACTGGATGTGAGAGTCAACACTGGGTCTGAGTCAACACTGGATGTGAGAGTCAACACTGGATGTGAGAGTCAACACTGGATGTGAGTCAACACTGGATGTGAGAGTCAACACTGGCTCTGAGTCAACACTGGGTCTGCATCAACACTGGATGTGAGAGTCAACACTGGGTCTAAGTCAACACTGGGTATGAGTCAACACTGGATGTGAGAGTCAACACTGGGTCTGAGTCAACACTGGGTGTGAGTCAACACTGGGTCTTAGTCAACACTGGGTCTGAGTCAACACTGGGTCTTAGTCAACACTGGGTCTGAGTCAACACTGGGTCTGAGTCAAATACTTAATAAGTACTCACTTTTTACACGTGACTGTACTCCTACTCAGAACACAAATGACATTTACAGGTTTACAGACGACACAGCCGTGGTGGGAACAATAACTGCAGAGGCCCAGGCCATTACACTCTGGTGTCAGAACAATCACTACTGGTCCTCAGTAACACCAAGACGAGAGCTGGTCATTGATTTTAGAAAATAGAAGGACTGTGTGCCAGCTTGGAAATTGATGGAGAAGGGGTGGAACAGGTGAGGAGCTTTAAATACTTTGGTGTGTATCTATCTGACGACCTGACGTGGGCAGAGAACACCAAAGAGCTAGTGAAGAAGGCTAGTGAAGAAGGCTAGTGAAGAAGAATTGCTCTCAAAGGAAATTTAGTTTTATAGAAATGTGCAATGATAATAAAGACGTATCTATCTTATAATTATAAAAAGGTTGATGAATAAAAACTCGTCACCACATGGAATGAATTGTCCCTTGTTTTAACGGGCCTCTCGCTGAAAGGTAAACTACGTGCTCTGATTAAACAATTAGATTTTGTTGTGGGACCAATTTGTGGAACAAGTCTCAGATGAAGGTCTGAGGAGCCGCTGCAGCGCTGCCTGAAGGAAGGAATGTGAGGCTTTGTAAATCGATGTAAGGCACCAGAGTAACTCCTCGTCCTGACGGAAACTCTGAGGACACAACTTTTTTTGCAGCATTTTCATTTTTCTTTTAAAAGTGCAATGTTTTTTTTTTGAGAAATGTCAGCACTAACTTCCAAAAGTCATGGACAGGACAGAGACTGAGACAGTTTTTGTATTGTTTTCCACTTTTTTTATTGATCATTTTGAGATATTTTTCTGCTGCTTGTTGACATTTTTCATTGTGTTTTTTTTTATTCCATCCTTTCATAGAATGTTGTGTCGAGAGAAAAACCCAAACTGCAGCATGTTGCAACTCCTCCAGACTGTTGGGTGCACAGTTACGTTTTTGTGTCTCAGAGCTTTCCTTCAGTAAACGTTCCTATTGTCAGCTTTTGTCAGCTGAGCTCAGCCGCAGTTCAGACTGACGCTGCTGAGTTCTCATGAGTAAAGTCCACAGACCTGTACTGTTTTCTGGTGTCGTATCGGCCTGCGTTGGTCTCTCGGATTTTCGTCGCCAAAACCCGCACAATGTTCACAAACAGGATGAAGTTCAGCTGAAAAACAGAAATAAATGCATTAATAAGGCTTCCACATATCGTCGAGCTGCTGATGTGACAGAAAACACACCGAGGGCTTAGAACCAAAAGGGTGTGACTGAAAACTCCACGGGTGGAGTCAGGGTGAGGAGCTCAGAGTAGAGCTGCTGCTCCTCCACACTGAGGAGGCCTCTGTTCCGGATGCCTCCTGGACCCTCCCTGGGGAGTCGTCCCACCGGGAGGTCTCTGGGTCCTAGGACAGGCTGGAGGACTTTTGTCTCTTTGGACTTTTTAATGCCTGTTTATAAAGTCTGACTGGGTCCTGTTCAGAGACAGGCTTTTGGATCACATTTAAAAAGTGATGAACAATATTCTTGTGAGTTTTGTGGCAGAAAGTGATGAATATATTTGCTTTTAGCCGTTTGGTTCGCATCCCTCGAGGTGTGACAGTGGCGAGGCTCACCGCGATGGCCAGGAGGATGGGCACCTGGTAAATCCACCTGATGTTCCCTGCACTCAGCTCCCAGCATCTGTTGAACTGATATGTGTTAGACAACCACAACAAATACATCATATTCAGTATATTCAAAAATATAAAAGTGCACCAGGGCCGGCCTCAGGAAAGATATTGCACGTGTGTTATGAAGAAAAGTAGATAAAGTGTGAGCTTTGTGTCGGCGTCTGAGAGAAACCAGGTGAGCTGTCGTAGCCTTCTTACTTTGATTGTCCTCCATTTGTGAGACTGTCAGGGATTTGTCTCCGTCTCTTTGGTCAGATCTGTGTCACTGCAGCACACGGCACGGATTTAAAGCCACAACATGCGACTAATTAGACACTCGTCGGTAAGAAGCTAAATCTGACAGAAGCTTTAATGTCAGCTGTGAGTGTGTCCTGAACGTGTTCCGAGGGAATTCGTGAGATCAGGGTTTGTTAATGATCAGAGGCAGTGTTGTCAGGGCAGAACCTGTGATCATTAAAGACTTATGGTTTGAAGTTTTGACTTTTAGAAACTGGGATGGGCTCCAGGAGAACTCATGTCCTGTTTCTAAACTGAGCGTGTGCAGAACATGAGCCCTGTGTGATGAAGACTGCAGGATGGACTGGGTCCCGGTCAGAACAGGTGTCATGTGACTGATCAGGTGTTACATAACTGTGGTTAATACAGAACCTGCTCTTGAGTTGAGTTTTGCATCACTTTCTATAAACTTTTGATAAAACTCATTAAAGATATTTTGGTTTTTTATGATTTATTTTTTTCCCACAGGAGCAGATATTTCGATTCTTATTTTTTATATTTATCTGTTTTTAATTGGCAGCAGTTTGGGGCCTTTTGTCGTCAGCTGGTACAAATGTTGGTTATTATCCTGCACTTTCCTTTTATATAAATATTCCACTTTTCACGTCGTGCAGAAGCTCTGTTGCAGAAAAGGTGTTTTTATCTCCAGAAACACACCTCCCTCTATCATTAAACCAAACAATCATCTCTGAAGAAGCCTGACATTTGAGTGAATATAAATACATATAGGTTTGTGATTGGGAGTGTTTGTGTGTGAATAAAGAGTTTGTGATAAACACGTGTCTTTGAGCAGCAGCTGAATGGGACCCATGCTGGAAATGTCACAGTAATTAAGCTAATCAGTTTCTGCAGAAGCTCGACCTTTAACGTCTTCAGGGTCAAATTGAAAAGTTGTGTTAAAACAGATCCATATATTTTTAGTGAATTTGGGTTTTAGTATTTATAATAAAATATTAATGCAGTAATAATAAAACGTGCTATAACTGGGGTTTGACTGTGAACATGTGTAAATGAACGTAGTTAACCTAAAGCACCAGCTGCAACAACACAAAAGAGCTGCTCTGGACCTTCACAGCGCCCCCTACAGGAGCTGGAACAGACCCTCACAGCGCCCCCTACAGGAGCTGGAACAGACACTCACAGCGCCCCCTACAGGAACTGGAACAGACCCTCACAGCGCCCCTACAGGAACTGGAACAGACCCTCACAGCGCCTTCTACAGGAACTGGAACAGACCCTCACAGCGCCCCCTACAGGAGCTGGAACAGACCCTCACAGCGCCCCTACAGGAACTGGAACAGACCCTCACAGCGCCCCCTACAGGAGCTGGAACAGACCCTCACAGCGCCCCTACAGGAACTGGAACAGACCCTCACAGCGCCCCCTACAGGAGCTGGAACAGACCCTCACAGCGCCCCCTACAGGAGCTGGAACAGACCCTCACAGCGCCTCCTACAGGAGCTGGAACAGACCCTCACAGCGCCCCCTACAGGAGCTGCTCTAGACCCTCACAGCGCCCCCTACAGGAGCTGTTCCTGACCCTCACAGCGCCCCCTACAGGAGCTGCTCCAGACCCCACAGCGCCTCCTACATGAGCTGCTCTAGACCCTCACAGCGCCCCTACAGGAGCTGCTCTAGACCCTCACAGCACCCCCTACAGGAGCTGCTCCAGACCCCCACAGCGCCCCTACAGGAGCTGGAACAGACCCTCACAGCGCCCCCTACAGGAGCTGGAACAGACCCTCACAGCGCCCCCTACAGGAGCTGCTCTAGACCCTCACAGCGCCTTCTACAGGAGCTGCTGTAGACCCTCACAGCGCCCCCTACAGGAGCTGGAACAGACCCTCACAGCGCCCCCTACAGGAGCTGGAACAGACCCTCACAGCGCCCCCTACAGGAGCTGGAACAGACCCTCACAGCGCCCCCTACAGGAGCTGGAACAGACCCTCACAGCGCCCCCTACAGGAGCTGCTGTAGACCCTCACAGCGCCCCCTACAGGAGCTGGAACAGACCCTCACAGCGCCCCCTACAGGAGCTGGAACAGACCCTCTCAGCACCCCCTACAGGAGCAGTTCACACAGGTGTGAGTCTCACCTGACGTCGGCCAGTGTTCCTCTGACGACGGCCCACACTGAGACAAACACGGCTGGGACTCCTACGACAGAAGATAAACAGAAGATTAAAACACACATATATCTGAACACAAACATAACCTTTGCTTAATTTTGTGAAGAAATGTTACAGCCCGCTTCTAAAGTCCCTTTCAAACCCCGTCTGTGATTTCTGCCGTCGTGTCTCAGACTCAGACAGGAACAAAGGGTCTGACGTGCATCTGGTTCGACACATAATCAACCATCGCTCACTTTTCACAAAAAGCCAAAAAGAACTAACGCAGGATATGTTTAAGGACATATCTCAGATGTTTTCGACTCAGCGGGACACTGAGAACACATGGCAGAGGAACATTATCACACTTTGTGTACGTCATGTGTCTCCAGCTTTTATCTGAGCCAGAAAAACACATCGCACTCAGAACGGAAAGAGCCTCTCGTCTGAAGAGTGGGAGAATGACAGCTTTGGAAACATCTGCTTTTACCTCGAACACGATTCAAAAACACTCAGAATGTTTTTTCATCTGAAAGTTCTGTTTCTTCAGATTTCTCCTGCTCTTCTGTTGAATGGTGCGTCCTCTGAAGTATTTGTATGCTTTTAGAGTCAGGTGTGAAACCCATTATTTCATGATTCTCCTGAAAGTCCGCAACCAATCCTCTCAGACTGTTCCTCAGGATTCCTTTGGTTCAGTCACAGTTTTTAAAAGTCTCTGTTGAGGTCTTTACTGTGGAGCATGAGTCTCTGCAGAGGCTCCTTTTACAGATGAACTGGAGAAATACAATAATCCGACTGTTATTATTAATATAGTTAATACAGACATGTTATTATTAATATAGAGTTAATACAGACGTGTTATTGTTAATATAGAGTTAATACAGACGTGTTATTATTAATAAAGAGTTAATACAGACGTAATATTATTAATATAGAGTTAATACAGACGTGTTATTATTAATATAGAGTTAATACAGACGTGTTATTATTAGTATAGAGTTAATACAGACGTGTTATTGTTGATATAGAGTTAATACAGACGTGTTATTGTTAATATAGAGTTAATACAGATGTGTTATTATTAATATAGAGTTAATACAGACGTGTTATTATTAATATAAAGTTAATACAGATGTGTTATAATTAATATAGAGTTAATACAGACGTGTTATTATTAATATAGAGTTAATACAGATGTGTTATAATTAATATAGAGTTAATACAGGCATGTTATTATTAATATAGAGTTAATACAGACGTGTTATTATTAATATAGAGTTAATACAGACATGTTATTATTAATATAGAGTTAATACAGACGTGTTATTGTTAATATAGAGTTAATACAGACGTGTTATTATTAATATAAAGTTAATACAGACGTAATATTATTAATATAGAGTTAATACAGACGTGTTATTATTAATATACAGTTAATACAGACGTGTTATAATTAATATAGAGTTAATACAGACGTGTTATTATTAGTATAGAGTTAATACAGACGTGTTATTGTTGATATAGAGTTAATACAGACGTGTTATTGTTAATATAGAGTTAATACAGACGTGTTATTATTAATATAGAGTTAATACAGACGTGTTATAATTAATATAGAGTTAATACAGACGTGTTATTGTTAATATAGAGTTAATACAGATGTGTTATTATTAATATAGAGTTAATACAGACGTGTTATTATTAATATAGAGTTAATACAGATGTGTTATAATTAATATAGAGTTAATACAGGCATGTTATTATTAATATAGTGTTATTACAGATGTGTTATAAATAATATAGAGTTAATACAGATGTGTTATAACTAATATAGAGTTAATACAGGCATGTTATTATTAATATAGAGTTATTACAGATGTGTTATAAATAATATAGAGTTAATACAGATGTCTTATTATTAATATAGAGTTATTACAGACGTGTTATTGTTAATATAGAGTTAATACAGACGTGTTATTATTAATATAGAGTTAATACAGACCAGTTATTATTAATATAGAGTTAATACAGATGTGTTATAAATAATATAGAGTTAATACATATGTGTTATTATTAATATAGAGTAAATACAGACGTGTTATTATTAATATAGAGTTAATACAGACGTGTTATAATTAATATAGAGTTAATACAGACGTGTTATTATTAGTATAGAGTTAATACAGACGTGTTATTGTTGATATAGAGTTAATACAGACGTGTTATTGTTAATATAGAGTTAATACAGACGTAATATTATTAATATAGAGTTAATACAGACGTGTTATAATTAATATAGAGTTAATACAGACGTGTTATTGTTAATATAGAGTTAATACAGATGTGTTATTATTAATATAGAGTTAATACAGACGTGTTATTATTAATATAGAGTTAATACAGATGTGTTATAATTAATATAGAGTTAATACAGACGTGTTATTATTAATATAGAGTTAATACAGATGTGTTATAATTAATATAGAGTTAATACAGGCATGTTATTATTAATATAGAGTTATTACAGATGTGTTATAAATAATATAGAGTTAATACAGATGTCTTATTATTAATATAGAGTTATTACAGACGTGTTATTGTTAATATAGAGTTAATACAGACGTGTTATTATTAGTATAGAGTTAATACAGACGTGTTATTATTAATATAGAGTTAATGCAGACCAGTTATTATTAATATAGAGTTAATACAGATGTGTTATAAATAATATAGAGTTAATACAGATGTGTTATAATTAATATAGAGTTAATACAGGCATGTTATTATTAATATAGAGTTATTACAGATGTGTTATAAATAATATAGAGTTAATACAGACGTCTTATTATTAATATAGAGTTATTACAGACGTGTTATAATTAATATAGAGTTAATACAGACGTTTTATTATTAATATAGAGTTAATACAGATGTGTTATTAATATAGAATTAATACAGACGTGTTATTATTAATATAGCGTTATTACAGATGTGTTTTAAATCTCTAGAACACGCTTCATAGGAGAGTACTTGTTTGGTCTGAACGAGGTCCTGGAGATTTGGATCAGACCAAATGGGAAAGTCCTAAAGTCTGGACCAATCAGAGCAGCTCATTAATACAGACAAAAGCCCCTGAAGACATGAGACTCGGGACCCTGTTGTCTTTAAAGTCAGAGAAATGGAACTGAAGGATAATAAATGATATTTATGATCACTTTCTGGCGCTGTTCTCCAGAGTCTGATCAGATACGGCCCGGCTCTCTCGGTTCAGCTCAATCAGCTCGTTCAGTTCATAAAAATAAAGAGACTAATTAGCAACGTCATGGCGGTAAAAGGCAGAAAAGAACTCTCTGCAGTCGATCTAACAGCCGCCACACGGGAAAAGAAATGTCTCTTATAATAAAACATTATTGCTACTCTCAGCTGCAGCTTCACACATGTATCTGTCACTAACGTTTACCCGCTGCTGTGGCAGATATAGTTCCAGACAAAGTAAAAAACAGTCTGTTTATCCTTCATCCTTCCTCTTCTTCCTCTGTTTCCATTGTGACTTCCTGGATTTGGTCCAAATACAGAACCTCTCCTTCTGGGTTTATTGTCAGTGTTTGTTTTCTGTTCGTTTACAGCTGTCTTTGTTCTGTAGGTGTAAAGGCCTAATCAGAAATTAAACAAAATTAAAGCTGACACTCTGAGCTGTAACGGCTCAATCAGTGTTACATCATTTCAGACGATGGACCTTTAACAGAAGGAGTATTTCAACAGGCTGTCGTGGAGCTCCAGCAGCACTAGACCTCTGTGACCTCATGTCTTCCCGAGAGCAGAAAGAAAGACATCTGTCCTGAGTCCAGACCCTGAGCAGGAGGTGGACGGGTGTTGGTGTTGGGTGCAGCTCATGTGGAGTTAACAGGATAAAAAAGCAGAAGTGTGAACGGGTCTGACTCTGAGGCGCGTACGCTCTGGTGAAAGCTTTCACTTTAACATTCACTCCTTCAACCTTCAGATCCTGAGTGTGAAGAGGGCAGTGTGGGGCAGGTGCTCTGAGCCTGTGCTACTGACCCCAGCCGACGAGCGTGAAGCCCCACAGGAACTTGGCGTCGGAGCTGAAAGCCATGAAGATGAGGCAGTGCAGGTACAGACCCTCCACCAGGATCCAGAAGTAGTTCGTGGCCAAGAAGTAGATGAAGAGTAGCACCGTCACTTTACACCCGATCTGTGAGAGAACACGAGAGTTAAACCTCATGAGAGTTAAACAGGATCTGTGAGAGAACACGAGAGTTAAACCTCACGAGAGTTAAACTCGTTCTGTGAGAGAACACGAGAGTTAAACCCGATCTGTGAGAGAACAGAAGAGTTAAACCTCACGAGAGTTAAACAGGATCTGTGAGAGAACACGAGAGTTAAACCTCATGAGAGTTAAACTTGTTCTGTGAGAGAACAGAAGAGTTAAACCTCACGAGAGTTAAACCCAATCTGTGAGAGAACACAAAAGTTAAACCTCACAAGAGTTAAACGGGATCTGTGAGAGAACACAAGAGTTAAACCTCATGAGAGTTAAACTTGTTCTGTGAGAGAACACGAGAGTTAAACCTCACGAGAGTTAAACCCAATCTGTGAGAGAACACAAGAGTTAAACCTCATGAGAGTTAAACTTGTTCTGTGAGAGAACACGAGAGTTAAACCTCACGAGAGTTAAACCCTAACTGTGAGAAAACACAAGAGTTAAACCTCACGAGAGTTAAACCCGATCTGTGAGAGAACACGCGAGTTAAACCTCACGAGAGTTAAACCTCACGAGAGTTAAACCCGATCTGTGAGAGAACACAAGAGTTAAACCTCATGAGAGTTAAACTCGTTCTGTTAAAGAACACGAGAGTTAAACCTCACGAGAGTTAAATCCGATCTGTGAGAGAACACGAGAGTTAAACCTCACGAGAGTGAAACCCGATCTGTGAGAGAACCCTAGAGTTAAACCTCAAGAGAGTTAAACCCGATCTGTGAGAGAACACAAGAGTTAAACCTCACGAGAGTTAAACCCAATCTGTGAGAGAACACGAGAGTTAAACCTCACGAGAGTTAAACCCAATCTGTGAGAGAACACAAAAGTTAAACCTCACAAGAGTTAAACCCAATCTGTGAGAGAACACGAGAGTTAAACCTCACGAGAGTTAAACCAGATCTGTGAGAGAACACGAGAGTTAAACCTCACAAGAGTTAAACCCGATCTGTGAGAGAACACAAGAGTTAAACCTCATGAGAGTTAAACTCGTTCTGTGAGAGAACAGAAGAGTTAAACCTCACGAGAGTTAAACCCAATCTGTGAGAGAACACAAGAGTTAAACCTCATGAGAGTTAAACTCGTTCTGTGAGAGAACATGAGAGTTAAACCCAATCTGTGAGAGAACAGAATAGTTAAACCTCACAAGAGTTAAACCCGATCTGAGAGAACTGATACCTGCTATATTCTATACTGTATATTCTCAGGTAAGTAGCCGATATTCACAGGTGTGATTTTTAGGTGCCACACACTTGTGATGTGATAAAATATTGTCCAGAGTCCTGTGCTCATTGTCCTATCAGCACTTTATAAATAATATATATCATATTATATAAGATAATATCCTCTTATAACATGGTTAAATCAATATAAAACTGGATGAAGTCTGAGTTAAACCACCTAAAACCTGTTGAAATCTAGTTACAAAGCGAATAAACTCTAAGAGGTGCTTGAAGAAGTACTTAGAAAATAAAATAATGAGGAATAATAAAAAAAATAAGCTGGAAATTTAAGAAAATTATCACAAAACAGACCTCGGCCAGAAATGGACAGAGATCAGAGAATGTGACTCACAAACTGCCTCTTGTCGAGAGGAGCCATGCTGACGGTCTTGAAGTTGTCGAACAGAACCGAGTCCAAGTCCTGAAGTCCAGACCTGGAGTGGACCACGGAGTCTTTGATGAAGATACTCAGTGCTCTCAACATGAAGGAGACGAAGAGGTGCATGTGGATGTAGTTCCTGGTGCAGCGCAGACGTCTGAGGAAAGAAGGACCAGAGCAAGACCTGTTTCATCCATCTAAACCTGTTCAAATCCATCTGAAACCTGTTCAAATTCATCTAAACCTGTTCAAATCCATCTAAACCTGTTCAAATCCATCTGAGACCTGTTAAAATCCATCTAAACCTGTTCAAATCCATCTGAAACCTGTTCAAATCCATCTAAAACCTGTTCAAATCCATCTAAACCTGTTCAAATCCATCTAAAACCTGTTCAAATCCATCTAAACCTGTTCAAATCCATCTGAAACCTGTTCAAATTCATCTAAACCTGTTCAAATCCATCTAAACCTGTTCAAATCCATCTGAAACCTGTTAAAATCCATCTAAACCTGTTCAAATCCATCTGAAACCTGTTCAAATCCATCTAAAACCTGTTCAAATCCATCTGAAACCTGTTAAAATCCATCTAAACCTGTTCAAATCCATCTGAAACCTGTTCAAATCCATCTAAAACCTGTTCAAATCCATCTAAAACTAGTTAGCCAGGGTTATAATATTCATTCATTCATTTTCTACCGCTTTGTCCCGTTAGGGGTCGCGGGTGGCTGGAGCCTATCCCAGCAGCTTTTGAGCCTGAGGCGGGGTACATCCTGGACAGTGGCCAGTTAGTCGCAGGGCTGACACTTAGAGGGGTTATAATATACAAAGGTAAAATGTAAAAAGTTGAGTCAAATGAATGTATAGAAGCCTTTAGTTCAGTGTTTTATAAAGGTCTGTTGCAGATGTCTTGGTAAACGTTTGTATGTAATGGATGTTGTTATGTAAATGAGCAGAAACCCAACGGTCTCCTCGTCGACAGGAACAGATTTATCAGAGGACCTCTCGACCCTGAGCAAACACAGATCCATTTTAAAATCAATCCTGAGGCCGGCTCTGAGACTTCAGGAGTCTGCAGCAGGACCTCTGCAGACATCTGTCCCAGCTGAGGGTCACGCCCCGGGTCCCACTGGCACACACCTGCTATTCAAGTATTCAGGATAATAACAGGACTAGTCATTAGTATCATTTGAAAGAGGATTTTGAGTTATTATCTAGTTTCATGAGTCTGCAGGTGTCAGGTTCTGGAGGATTTAAAGACATTTAGTTTGTGATCAGACTGGCTCCACTCACAGACTCCAGAGCCTTTAAAACAGAGACTCTTTTTAACTTGAGCAGGTTAAATAAATCAAAGTTCAGAAGACTGTGAGCGACAGGTCTTTGGGACGTTAATGTGATTTCATTATCGTGTCAGTGTGTTTGACCTTTCCTCCTGCTCAGACTGGGTTTAACAGTCTCTGAGGACTCTCTGTAAAGTGCCCTCAGCTCATGATCATCTCGTTTAATCTCCTCAGACTCTTCTCTCCACAACTGCATCAAATCTCATCATACATCTGTATTGTTCTCGTTTTCTCTGCTCCTCCTTCTGCAATTAAACCTGAGAGCACTCCACAGGGGTCACAGGGGTCACAGGGGTCACAGGGTCACAGGGGTCACAGAGTCACAGGGGTCACAGGGTCACAGGGGTCACAGGGGTCACAGGGTCACAGGGGTCAGATACATAAACCCAGTTCATCAGCCTGTTGTTCTGTTGTCTCTTAACGACTGTAATTATCTGAAGAGACCCTCGGACACTCAATCCAACAAAAACCTGTTCAAATCCAACAAAAACCTGTTCAAATCCAACAAAAACCTGTCCACATCCAAATAAAACCTGTTTAAATCCAACAAAAACCTGTTCACATCCAACTAAAACCTGTTCAAATCCATCTGAAACCTGTTCAATTACATCTAAAACTTGTTCAAATGCATCGAGTCAGACGAGATGGAGAAGCCGCTCTGTATTTTGGTGATATTTGTGTCTCAGACCCAGACACTTTTAGAAACACTTAAGGAGACCGACAGTTCAGTCTGAGGCTCTGTGAATGTTTGATGAAAAATATTAATGTTTCCAGTGACATCTCAACAATTTAAAGAAAAACACAGGTTAAACCAACAACGTAACTTCTCACTTTAATACTTAGGGCCTGAAAACCAGGTATAAACCAGGTCTAAACCAGGACTAAACCAGGACTAAACCAGGACTAAACCAGTCTTGTTTGAAAGTGAGCGCAGACACTTTGTTTTTTGAATGAAAGACATGGAAAAGGAAGCGTCTCAAACTGAAGGTGATGAATACCTGAAGTATCCGATGATGAAGATGGCGACTAAGAGCGAGCTGAAGGAGACGGCGTATCCTGTGGTGTACATCACATAGAGGCGCTCAAAGAAGTCCTCCTGACAAACACATGACAGAGAGGTCAGGGCAGAGGTCAGGGCAGAGGTCAGGGGTCATTGAAGGCAGGGTTATAGGCCATCAGACTTTTACATAAAGGTTTTCTTCTGAGGTGTTTTTGTGTATAATATATTCACGCTGATAAGCTTTAAAGTAAATAACTACATTCATCTCTTTTTTCTTTGTGTAAACACTGCTCAGTGGAATCAGACACAAGACTGAAACACAGGAAGACTTTAATCTGAGAATCATGGAGCCGAGGAAGAGATATGGATTTACTAAACTGAACCAAAAGAATAAGAGATACAAGTAGAGCACAGGACAAACTGTACTGTTATTGATATTGGTCAATAGGTTTCCACTTTATTGTTGGATGTTGCATTATAATCATTTTGAAAGAAAAGTTTTAGCTTCCTGGTTTGGATGAAAAGGTAAAAGTCGTACACCTTTTTAAAGAAATGTGGTGAAAGGGAACAGAAAAGCGCTACATAAATGCACACCATTAAGAATGATGTGTCATTATTATATTATTATAGAGGAATATAATCAAATAAACAGACGTCTGTCTTCTGCTTCTCTAGTGTAGGTTTTCTGGATTCACAGACAGACCCTGCTCTGCTGACCGCTGGGCTGGAGGAAGTGCAGACACTCAGAGTAGTTGGACCAGGTCTTGTTCCAGGGTTCGACCTGGACCCAGGAGCTGTTAGAGTCACACTTCCTGTAGGCGTGGCCTGAAAACACGCAGGGATCAGGTTATAAAAGGAAAAAGTCCCACACTAAAGCCACTCGGACTCAGTGTGCGTGAAGACGTTCTGCTACAGACACAGACCTTTGTGGTTGAAGTCGTAGATGTAGGAGGGACAGGGGACTTCGGTGAGGAGCCCAGGGGTCCCTCGGGGCCAACAGATCAGACCATCCCAGTCCGGAGCACAGCCCTCATCTGCAGAGACGGGACAGAAAGGCAGATAGGCGTCGTAACTGCGTTCACTGACTCAACTGAGTTTACCTTTTGGAAAAGTGAGGAGCTACATATTTGTCCTGGAGTTCAGTTCGAAAAGAAAAATATGCTCAAGTGGTTAAAGATTGTGATGAAATTGCAGTAAAAATAAAATCTAATATTTAAAGAAGTAACCCTTACGTATAAAAAAACTAACCCAAAAAAACCACCAACAAAGCCTTTACAAAAGAATTCCCTTTTCTGTTCTGAACATTCTTATTGCTTCTGTAATTGTGCGCCTGTGTCTGCACAGGTTCTGAATATTGACCGACAGCAGATTATTTTGTGCTCTGAACATGATGAAAATCTTAGCCCCGGTCTGACACATCTGAGATTAAATTAAACGTTGTGCAAAGTATTTCAATAAAAATACATGAATAAAAACGTTGAAAGGTTGAAGGTACATTGAAACACTATAATCATGTTTTAATAACGAGCTCTGCACCTGTCAACACTTCTGTTCCATTTACCTGAAGATCCAGACTCACTCTGGGTCAGGTTCTGGTGACACTGGACTTTCACCTCGAAAAGAATAAACATCTGCTCCTGGGCCGAGAGAGGACTGTCCATCTGAGGAAACACGAGACAGAGTGGGCTTAGACAGGTTTATATGGACTTGAACAGGTTTATATGGACTTGAACAGGTTTATATGGATCTGAACAGGTTTTAGATATATTTGAACAGGTTTAGATGGATTTGAACAGGTGTGTGTGTGTTTGTAGTTTCTTAATAAGAGATAAAACGTCTCCATCTAAAAAACCTAATCCAGATGCCATTGATTTAACCTTTTCTTCAAAATGAAACACGTGGCTTATTTTGTTGCATTGGCCATTATTTAAAAAAAACAACAAATCCATCCTTATGTTCTAAAATTATAGTATTGAGCCATCATGAAACAAGCTTCCACAGTGTCACACACTTGTGTTCGTTCACAGACGCTCTGGGAGAACATGTTGAAGACGTGCTGCTGTTACAACAAAGACTCTTCCTCTGACGACAGAAGGAGGCACGAACATGAGAGACTCTTCCTCTGTCGACAGAAGGAGGCACAAAGATTAAAAACACTTCCTCTGACGACAGAAGGAGGTACGGACATCAGAGACTCTTCCTCTGTCGACAGAAGGAGGCACGAACATCAGAGACTCTTCCTCTGACGACAGAAGGAGGTACGGACATTAGAGACTCTTCCTCTGACGACAGAAGGAGGTACGGACATTAGAGACTCTTCCTCTGTCGACAGAAGGAGGTACAAACATTAAAGACTCTTCCTCTGACGACAGAAGGAGGCACGAACATTAAAGACTCTTCCTCTGACGACAGAAGGAGGCACGAACATTAAAGACTCTTCCTCTGACGACAGAAGGAGGCACGAACATTAAAGACTCTTCCTCTGACGACAGAAGGAGGTACAAACATCAAAGACTCTTCCTCTGACGACAGAAGGAGGTACAAACATCAAAGACTCTTCCTCTGACGACAGAAGGAGGCACGAACATTAAAGACTCTTCCTCTGACGACAGAAGGAGGTACAAACATCAAAGACTCTTCCTCTGACGACAGAAGGAGGCACGAACATTAAAGACTCTTCCTCTGACGACAGAAGGAGGTACAAACATCAAAGACTCTTCCTCTGACGACAGAAGGAGGCACAAACATTAAAGACTCTTCCTTTGACGACAGAAGGAGGTACAAACATTAAAGACTCTTCCTCTGACGACAGAAGGAGGTACAAACATTAAAGACTCTTCCTCTGACGACAGAAGGAGGCACGAACATCAGAGACTCTTCCTCTGTCGACAGAAGGAGGTACGAACATCAGAGACTCTTCCTCTGACGACAGAAGGAGGCACGAACATCAGAGACTCTTCCTCTGTCGACAGAAGGAGGCACGAACATCAGAGACTCTTCCTCTGTCGACAGAAGGAGGCACGAACATCAGAGACTCTTCCTCTGTCGACAGAAGGAGGTACGAACATCAGAGACTCTTCCTCTGTCGACAGAAGGACGCACGAACATCAGAGACTCTTCCTCTGACGACAGAAGGAGGTACGGACATCAGAGACTCTTCCTCTGACGACAGAAGGAGGCACGAACATCAGAGACTCTTCCTCTGTCGACAGAAGGAGGCACGAACATCAGAGACTCTTCCTCTGTCGACAGAAGGAGGCACGAACATCAGAGACTCTTCCTCTGTCGACAGAAGGAGGTACGAACATCAGAGACTCTTCCTCTGTCGACAGAAGGAGGCACGAACATCAGAGACTCTTCCTCTGTCGACAGAAGGAGGCACAAAGATTAAAAACACTTCCTCTGACGACAGAAGGAGGTACGGACATCAGAGACTCTTCCTCTGTCGACAGAAGGAGGTACGGACATCAGAGACTCTTCCTCTGTCGACAGAAGGAGGCACGAACATCAGAGACTCTTCCTCTGTCGACAGAAGGAGGTACGGACATCAGAGACTCTTCCTCTGACGACAGAAGGAGGTACGGACATCAGAGACTCTTCCTCTGTCGACAGAAGGAGGCACGGACATCAGAGACTCTTCCTCTGTCGACAGAAGGAGGTACGGACATCAGAGACTCTTCCTCTGTCGACAGAAGGAGGTACGGACATCAGAGACTCTTCCTCTGACGACAGAAGGAGGTACAAACATTAAAGACCTTTCCTCTGACGACAGAAGGAGGCACGAACATTAAAGACTCTTCCTCTGACGACAGAAGGAGGCACGAACATCAAAGACTCTTCCTCTGACGACAGAAGGAGGCACAAACATTAAAGACTCTTCCTCTGACGACAGAAGGAGGTACGGACATTAGAGACTCTTCCTCTGACGACAGAAGGAGGCACGAACATTAAAGACTCTTCCTCTGACGACAGAAGGAGGTACAAACATTAAAGACTCTTCCTCTGACGACAGAAGGAGGCACGAACATCAGAGACTCTTCCTCTGTCGACAGAAGGAGGCACAAAGATTAAAAACACTTCCTCTGACGACAGAAGGAGGTACGGACATCAGAGACTCTTCCTCTGTCGACAGAAGGAGGTACGGACATCAGAGACTCTTCCTCTGACGACAGAAGGAGGTACGGACATCAGAGACTCTTCCTCTGTCGACAGAAGGAGGTACGAACATCAGAGACTCTTCCTCTGTCGACAGAAGGAGGTACAAACATCAAAGACTCTTCCTCTGACGACAGAAGGAGGCACGAACATTAATGACACGTCCTCTTACGACAGAAAGCAGTGGCTTGTTGAGAGTCTCAGGAGGAGCTCCGGTCGTGTCAACCAGTGAGAGGGAGGCTGCTCTGTTCTGGTAAAGGAGCCGCGGAGGTGGAATAATTAATATTGGGTTGTTTTTCAGTGTGGGTTTGAAAAAAACCTAATGGTAAATACATGGTTCATAACATCAATGGACTAAAATATTTTGGTGGTTGTATCTGGTTTTATTGATAACATTTCCAGACCTGTTTCTGGCCTGGTCCTGGTCCAGACCTGGTCCAGACCTGGTCCAGACCTGGTCCTGGTCAGGTAAAGGGATGTTGGAGGATCTTTAAGCTCTGTTGTTGCGTTCGTTCTGTTGAACTTGTGCAGTGAGAGCAGTGTGTTGTATTAACTCTGTGAGCCCTGAGCTGACACTTCCTCGTCCTTCAGATCCTTCAGATCCTTCAGATCCTTCAGATCGAACTGTTGTTGTAGAAGAGTTTGTGGAGTCAGTGAAGAGAGGGATTGTGTTTGTTGAGTTTTGAAGAAATTGTCATTGACCTCCAGAGACCTTTTACTGAGCGTTAGAGGCCGCTCTTACACAGACCACAGCCGAGGAGCTTCAGGACTCACAGATGGAGTAAACACAGAACACTAAAGCCTTTCCATTAAATAACACTTTTATCAGTTTGGTGAAGGCAGCACAAACCTCATTCAGTGTTTCTTTTGTCCCTGTTTTTTCCTCACTGATGGGTCTGGATAAAATTACTGTCTTCCAAGTGGAGCAGAAACAGTCAGACCTCACCCCGGCCTTTACCTGAACCCCTGGTACTGACCCGTGTTGTCCTGACGCACATGAGATCAGACCTCAGTCCCTTTTGGTCTCTGTGTGATCCATCAGCTCTGAACAGAGTCACAGCTGTAAGTGACTCTGGACCTGGTCGAAGACTGGACTTGTACATTTTATCCCATCTATTTTCAACCATCCTTGTGGCTAATATCCGATAATAACAGACATATGTAATCTTATGTTATATGTGAAAGATCCGGGCTTTGTTCCAGGTTTAAAAAGAGAAATAATGTGTAAAGCTTTAATTATCCATCTGCTGCAGATTACTGAGTCTTTGGTGAGAAACAGTGAGAAATGGTTTGGAGAACACTTTGAGAACAGTGTGAGACCAATTAAACAGTGAGAATGTGAAAGCGACAGAAGAAGGTCTGAGGAAGAGGTCAGAGCAGTAACAGTCTAACCTGCAGGAAACTAACTCCTTCAGCTTCTCAGAACAGCTTGGGTTTGTTTATTGATCATAGTCTGTATCTGACCTCTTTGTGTCAGAGTCTGAGGGCTCATTCAGAACTCATTTCAGTTTGTCTTATTCTCAGAGCTTTGTTTGAAACACGTCACTGATACATTCAGTCTCGTTCTGTCCACAACCCCAGTCACTGGGGGTCGCCATGACACCTTCCAGACACGGTTGAGTACTTTCGTTCTTTGAGGTCGTAGTCGCTTGTTAAACAAAATACTTTTTCTTTTACTGTGTTTTTGACACATTTGAAGACATCAGGGTCATCGTGTGCTGTGTCAGATGCACTAATAACTCTAAAGGTTAAACAGGACATGCTTTGTGCACTCGCTTTATCAAAGGACGGGACAGAACGTCAACAGAACACGGCTCTCTCGTCGCTCTGAATTATGGGTAATACCAGGATTCCAGAAAGTGCTGGATAACAGCAGGAAAAAGAGTCTTTTAACTCCAGGCACTACAGCACACAATGTTTAAAAAGAATATAACAGGATCACATGAGTCTGGCTCTAAACTCAGAGACAGGATCAGGTCAGAGAGAAACTCAGGGCTGCGGTGATGGAAATTGCAAAGGAGAATTTGGTCCAGTTTTCCTATTTTGATAAAATGCAGAAAAGGTTCCTCCGCTGCTGGTGAGGAAATCAGGTTGTACTTATTACTGCCACAGCGCCCCCCCACAGGTCAGGAATATGTTTGAGATAAAGTTCAGTGTGAAACTAGGCAGCGTGAGTAAGAACAGTGTGAGCAACTCATTCGTCCAGTTCATGTGACGAGTGACAACTGAACAATCGGCTCATTTGCATTTTCTCTGCTTTGACCGAAGAGACACATGGACAACACTCGCAGCACAGGCTTTCATTCATTTCAATCACATCATCATCAGCACCAGCACCAGCAGCATCAGCAGCACCAGCAGCACCAGCAGCAGCACCAGCACCAGCATCAGCAACACCAGCAGCACCAGCACCAGCATCAGCACCAGCATCAGCACCACCACCAGCATCAGCACCAGCATCAGCAGCACCAGCACCAGCATCAGCACCAGCAGCACCAGCATCAGCACCAGCATCAGCACCAGCATCAGCACCAGCACCAGCACCAGCATCAGCAGTACCAGCACCAGCACCAGCAGCACCAGCACCAGCAGCACCAGCACCAGCAGCACCAGCACCAGCATCAGCACCAGCACCAGCATCAGCAACACCAGCAGCACCAGCAGCAGCATCAGCAGCACCAGCAGCAGCACCAGCATCAGCATCTGCAGCACCAGCATCAGCACCAGCACCAGCATCAGCAACACCAGCAGCACCAGCACCAGCATCAGCACCAGCACCAGCAGCACCAGCATCAGCACCACCACCAGCATCAGCACCAGCACCAGCATCAGCACCAGCACCAGCAGCACCAGCATCAGCACCAGCACCAGCATCAGCACCAGCATCAGCAGCACCAGCATCAGCACCAGCATCAGCACCAGCACCAGCATCAGCAGCACCAGCACCAGCAGCACCAGCATCAGCACCAGCAGAACCAGCACCAGCATCAGCACCAGCATCAGCACCAGCACCAGCATCAGCAGTACCAGCACCAGCAGCACCAGCACCAGCAGCACCAGCACCAGCATCAGCACCAGCACCAGCATCAGCAACACCAGCAGCACCAGCACCAGCATCAGCAGCACCAGCAGCACCAGCACCAGCATCAGCATCAGCACCAGCAGCCCCAGCATCAGCACCAGCATCAGCACCAGCATCAGCAGCACCAGCACCAGCACCAGCAGCACCAGCACCAGCATCAGCAACACCAGCAGCACCAGCACCAGCATCAGCAACACCAGCAGCACCAGCACCAGCATCAGCACCAGCAGCACCAGCACCAGCATCAGCATCAGCACCAGCACCAGCATCAGCAGCACCAGCATCAGCACCAGCACCAGCACCAGCATCAGCAGCACCAGCAGCACCAGCATCAGCATCAGCACCAGCAGCACTAGCATCAGCACCAGCACCAGCATCAGCAGCACCAGCAGCACCAGCACCAGCAGCACCAGCACCAGCATCAGCAACACCAGCAGCACCAGCATCAGCATCAGCACCAGCACCAGCAGCACCAGCACCAGCATCAGCAGCACCAGCAGCACCAGCATCAGCATCAGCACCAGCAGCACCAGCATCAGCACCAGCACCAGCATCAGCATCAGCAGCACCAGCACCAGCACCAGCAGCACCAGCACCAGCACCAGCAGCACCAGCACCAGCATCAGCACCAGCACCAGCACCAGCATCAGCAACACCAGCAGCACCAGCACCAGCATCAGCATCAGCACCAGCACCAGCAGCACCAGCAGCATCAGCACCAGCACCAGCACCAGCATCAGCAGCACCAGCACCAGCAGCACCAGCACCAGCAGCTCCAGCACCAGCATCAGCACCAGCACCAGCATCAGCACCAGCACCAGCATCAGCATCAGCAGCAGCAGCACCAGCAGCACCAGCACCAGCAGCTCCAGCACCAGCACTAGCATCAGCATCAGCACCAGCATCAGCAGCATCAGCACATTGCATCAGCACCAGCAGCTCCAGCACCAGCAGCACCAGCACCAGCAGCTCCAGCACCAGCACTAGCATCAGCATCAGCACCAGCATCACCAGCATCAGCACCAGCATCAGCAGCACCAGCACCAGCATCAGCAGCATCAGCACCAGCACCAGCATCAGCAGCACCAGCACTAGCATCAGCACCAGCATCAGCAGCACCAGCACTAGCATCAGCATCAGCACCAGCAGCTGTAGCAAAATTACTGACTGTTCCTTTAACACATTAGTTTGTAAATGCTGGTTTCAGGGCATTGTTTCATTTAGATTTACATCAATAGAAAATAGAACACTTTCTCACTTTGTCCCACACAAAGATTATCCTATGTCATTATCTCAGTCCCACTTTTTGTTTGTTAAGATTTAAATATTCAGAGAAGAACTAAATCCATGTAGTTTGTTGAAGTCCTGCTGGAGTCTGGACCTCAGTGTTTAAAAAGTCTTAGTCCTGTAAAGTTTGAAGCCTGTGATAATTATTGATTTCTTTTGGTTGTTAGTCACTTATTTAGAGACTCGTGTGGTGATGTTTGGTGCTGGAGACAGACTGTAGGAGTAGAGTTAACGCTGAGTTTGCAGATAATAACTGCAGCAGCTCTAACAGGGAGAAGATGAACTGTCTGTGCTACAGAGCTGCATTAAAACAAACATTTACACATTTAGTAACAGAAACCGTTTTAGTGCTGCACAACCTAATACAAGGTTTATCTTTAAAAGAATCAGAAGAAGCGTGATTAAAAGAACAATACAGATGAACAGATCAACCCAATTATCTCAGAGACGTGTATTACAGCAGATAAGAGCACCATCTCCAGGAGCAGGCACCACACACCTCCCTTAAACCTATAGCCTCCTCAGAGCCTCCTCAGAGTCTCCTCAGAGCCTCCTCAGAGTCTCCTCAGATCCTCCTCAGAGTCTCCTCAGATCCTCCTCAGAGTCTCCTCAGAGCCTCCTCAGAGTCTCCTCAGAGCCTCCTCAGAGTCTCCTCAGATCCTCCTCAGAGTCTCCTCAGAGTCTCCTCAGAACCTCCTCAGAGCCTCCTCAGAGTCTCCTCAGAGCCTCCTCAGAGTCTCCTCAGATCCTCCTCAGAGTCTCCTCAGAGCCTCCTCAGAGTCTCCTCAGAGTCTCCTCAGAACCTCCTCAGAGCCTCTTCAGAGCCTCCTCAGAGTCTCCTCAGAACCTCATCAGATTCCTCAGAGTCTCCTCAGAGTCTCCTCAGATCCTCCTCAGAGTCTCCTCAGATCCTCCTCAGAGTCTCCTCAGAGTCTCCTCAGAGTCTCCTCAGAGTCTCCTCAGAACCTCCTCAGAGCCTCTTCAGAGCCTCCTCAGAGTCTCCTCAGAACCTCATCAGATTCCTCAGAGTCTCCTCAGAGCCTCCTCAGAGTCTCCTCAGATCCTCCTCAGAGTCTCCTCAGAGTCTCCTCAGAACCTCCTCAGAGCCTCTTCAGAGCCTCCTCAGAGCCTCCTCAGAGTCTCCTCAGATCCTCCTCAGAGTCTCCTCAGAGTCTCCTCAGATCCTCCTCAGAGTCTCCTCAGAGCCTCCTCAGAGTCTCCTCAGAGTCTCCTCAGAACCTCCTCAGAGCCTCTTCAGAGCCTCCTCAGAGTCTCCTCAGAGCCTCCTCAGAGTCTCCTCAGAGCCTCCTCAGAGTCTCCTCAGAGTCTCCTCAGAACCTCCTCAGAGCCTCTTCAGAGCCTCCTCAGAGTCTCCTCAGAGCCTCCTCAGAGTCTCCTCAGAGCCTCCTCAGAGCCTCCTCAGAACCTCATCAGATTCCTCAGAGTCTCCTCAGAACCTCCTCAGAGCCTCAGAACAGGTGGAAGTTATATGAAAGATGAAGCTGACAAAGCATTACAGCTGTGGGTTGCTCTGGAGGAAATGTAAGAAGACATCTGAGTCATGGAAAATGTGTGCTGGGATAAGATCAGCTGAAAATGACCTGTGACAGCAGCTCTCATTATGGTCTGCATTAACTCTCAAGACATTAGAATATGAAGAAAAAGTCCTCAGGACATCTTAAGTAGAAATGTCTACATAAGAAGCTTCATAAATGAGGCTCTCTGGACAAAACTAAAAACTATCTCAGAACACAGCGTCGAGAGGGACGATAGCTCCTGAACCGAAGAAACAAAGAGCCATTTAGTTTCAGCTCTCTTGCAGTTGATCTCAGAATCGATAAAGACTCCTGAAATTAGATCTGGATGAATGAGAACCGTCACAGACAAAGGGTTATAACGCTCTTTTATTTCCTCCTGTGTGTGTTTGTCAGAGTGAACAGAAGTCTGAAGAGAACAGAGCACAAGTCAGACACACTCAGAGGAGAATAAGTGTTCTATCATGTTTTTTATTTAAAATGATGTGTGTAACCTGGATACCATCATAATTATTATCTTCCTTCTCTGTAAAGAACACTGCTGCATTAATGCTGAGGCTCTGTTTCTTTGTGTTAACGTGCGTTCATGTTGTAAAAGTTATTAACATTAATTCAGAGATGACTTTAATTGGGTTATTATGAGGCTACTGTTGCAGCAAAAGTATTTGAGTGTGTGTTAAGACTTGTTTAGACTCTGTAGGAGTTGTGTTTAGCTCTGATGGCTCTTTGTCCAGGATCATAAAAGTAAGGAGCAGACACATGAGAGTAAACCTGAGAGTAAAGCATGAGAGTAAAGCATGAGAATAAACCTGAGAGTAAAGCATGAGAGTAAAGCATGAGAGTAAACCTGAGAGTAAACCTGAGAGTAAACCTGAGAGTAAATCTGAGAGTAAACCTGAGAGTAAAGCATGAGAGTAAATCTGAGAGTAAACCTGAGAGTAAAGCATGAGAGTAAAGCATGAGAATAAACCTGAGAGTAAAGCATGAGAGTAAAGCATGAGAGTAAACCTGAGAGTAAACCTGAGAGTAAACCTGAGAGTAAACCTGAGAGTAAACCTGAGAGTAAAGCATGAGAGTAAATCTGAGAGTAAACCTGAGAGTAAAGCATGAGAGTAAATCTGAGAGTAAACCTGAGAGTAAACATGAGAGTAAAGCATGAGAATAAACCTGAGAGTAAAGCATGAGAGTAAAGCATGAGAGTAAACCTGAGAGTAAACCTGAGAGTAAACCTGAGAGTAAACCTGAGAGTAAACCTGAGAGTAAAGCATGAGAGTAAATCTGAGAGTAAACCTGAGAGTAAAGCATGAGAGTAAAGCATGAGAATAAACCTGAGAGTAAAGCATGAGAGTAAAGCATGAGAGTAAACCTGAGAGTAAACCTGAGAGTAAACCTGAGAGTAAACCTGAGAGTAAACCTGAGAGTAAAGCATGAGAGTAAATCTGAGAGTAAACCTGAGAGTAAAGCATGAGAGTAAATCTGAGAGTAAACCTGAGAGTAAACCTGAGAGTAAAGCATGAGAGTAAATCTGAGAGTAAACCTGAGAGTAAACATGAGAGTAAATCTGAGAGTAAACCTGAGAGTAAACCTGAGAGTAAAGCATGAGAGTAAACCTGAGAGTAAAGCATGAGAGTAAACCTGAGAGTAAAGCATGAGAGTAAAGCATGAGAGTAAATCTGAGAGTAAACCTGAGAGTAAAGCATGAGAGTAAACCTGAGAGTAAAGCATGAGAGTAAACCTGAGTCTCGTGTGACTCCAGTGTTCTCTCTGAACACAAGTAAAGGAATTGCTTTGTTTAGTTTTTTTATTTTACCGAGTGAGATACACGATAAAGAAATACTTATACAACATGAACAGCAGATGAACTAATGTTTTATTAAACATTGTGTAAAGGTTCAGGGTTAATGTTCTGTTGTTACTATTGTATTTGTATTCCGTGTGAGAGACAGAAGTGCTTCTTACCTGAGCGTCTGCCAGAGTCCAGCTCAGAGACACGTTCAGCAGAAAAACCCACAAACAGCCTCTCATTTCAGCCGCAACCCCAAAAAACCTGGTCCAGACCTCGAGAGTCTCAGCTGCAGTCCATCAGCGCTCAGAGAGAAGACGAGAGTTCTGCAGGAAAACACCGAGCAGAGGAGGGAGGGAGGGAGGGAGGAGAGGAGAGGGAGGGAGGGAGGGAGGGAGGAGAGGAGAGGAGAGGAGAGGAGAGGAGGGAGGGAGGAGGAGGGAGGGAGGGAGGGAGGAGAGGAGAGGAGGGAGGGAGGAGGAGGGAGGAGAGGAGGAGAGGAGGAGGGAGGGAGGGAGGGAGGGAGGGAGGAGAGGAGAGAGGAGAGGAGGAGAGGAGGGAGGGAGGGAGGAGGAGGAGAGGAGAGGAGAGGGAGGGAGGGAGGGAGGGAGGAGAGGAGAGGGAGGGAGGAGGGAGGAGGGAGGAGGGAGGAGAGGAGAGGAGAGGAGAGGAGGGAGGAGGGAGGGAGGGAGGGAGGGAGGAGGAGGAGGGAGGAGGGAGGGAGGGAGGAGGAGGGAGGGAGGGAGGAGGAGAGGAGAGGGAGGGAGGGAGGGAGGGAGGGAGGAGAGGAGAGGAGAGGGAGGGAGGGAGGGAGGGAGGGAGGAGGAGGAGAGGAGAGGAGAGGGAGGAGGGAGGAGGGAGGAGGGAGGGAGGAGAGGAGGAGAGGAGAGGGAGGGAGGGAGGAGGAGAGGAGAGGAGAGGAGAGGAGGAGGGAGGAGGAGGAGGAGAGGAGAGGAGAGGAGAGGAGAGGAGGGAGGGAGGAGAGGGAGGGAGGGGAGGAGGGAGGGAGGGAGGGAGGGAGGGAGGGAGGGAGGGAGGAGAGGAGATATTATATTCACTCAGAACACTTATTATATTCACTCAGAACACTTATTATATTCCTAAAAACAGACAGAAACGGCACAGAACTGAGTAGTTTAAGTTTGACATAATTGGGTAAAAAACAAAAGTCAGGGCTCTAAATCTAATAAAAGATCAGATTCAGTGGTCGTCCATTTAAATGTAACATGTCCAAAACAGTCAAAAATGAAGATGAAAAGTGGAAAAATGTAAACAAACACATGTTCATTCACAAAAAAAAGAATAAACAAACCTGAGGGTTTTTTCTTTTCTTCATCAAGATGTTAAACAGAACAAAGGCTGACGGAGGACACTCATGACGTTAGAATTAGAGTCTGGAGGAAAGTCAATGCTTAAAAACTCTTAAACTTATAAAATCATTGAAGAAAATTTGGATTAAAACAAACGTTGTTATGAATATCTAGAGCCTTAAAAACTCTGAGATGTACTTTATAAAGACAAACTGTGAGCAGTAGTGTAACCTTTCATCTGGAGGTCCTCTGTGAGCGGTGCATATGGCCAGAGCTCGTGGGTTTAATGATGAATATTAATGTCAGCGCAGTCACTGTCTGTGACTCACTGTCGATGAATGAATGAGTCACGTTTTTGTAAAAACAACACTGACCCGAGCAGCACAGAGTGAAACACGAGCTGCTTCAGACGGCTTCTTCAAATCCACCCAACGCCCAAAACTAAACCCACTGTCTTTTAATAAAAAGGACCGTTTCAGGCTCAATATTGATCAAAGTAAAGAGCTTCACTGAAGCTCTGGCTCCGTGTCATTTTGAAATAACTCTTGGACATGTTTTGAAGAGCTGTGTACAACTCTGCTCGCATCACTCACGGCTCCTCGACGACTCGACTCTTCAGTTTGTCCTTCCTCTGTTTCAGATTCAGAACCTTTAGAACTTCGGACGGCCTCTGCTTGTTTGTTCTTGTGGGAAACTAAAGAAGCGACAGAGCGGCTCTGAAGTGGTCTGGAGCAGATTTTACAACACAATTCTTCTTTATAATCCATAAAACATTTTAAGAGTAGATCTCAGAGAGGTTGAGGTCGAAAGGTGTCTTTATAAAACCTGCTTTAACACAAACACTCTCCACATGCCACATCAAATATTTTAATAACAAATATCTCACCTCCACCTTCTTATCTCCCACAGATGTTTATCCACCGGAGGATCTCTGAGCTTCAGTGGACTCCAGCAGCAGCCTGAGTGAGCACAGACCTGAAGACAAGAGCTTCAGAGAAAAGAGCTGCAGCAGGAAAGGACAGGTGGACAAATAAAGAAGTCCTGTCTTAAAGGCTTGAACGGGTTTTAGATGGATTTGAACGGGTTTAAGATGGATTTGAACGGGTTTAAGATGGATTTGAACGGGTTTAAGATGGATTTGAACGGGTTTAAGATGGATTTGAACGGGTTTAAGATGGATTTGAACGGTTTAAGATGGATTTGAACGGGTTTAAGATGGATTTGAACGGGTTTAAGATGGATTTGAACGGGTTTAAGATGGATTTGAACGGGTTTAAGATGGATTTGAACGGGTTTAAGATGGATTTGAACGGGTTTAAGATGGATTTGAACGGGTTTTAGATGGATTTGAACGGGTTTAAGATGGATTTGAACGGTTTAAGATGGATTTGAACAGTTTCAGATGGATTTGAACGGGTTTTAGATGGATTTGAACGGGTTTAAGATGGATTTGAACAGTTTAAGATGGATCTGAACTGGTTTAAGATGGATTTGAACGGGTTTAAGATGGATTTGAACGGGTTTTAGATGGATTTGAACGGGTTTAAGATGGATTTGAACGGGTTTTAGATGGATTTGAACGGGTTTAAGATGGATTTGAACGGGTTTAAGATGGATTTGAACGGGTTTAAGATGGATTTGAACGGGTTTAAGATGGATTTGAACGGGTTTAAGATGGATTTGAACGGTTTAAGATGGATTTGAACGGGTTTAAGATGGATTTGAACGGGTTTAAGATGGATTTGAACGGGTTTAAGATGGATTTGAACGGGTTTTAGATGGATTTGAACGGGTTTAAGATGGATTTGAACGGTTTAAGATGGATTTGAACAGTTTAAGATGGATTTGAACGGGTTTTAGATGGATTTGAACGGGTTTAAGATGGATTTGAACAGTTTAAGATGGATCTGAACTGGTTTAAGATGGATTTGAACAGGTTTAAGATGGATTTGAACGGGTTTTAGATGGATTTGAACGGGTTTAAGATGGATTTGAACGGGTTTTAGATGGATTTGAACGGGTTTAAGATGGATTTGAACGGGTTTAAGATGGATTTGAACGGGTTTAAGATGGATTTGAACTGGTTTAAGATGGATTTGAACGGGTTTAAGATGGATTTGAACGGGTTTAAGATGGATTTGAACGGGTTTAAGATGGATTTGAACGGGTTTTAGATGGATTTGAACGGGTTTAAGATGGATTTGAACGGTTTAAGATGGATTTGAACAGTTTAAGATGGATTTGAACGGGTTTTAGATGGATTTGAACGGGTTTAAGATGGATTTGAACGGTTTAAGATGGATTTGAACAGTTTAAGATGGATCTGAACTGGTTTAAGATGGATTTGAACAGGTTTAAGATGGATTTGAACGGGTTTTAGATGGATTTGAACGGGTTTAAGATGGATTTGAACGGGTTTTAGATGGATTTGAACGGGTTTAAGATGGATTTGAACGGGTTTAAGATGGATTTGAACGGGTTTAAGATGGATTTGAACGGGTTTAAGATGGATTTGAACTGGTTTAAGATGGATTTGAACGGGTTTAAGATGGATTTGAACTGGTTTAAGATGGATTTGAACCGGTTTAAGATGGATTTGAACGGGTTTAAGATGGATTTGAACGGGTTTAAGATGGATTTGAACAGGTTTTAGTTGGATTTGTGAAGGTTTTAGATGGATTTGTAAAGGTTTTAGATGGATTTGAACAGATTTAAGATGGATTAGTTTAGAAGAAGAAGAAGAAGAAGTTTTATTTATTTAGCGCCTTCCCGTAGCTCGAGGTCGCTTTACATTTCACAAATACAGTACATTCAGACACTTACATATAAATCTATATTTACACATCACTTAATACATATAATTGCATTATCGAAATGTTTGTTGAATAGATATGTTTTTAACTGGGACTTAAATGCACCCACAGAGATGTTTCGTAGAGTAAGAGGCAGAGGCGGACGGGCCGGTAAGGGGAGAGTAGGTCAGACAGATATTGGGGAGCAAGACAATTTAATGCTTTGAACGTAAGAAGCAATAGGTTTTTTATGGAATTGAACAGGTTTTAGATGGATTAGTTCAGGTTTTAGATGGATTAGTTCAGGATTTAGACGTATTTGTACAGGTTTTAGATGGATTATTTTAGGTTTTAGATGGATTAGTTCAGGATTTAGACGTATTTGTACAGGTTTTAGACGTATTTGTACAGGTTTTAGAAGGATTTGTACAGGGTTTAGATGTATTTGTACAGGTTTTAGATGTATTTGTACAGGTTTTAGATGGATTAGTTCAGGTTTTAGATGTATTTGAACATGTTTTAGATGTATTTGTACAGGTTTTAGATGTATTTGTACAGGTTTTAGATGGATTAGTTCAGGTTTTAGATGTATTTGTACAGGTTTTAGAAGGATTAGTTCAGGTTTTAGAAGGATTAGTTCAGGATTTAGATGTATTTGTACAGGATTTAGATGTATTTGTACAGGATTTAGATGTATTTGTACAGGTTTTAGATGGATTAGTTCAGGTTTTGGATGCTTCAGAACTCGTCTGAGGCAGCTCTAAAATCAGATGTGTTTGTGAGCACAGATCTATAATTATTTAGAAAGGTCGTCAGCGGCACAATGGCGGTGCTGGTGACTCAGGGATAAGTTAATGCAGAGCCTGGCGTCCGACGAAACACAGCTGTCACGCTCACAACAGGAAGCACGGCCATCTCATTACCACTCAATACAGACACTTTAGCAGTCGCTCGGGATGTTGTTGTGATTTCTGGCTCCGGAAGAGTCCATTACAGCAGCTCCGACTTTAACAAAAGCAACAAATGCTTTCCACAAATAAACAACACAACGATTAAAGCAGCGTCAGATGAGGACTGGAGCTGCAGGGTTAGAGGGATTAGAACAGGTTTTAGATGGATTTGAACAGGTTTTAGATGGATTTGAACAGGTTTTAGATGGATTTAAACAGGTTTAAATGGATTTCAACATGTTTTAGATGGATTTGAACAAGTTTTAGTTGGATTTGAACAGGTTTTAGATGGATTTGAAGAGGTTTTAGTTGGATTTGAACAAGTTTTAGATGGATTTGAAGAGGTTTTAGATGGATTTGAACAGGTTTTATTTGGCGTTGAACAGGTTTTAGTTGGATTTGAACAGATTTTAGTTCAGATTTAAAGACAGAGACATAGATTTGGAGAAAAAGAACTGGAGAAAAGAAAAGGATGTTAAATGTTAAATGAAATCCTGCTGGTGTCGTGTTAATGTTCGAGGGTTTTTGAACAGTTACAGTCTCGACTCAGACGTGTTTTTGGGAAAGTGTCGAGTTAAACACATGCATCTTCTTTGTCTCTCAGCGTCGACTTAGACACAAAATAACTCTTTCTGTCTCCGTCTGAAAATGAGCTCCGTGTTCCTCCATCTCTTCTAGGTTTTATTTTTGTGTTTAGGTGATGTCGCTACAGTTTTTTTATTCAGACCCAGTTCCAACAGATGAGACTAATACTTGAGGCTGGTTTTAGATTTAGATTTTAGATTTGTGTGTGAATTAGAAACAGAATTTACACGAGTCTAAGGGCTTTATAATCCAGAGGACTGGATCTGTTTCTGTCACTTACAGAAGAATGTATCTGACAAATGCGGAGTTGTGCTTCAGGTGAGAGTTTGTGAAAATGAACAGATGCTGGCGTCTGTCTCATTATCTCATCTTCAGAGTTTATCTGAATATATTTAAAACTTTTTTCATGTATGCTTATTAATTTTTAGTCATATTTATTCTGACTTAATGACACTGAAACGTCTCTGTATCTTTTTCCAATAATAAACACAATCCAATTTTCTTTCTCCCATCTCCAGTTACAGTTTTGTTTGGCCTATTGTTCAGACTCTAAAGTCAAAATAAAAGCCCCAAAGGGTACAAGGTCAACCCAGAGACACACTTTTACACATTACACTGTAGCTTTGGAAAAACAGCACAGTGTGGAGCTGCTCTGCTGCTTCCTCCTCATCCCTTTCTTCAGCTCATTGGGGAGTTTCTGTCAAACGAGATGGAGTCTGTGGAGACCCAGAGAAGACTTGCTTCTGCCGTTGACGAGGCCCTGAGTCTGCTCCGTGTCCGAGTTCAGAGGCTTTAATGTACAAACTGTATGCTTCAGTCTGTTCATGCACTTTGTGATGGGCTAAATACTTCTGCTGCGTCCCTCAGAGCAGCCCTCCAGAGTCAGCCTGACCCCGTGTGGCGGCAGCAGGAAGTGCAGCTGTTGGTCATAATTAAAGCTCAGAGTCAAACAGTACCTGATCCAAAAAAACAACTTTAAAAGATTTAGGGTTAAAGCCAGACTTTTATTGATCAGTAAAACGTTTCTTACACAAACACAACGCTTTATAACTTATACCAGTCTTTTCTACATTTTGTGCATTTGAAGAGTTTACAGCCAGTGCCAGTTTTACAGCAAGTACTGAGCTTTAACCAGAGGCAGCTGAGTCTTTGTAAACTTAAAATCCAGAGGCCTTTATTATGGGCCTGACTCTGTCCTGTCTGCGTCCTGCTCAAGTTCAAGTCTTGTCCAGAGGAGATAATGCAGCATCCTTTAGTTTGAGATGAGGCCTTGACATTAAGAGTTATTGTGTTTTTTTATTCAAAACCTTACAATTATCTGTGAAAGATTTGTCTCTTGAATAATGACAGATACAAAGGAAAAACACAGTTCATAAAGGGCTTTAAAACAGCGTTTCTAATCCGACTGACGAGTCAGAGCCTAAAGGGAAGAGAAAAATAACACTGCACTGGTAACGGCTAAAGCAGAACTTACAGTGGCTCTAAGCGGTAAGTCCTCAAGAGACTGACCTGACAACACGACAGAACATGCTTGTCTCTGAGGCTGCGTTCACTCTCGCCCTGTCAGCTGTGGTTCAGCTCCAGACAAAGAGCCTCCAAACCTGCTCCGAGACTCCGGGACGCTTCGCTTCAACTGTGAACCTGGAACAGACCTCAGACGAGCTTCGTTCACTGACGTTGAAAACCTCACTTAACGTTTGGTTTTCCACAGAGAAGAAAAAAAACTAAATCATTTTGTCCGACTAAATAAAAAGAACAGAAGTCAAATGAAAAGTACTGAGAAGGTAAACTGCCCGACAGCGCCCTCTAGTGTGTTTCTTTAAAAAGGCATGTTTTTGAGTTTGGTGCAGTTTTAAACACAGTTGCTGCTCCTTTATTTGTCAAGGGCCATTTACAAACACATTCATCTCAAAGAAAAGACGCTGTGACCCAGATTTTGTGTCCATCTCTACATGCAGGGTCACTAGCTGTCCCAAGATTTCCAAAAATACAAAGGGAGGTAGAGCCTTCAGTTGGACGGGGTTTATGATCAAGACTGCGCTAGGCCAAGACGCTGATGACATCCCACACACTGAGCTTCTGTCTGTCCTCTCCCTCTATTACCTCGACATTAACATCAAAAATCTGTGTTTATTGAAAGATTAATAAAAGAAGTGAGGCTCAGACACAAGAAGATGAATTGTCTTTGTCAGTAAAGTCAACAGCTATTTCTAAAAACATTAAAATCATAATTTAAAGTCATATATTTGAAATAAATCCTATTTTAGAACGAACTCTGTTTGTGCAGCGTAACCCTTCAGAGAGAGTCAGAGCTTTATTTACAGCTGAGGAGGGTTTAGGCTGTGCTTTTTTTACAACACGTTCCTTCAGTCGTGGGTTTGTGGATCATTTACAGAGAACATGAAGAGGCTCAGTCGAAGCGTTCGTAGTGTCTGGTCTGTCGAACCCGAGGAACCATGTCCAGCAGCAGTCTGTGGAAACACACAGGTCACACACAGGTCACACATAGGTCAAACACACCTCACAGGTCACACACACACAGGTCACACATAGGTCAGACACAGGTAACACACACACACAGGTCACACACAGGTCACACATAGGTCAGACACACACAGGTCACACACAGGTCACACACACCACACAGGTCACACACAGGTAAAACACACACAGGTCACACACAGGTCAGACACAGGTCAGACACACCACACAGGTCACACACAGGTCAGACACACCACACAGGTCACACACAGGTCAGGCACAGGTCAGACACACCACACAGGTCACACACAGGTCACACATAGGTCAGACACACACACAGGTCACACACAGGTCAGACACACCACACAGGTCACACACAGGTAACACACAGGTCAGACACACCTCACAGGTCACACACAGGTAACACATAGGTAACACACAGGTCAGACACACCTCACAGGTCACACACAGGTAACACACACACAGGTCACACACAGGTCAGACACAGGTCAGACACACCACACAGGTCACACACAGGTAACACACAGGTCAGACACACCACACAGGTCACACACAGGTAACACACAGGTCAGACACACCTCACAGGTCACACACAGGTCACACACAGGTAACACACAGGTCAGACACACCACACAGGTCACACACAGGCCACACACAGGTCAGACACACCACACAGGTCACACACAGGTCAGACACACCACACAGGTCACACACAGGTAACACACACACAGGTCACACACAGGTCAGGCACAGGTCAGACACACCACACAGGTCACACACAGGTCACACATAGGTCAGACACACACACAGGTCACACACAGGTCAGACACACCACACAGGTCACACACAGGTAACACACAGGTCAGACACACCTCACAGGTCACACACAGGTAACGCACACACAGGTCACACACAGGTCAGACACAGGTCAGACACACCACACAGGTCACACACAGGTAACACACAGGTCAGACACACCTCACAGGTCACACACAGGTAACACACAGGTAACACACAGGTCAGACACACCTCACAGGTCACACACAGGTAACACACACACAGGTCACACACAGGTCACACACAGGTCAGACACACCACACAGGTCACACACACACAGGTCACACACACACAGGTCACACACACACAGGTCACACACAGGTCAGACACACCTCACAGGTCACACACAGGCCACACACACACAGGTCACACACAGGTCACACACAGGTCAGACACACCACACAGGTCACACACAGGTAACACACAGGTCAGACACACCTCACAGGTCACACACAGGTAACACACACACAGGTCACACACAGGTAATACACAGGTCAGACACAGTTCACACACAGGTCAGACACAGGTCACACACAGGTCACACACAGGCCACACACACACAGGTCACACACAGGTCAGACACAGGTAACAAACACAGGTAACACATGTAACACACAAGTCTCACACAGGTAACACACACATAGCTAACACACACACTGGTCACACACAGGTCAAACACACCACACAGGTCAAACACACCACACAGGTCAAACACAGGTCAGACACAGAGGTCAAACAGACAGGTCACACACAGGTCAGACACAGGTAACACACATAGCTAACACACACACTGGTCACACACACAGGTAACACACAGGTCACACACACAGTTAACACACACAGGTAACACACACATAGCTAACACACACACTGGTCACATACACAGGTAACACACACATAGCTAACACAGACACTGGTCACATACACAGGTAACACACACAGGTAACATACACAGGTAACACACACAGGTAACACACACTGGTCACACACACAGGTAACACACACAGGTAACACACACTGGTCACACACACTGGTCACACACACAGGTAACACACACAGGTAACACACACTGGTCACACACACTGGTCACACACACAGGTAACACACACAGGTCACACACACAGGTCACACACACAGGTCACACACATGTAACACACACAGATCACACACAGGTCGCACACACACAGATAACACACAGGTCACACACACACAGGTAAGACACACACAGGTAGGACACACTGGTCACACACACACACAGGTAAGACTCACTGCTCACACACACAGGTAATACACACTGCTCACACACACAGGTAACACACGCACAAATAACACACACAAGTAAGACACACTGGTCACACACACAAGTAAGACACACTGGTCAAACACACTGGTCTTACACACACAGGTGGGACACACTAGTCACACTCACAGGTAAGACACACTGGTCACACACACGCCACACACACACAGGTAACACTTGCACAGGTAACACACACAAGTAAGACACACTGGTCACACTCACAGGTAACAAACCTACAAGTAAGACACACTAGTCACACACACAGGTAAGACACACTGGTCAAACACACGTCTCACACACACAAACAAACAGGTAAGACACACTGGTCACACACACACAGGTAACACACACAGGTAACACACACAGGTCACACACATGTAACACACACACACAGGTAACACACACATGTAACACATACACAGGTAACATATACAGGTCACACACACAGGTCACACACACAGGTCACACACACACACAGGTAACAAACACATGTAACACACACAGGTCACACACACAGATAACACACACAGGTCACACACACACAGGTAACACACATAGGTCTCACACACACACAGGTAACACACACATGTAGCTTGCATAGGTAACACACACATGTAACACACACACTGGTCAGACACAGATGTAACACACACACTGGTCAGACACAGATGTAACACACACACTGGTCACACTCAATCAATGCTAATATTATTAAGAAAGAATTAGAAACAGTGGCATGGATAATTTTTTTTGAGGAGGCCAGGCGTGTGGAAGGGGATGTGGTTGGGACATATATGCGCTCTCTTTCAATAGTAGCATAGAGCAAATTTTAATTTAGCTTCCCTGACCCCTTAGCATAGCGTGTTAGAAGACAGGTCCCAAATGACTAACGTGACTTTTCTTATGGTCAGCCTTACAACTGCATTCAGGCCAACACCAGAACTTAACGAATCTATCTAAAACGTCAGCGTTCACGAAGTTGTGAGGGCAATGACAGAGTATCTCGAAGATGTCCTCGACTGTTCTGTGATTCGTTTATTTGTGTTTGTGTTGAGGCCGTACTTGAGTCCATAGGCAAGGATGATGAGTCCGATCAGAACTCCGATGGATCCATCCAGAAACCAGACGTCAGGGTGCTGTTTGTACACCTCTGCACTTATCAGGATCGAGAAGCCCACCACCGCCCCAACCAGAGAGTTAAAAGCTGAAACAACACCAGACAGAGTTCAAATAACACCCACCTGAGAGTCCAAACCTGGAGTAACACTGCCAGAGAGTAGTAGTCAGTGCATCACTTGAGAAAAGCTTTAACAAAAGGCATCTGGAGTAGGTTTTGGGGATAAGACGCTTGGACCTCATTCAAGAGAAGTTCTTCTTACAGTGTCCATTCAACTCTGAACCACACTGGAACACTCTGGTCCAATCACAGTAGCCTCAGGTTAGGCCCTTCCCTCTGAAGGATATAAACTCGCCTTTGTTAAACCTTTTCTTGAGTGTCCCATAAGCATATAATAAATATGATAAATATTTACCGTCGGTGATGAGGGCACGGCTGGTCAGGACCCGTCCCAACATGAACTTGAACACAGCCAGAACGCCACAGGACAGTCCACTGATGATGGAGACGCTGTACAGGAAGTCGTCCTGAGACAGAACAGGTTACACAGAGCCGCTCTGAGATGATTTACGTTACTCATGAGGCAGACAGTATTTCAATAAAGACTTTCAGAGGAAAAGATGTGAATAGAGGAAGAGTGAGAGTCTGACCACTTCAGGAGGCATCCTCGTGACCAGGTCGTGGATGGCTTTTCCCATGATGCACAGCGAGGAGAGAACGAAGACCACACCCAGCACCACACAGGCTCTGGACCAGGACACACAGGGTTAGGTTCAATCAGAGCTAAAGGAAGAAGGCCCAGTGTTTCCAGGACTCACATGTGTTCTCTGTGAGCCGAGTGGACAGCTGCTGCGTTACTGTATCTCCACAGAACAATCACCGACGACAGCATGTCCAGTGTGGCATCGAACTGAACACCAAACATCAGCGTCAGTGTCCTTTAAAGGACTTTATTTTGTCTTCTCAGATAAGCAGAGAAGGTTAATAAACAGCTGATACTCACAGCAAATCCAAAAGCAGACGCACTGTGTCTCATGAAGGAAACCGCTGTGAACAGAGACAGAACAGAGTCATCAGTAAACAGCGTTCTACCAACACAAACATATACACAAATACTGCTGCAGCTGTGTCTTCTGAATTGATCAAATACTCCATTTTACATTATAACAACTCAAAACAAACTAAAACCTGTTCAAAACCAACTAGAACTTAAACTAAAACTTCCTTTAAAGCCTCTCAGTAATATTCTCTGGAGGTTTGTGTAAAGTCCTGCGTCTGTTTTAAGAGGACTGTAATAAACATGTTTCTATAGGATCACGTGGTACAGCTCTGTTCATAAAGACCTTAAAGTCTACATTCCACAGACAAGCATTGACCCAGAAACACCTGCCTTTAGCACAGCTTCCCCCAGGACCACAGGACACGAGACAAACACTTCTGTGAGAAATACTGAAGCATGAAGCATGAGGAGGGACTGGGCAAAAGAACACATTTACCATCCATTAGTACCACAAGAAAACCTACAAGAGAACCTACTTTTTCTGAAATGACACCTGTTTAACTGTGTTCTGGAGACTCAGCCGAATGAGAGATATAAGATTTACAGAGTTTGGATTAAAACTGAGCGAGAAACAATGATCTTAAATGATTGAAGTCTCTGCATTTGAACAGCTTTAAGCTTGACTTCGAGCAGAGAGGAGGTCAAACTCAGGCAACCACAGAGCTTTGGGACATTTACTGAAACAGGACAAGTGTGTCAAGATTTAAATGTGTCACTTGTATAAGTCTTCTGTCTGTGTCTCCTGAAGGAAACACTTGTGATTCTTGGATCACGAACAAAAGCAGACAGTTGACTGATGGTCACACAGGATGAGAAGAAGCTTTGACACTTCTGATGGTGTGTGTGGAGCATTGTTCACAAGCTTCATCCAACACTGCATCTGTTTGACTGATGCGTTAAAGCTGTGACTGAACTGTAGACTCCACACGCCACGCCTTACTTTAACGTCTGAGCTTTAAAAGATCTGCACCAGCTGAAAAAACACAGGACTGTCACATCTGCTCAGAGCTTATTTAGCAGCGGCTGCAGTAAATACTGTATGTTTGTAAAAAGCACATCAGCATTTAAGAATAGATATAGGGCTGTGTTAGTCTAAGGAGGAGCTGAGAAATGTCTGCTGCAGGGAAAGAGGAAGCATTAAGACTGTGCTTTATTCAGGTCTCATTAAACTCACACTTGTCTCTGCACACCAGACCGAGACAGTGAGCAGTAACAAGAGGATTTTTATAAGTCTGTCATTCATTTGATGAACATAATTATAACACAGTCCAGAATTAAAGAAAAGGTTAAAGTAAAAGCATCTGGACTCAGTTTTCATGATGAAGACGTTTGTTCTGAGTTCAACTGTAAGAGAGGGATGAGTTTAACCTGAAACTAACCAGTTTGAGAGTCACACACGGATCAATATTTGCTGTTTGACTCTCACCAGCCTCTGCAGCACAAGCTGGAGTCATCAGGACTCTTCAGCACAGAGCACAAGAGGTGCCCACAACCTCAGAAGGTCAACGGAAAGAAGAACAACACATCCGTAAAGCCCTGAGAGACTGTGGATACCCCAAATGGACTTTCAACAAAACCAAGAGGACACAGACACCAAACAGACAGGAACCAGGGACAAAAGGGAAGGGTGTAGTTATCCCTAATGTGTCTGGTTTATCTGAAAAACTTAAAAGGATTTTCTACAAACACAACATTCCAGTCCACTGAAAAAGGTTTGAGTAAAAGCATCTGGACTTCATTTTCAGATGCTTTTACTCAAACCTTTTTTTCAAGATGTCCTGGATGACTGAGAACCTCCACAGACATTCCAGTCCACTTTAAACCAGGGAACAATCTGCGTCAAAAACTGTTCCATCCCAAAGACAAGACCCCCACAAACAGAGTCATGTAGCTTATACAGTTCAGTGAAGAGTGCAGTGACAGTTCTGTTGGAGAAACTAAACAACAGCTTCACAAAAGTATCAGCACAGAAGAGACAATCCTGGACCTGAGTCTGGACCTGAGTCTGGACCTGAGTCTGGACCTGAGTCTGGACCTGAGGCTGGACCTGAGTCTGGACCTGAGTCTGGACCTGAGTCTGGACCTGAGTCAGATCCACCTCCACCTCAAAGACAAAGGACATTACTTTCCGACTGAGACTCGGACTCGGACCCGAACCCGGACTGAGACTCAGACCCAGACTCAGACTCAGACCCGGACTGAGACTCAGACCCGGACTGAGACTCGGACTGAGACTCGGACCCGGACTCGGACTCGGACTCAGACCCGGACTGAGACTCAGACCCAGACTCAGACTCAGACCCGGACTGAGACTCAGACTCAGACTCGGACTCGGACTCAGACTCGGACTCAGACTCAGACCCGGACTGAGACTCGGACTGAGACTCGGACCCGGACTCGGACCCGGACTCGGACTCGGACTCAGACCCGGACTGAGACTCAGACCCGGACTGAGACTCGGACTGAGACTCGGACTGAGACTCGGACCCGGACTCGGACTCGGACCCAGACTCAGACTCAGACTCAGACTCGGACTCAGACTTGGACCCAGACTCGGACTCGGACTCAGACTCAGACTCGGACTCGGACCCGGACTCGGACTCAGACCCGGACTGAGACTCAGACTCAGACTCAGACTCAGACCCGGACTGAGACCCGGGCCCAGACTCGGACTCGGACCCGAACCCGGACTCAGACTCAGACTCAGACTCGGACTCGGACTCAGACTCGGACTCAGACTCAGACCCGGACTGAGACTCGGACTCAGACTCAGACCCGGACTGAGACTCAGACTCAGACTCAGACTCGGACTTGGACCCAGACTCGGACTCGGACTCAGACCCAGACTCGGACTCAGACCCAGACTCGGACTCGGACTCAGACTCAGACTCAGTCTCAGACCCGGACTGAGACTCGGACTCAGACTCAGACCCAGACCCAGACTCGGACTCAGACCCAGACTCGGACTCAGACCCGGACTGAGACTCGGACTGAGACTCGGACTGAGACCCAGACTCGGACTCAGACCCAGACTCGGACTCGGACTCAGACTCAGACTCAGTCTCAGACCCGGACTGAGACTCGGACTCAGACTCAGACCCAGACCCAGACTCGGACTCAGACCCAGACTCGGACTCGGACTCAGACTCAGACTCAGTCTCAGACCCGGACTGAGACTCGGACTCAGACTCAGACCCAGACCCAGACTCAGACTCAGACCCGGACCCAGACTCGGACTCGGACTCAGACCCGGACTCGGACCCGGACTCAGACTCAGACTCAGACTCAGACCCGGACTGAGACTCGGACTCAGACTCAGAGTCAGACCCGGACTCAGACCCAGACTCGGACTCAGACTCAGACTCAGACTCAGACTCGGACTCAGACCCGGACTCGGACCCAGACTCGGACTCGGAAACGGACCCAGACTCGGACTCGGACCCAGACTCGGACTCGGACTCGGACTGTGAGCTGAAGCAGAGCAGTGTTAACTCAGAGCCCAGAGGAGACTCTACTCTGGGCTCTGTTCTGCCTCAGGACGACTCTCAGCTCTTTATAAACAGCCTTCTGCTGATGCTACACATAACTGCAGTATATTCTTCATCCTGTCAGTGAGAGAAGAAGAAGCACCAGCATGTGTTTATATTCAGCTGCAGAGGAACGTCACTACAGCTTCTTCACAGACTCTGAAAAATCAAAACGTGTTTGCATGTTGTTGTGACAAATGAAAGGTCTTTTTTTGTTGAGTGGTCAGAGCCATGGAGCATAAAGACAGGGGAAACCGTGGATTTAAGACTGTTTAGATTCTGTTATGATACGCCTTTTTGAAAATGAGCTGCTGCGACTGAACCAGGTCGTTTTAAAGAGTCTTTAGAGCCAGAGACAGCAGCAGCAAGTGAAGAGGAGGTCACGGGACTGCGACAGGGACAGGTGCAGGAACAGAAAGACTCTGCCGTCACCGCTGTACGAGCCTCTGGAGAATAAGAACGGAGAGAAGGAAGTATCAGCAGAAAAGGAGGCTTCGGGAAGTAAAGGGAGAGAAACTACACTGTAAAAACCAGGGGATTCCTGTAAAAAAATATAATGTATTTTACACATAATAATTGCTTATAAATGATTAAATGAACAGTAAAATAAACAAAAAACGAATTAAAACTGGTAAAGCAACAGTAAAACTTTTAAATGGCGTTGTTGTATATTTCATAAAAATATTTATAATATGCTGTATTTTAATGTTTTAATAAAGTTATATTGTGGTAATTTTCAAAAATAAATCTTGAGAAAACACAAGGAAAATATCACTTTTGGAAAATTTATTTAAAAAGGTGCTATGCGTAACTTTCAGAAAAACCCAACAGATACTGACACCAGTGGCCGTTAGGAGAACTGCGCTCAGAGTCCGGCTCGCTCTCGCTGCTGTGCGCTCGTACGTGCGCTCGTACGTTCGCTGGTACGTGCGCTCGTACGTGCGCTCGTACGTGCACGCCTGAGTAACAACAGACAGCCAGAGACGAGCTTCAGCTGCACACTAGGAAATTAAAAATAACTGAGTGCACAAAGTACAAGTCTGTGGCTAGAGAAGGCACTGTTAGTTTGTTTAGCCTGTGATGATGATACAATGCTCAAATGATTACTACTATTTTATCAGTAGGCTTCTGTAGAAAACTAGTAGGCGAAGTACATTAAAATGTAAAGACTAAAAGAAAGGCATACAAGGATTAGGACTGAAGTATTTCTTTTATCAAAACCATGGAACTGCATCAGTTAAATAACTGCATCTGAAGTTTGTTTATAACGATGAAGTTTGGATTGGTTATAGTTCATGATCAACAGGACCTTCCTGTTGTGGATTATTGATTTCTGTTCTTAAATACTTTTAAAATGACAATACAATGTCTAAAGATATACATTTAAAATGAATGAACAGACCAGTCTTCTGATCAGGGCCTGGTCCAGAGCCCTACACTAAAGCCCATGTGACAGACTCAAATCATTTCTGATTTATTAAAGATTACATCTGAAGAGTTAACTTTATTCTTTTTATACCTTTTATGTCTGACTCTAAAGTAGGCCTACAGTCTGGTCACTGCTGTGGACCAGCTGCTGTTGAGGGGGCTTTATTTTCATTTACCGGCCAAGGAGAAAAACAAGATATTTAATGTGGATCTAACTCTGATTCTGTTCCTCATCGTGACTCTGTCTCATTCTTCACGTGACGTTAACATTTCTTTATGGGTCCATCAGCTCCACGTTATTCTGGAATCAGTTTGTCATACTTCCATGAGCCACACATAAAGGTTTCTTTTCAATGTTAGTTTGCAAACTGGAAATTTTCTTATAAAAGGCTGTGAGGTATAAATCCATTCGACACAGACATTTGTGGTTTAATGATGAATAGGGACTTCTTCATTAAGAGCCCTGCTCTTATGTCGAATGAGGCGTGTCTTTGTGTTGGACGTCAGCAGGAAGAAAACTAATCCGATTAGTTTTGTTTCCACAAAGAAGTACAGTTCATTTTGGTTTGACATGTTTGATCTGTTTAGTCCAGTTTGTGACCAGCGTCTGTCCTCTCACTTTCTGACTTTAGTCGAGCGACTGAGCTGGGCCTCTGCGTCAGGACCGAGAGGACAAGAACTCAGATACAGGCGTCTGAAGTGAGTTTCCTCTGCAGGGTGGGGCTGGGCACTCCCTCAGAGACAGACATGAGCTCGGAGTAGAGCTGCTGCTCCCTCACATCGAGAGGAGCAGCTGAGGCTCATCTGCTCACAGGGACCTTCCCTGAGGGGTTCATGTCCCACTGAGAGGAGGCTCCAGTCCCAGGGCACACAGTGTTCCCGCTGCCCCTTGACCCGGCCCCGGATCAGAGGAAGAAGAGGGATCTGTTTTTGTCTGAGTTTACAGAGAGACAACACTGCACTGGAACTTTCAGTTCTTTACACTTTACAAATCAAAATCACAGCTTTGACTTTCAAAGTTTACACAAAACTGCTGCAAAGTCTGGTTTCTAATATCTGTAAACCTTTCTGCTGTGATGTGAGGGTACGTCTCTTACTGAAGGCAGCCACAGCGAGGATGAGCGTCACCACCACAGACACCCAGGACACCCACAGAGCCTTCCTCCTGTAGCTCTGAGCCTCGTGGGGTTTCAGGCGGGTGCTGCTCTCCAGGAGACCTGCAGGAGACACATTCATACTGCATTAGACCTGCAGGAGACACATTCATACTGCATTAGACCTGCAGGAGACACATTCATTTAGCATTAGACCTGCAGGAGACACATTCATACTGCATTAGACCTGCAGGAGACACATCCATACTGCATTAGACCTGCAGGAGACACATCCATACTGCATTAGACCTGCAGGAGACACATCCATACTGCATTAGACCTGCAGGAGACACATTCATTTAGCATTAGACCTGCAGGAGACACATTCATTTAGCATTAGACCTGCAGGAGACACATTCATACTGCATTAGACCTGCAGGAGACACATTCATACTGCATTAGACCTGCAGGAGACACATTCATACTGCATTAGACCTGCAGGAGACACATTCATTTAGCATTAGACCTGCAGGAGACACATTCATTTAGCATTAGACCTGCAGGAGACACATTCATACTGCATTAGACCTGCAGGAGACACATTCATACTGCATTAGACCTGCAGGAGACACATTCATACTGCATTAGACCTGCAGGAGACACATCCATACTGCATTAGACCTGCAGGAGACACATTCATACTGCATTAGACCTGCAGGAGACACATTCATACTGCATTAGACCTGCAGGAGACACATTCATACTGCATTAGACCTGCATTAGTAGACGGGACTGAAGCTGGAGTAGACGGGACTAAAGCTGGTGTAGACGGGACTAAAGCTGGAGTAGACGGGACTAAAGCTGGTGTAGACGGGACTAAAGCTGGAGTAGACGGGACTAAAGCTGGTGTAGACGGGACTAAAGCTGGAGTAGACGGGACTAAAGCTGGTGTAGACGGGACTAAAGCGGGTGTAGTCGGGACTAAAGCTGGTGTAGACGGGACTAAAGCGGGTGTAGACGGGACTAAAGCGGGTGTAGACGGGACTAAAGCTGGTGTAGACGGGACTAAAGCTGGTGTAGACGGGACTGAAGCTGGAGTAGACGGGACTAAAGCTGGAGTAGACGGGTCTAAAGCTGGTGTAGAAGGGACTAAAGCGGGTGTAGAAGGGACTAAAGCGGGTGTAGACGGAACTGAAGCTGGTGTAGACGGGACTAAAGCTGGTGTAGACGGGTCTAAAGCTGGTGTAGAAGGGACTAAAGCGGGTGTAGAAGGGACTAAAGTGGGTGTAGACGGAACTGAAGCTGGTGTAGACGGGACTAAAGCGGGTGTAGACGGGACTAAAGCTGGAGTAGACGGGACTAAAGCTGGTGTAGACGGGACTAAAGCTGGTGTAGACGGGACTAAAGCTGGTGTAGACGGGACTAAAGCTGGTGTAGACGGGACTAAAGCGGGTGTAGACGGGACTAAAGCGGGTGTAGACAAGACTAAAGCTGGAGTAGACGGGACTGAAGCTGGAGTAGACGGGACTAAAGCTGGTGTAGACGGGACTAAAGCTGGTGTAGACGGGACTAAAGCGGGTGTAGACGGGACTAAAGCGGGTGTAGACGGGACTAAAGCTGGTGTAGACGGGACTAAAGCGGGTGTAGACGGGACTAAAGCTGGTGTAGACGGGACTAAAGCGGGTGTAGACAAGACTAAAGCTGGAGTAGACGGGACTGAAGCTGGAGTAGACGGGACTAAAGCTGGTGTAGACGGGACTAAAGCGGGTGTAGACGGGACTAAAGCGGGTGTAGACGGGACTAAAGCTGGTGTAGAAGGGACTAAAGCGGGTGTAGACGGAACTGAAGCTGGTGTAGACGGGACTAAAGCTGGTGTAGACGGGACTAAAGCTGGTGTAGACGGGACTAAAGCTGGTGTAGACGGGACTAAAGCGGGTGTAGTCGGGACTAAAGCTGGTGTAGACGGGACTAAAGCGGGTGTAGACGGGACTGAAGCTGGTGTAGACGGGACTAAAGCTGGTGTAGACGGGACTGAAGCTGGAGTAGACGGGACTAAAGCTGGTGTAGACGGGACTGAAGCTGGTGTAGACGGGACTAAAGCTGGTGTAGACGGGACTAAAGCTGGTGTAGAAGGGACTAAAGCGGGTGTAGACGGAACTGAAGCTGGTGTAGACGGGACTAAAGCTGGTGTAGACGGGTCTAAAGCTGGTGTAGACGGGACTGAAGCTGGTGTAGATGGGACTAAAGCGGGTGTAGTCGGGACTAAAGCTGGTGTAGACGAGACTAAAGCGGGTGTAGACGGGACTGAAGCTGGTGTAGACGGGACTAAAGCTGGTGTAGACGGGACTGAAGCTGGAGTAGACGAGACTAAAGCTGGTGTAGACGGGACTGAAGCTGGTGTAGACGGGACTAAAGCTGGTGTAGACGGGACTAAAGCTGGTGTAGAAGGGACTAAAGCGGGTGTAGACGGAACTGAAGCTGGTGTAGACGGGACTAAAGCTGGTGTAGACGGGTCTAAAGCTGGTGTAGACGGGACTGAAGCTGGTGTAGATGGGACTAAAGCGGGTGTAGTCGGGACTAAAGCTGGTGTAGACGAGACTAAAGCGGGTGTAGACGGGACTGAAGCTGGTGTAGACGGGACTAAAGCTGGTGTAGACGGGACTGAAGCTGGTGTAGAAGGGACTGAAGCTGGTGTAGACGGGACTGAAGCTGGTGTAGACGGGACTAAAGCTGGTGTAGACGGGACTAAAGCTGGTGTAGACGGAACTGAAGCTGGTGTAGACGGGACTAAAGCGGGTGTAGTCGGGACTAAAGCTGGTGTAGACGAGACTAAAGCGGGTGTAGACGGGACTGAAGCTGGTGTAGACGGGACTAAAGCTGGTGTAGACGGGACTGAAGCTGGTGTAGAAGGGACTGAAGCTGGTGTAGACGGGACTGAAGCTGGTGTAGACGGGACTAAAGCTGGTGTAGACGGGACTGAAGCTGGTGTAAATGGGACTAAAGCTGGTGTAGACGAGACTAAAGCGGGTGTAGACGGGACTGAAGCTGGTGTAGACGGGACTAAAGCTGGTGTAGACGGGACTAAAGCTGGTGTAGACGGGACTGAAGCTGGAGTAGACGGGACTAAAGCGGGTGTAGACGGGACTGAAGCTGGTGTAGACGGGACTAAAGCTGGTGTAGACGGGACTAAAGCTGGTGTAGACGGGACTGAAGCTGGAGTAGACGGGACTAAAGCTGGTGTAGACGGGACTAAAGCTGGAGTAGACGGGACTAAAGCTGGAGTAGACGGGACTACACCCGCAGACAGAGGAGGAGGAGGAAAGGGTGGTGGTTCGGAGAGTTCTTACAGAGTCTGCTGGATAATCGCAGTTGTAGAAATTTGTCCAGGACCAGGACACAGCGACTGTGACACATCGGCGCTCATCACACGAGGAGACACTTACTTCATCGTTCAGCTCAGTCACTCTGACTGTGCGTTTCCTGTGTGTGTGTGTGTGTGTGTGTGTGTGTGTGTGTCTCAGAGGGAAGTGAGAGTGGTTACACACTGCTCACATGACGGAGCTGATCCGACACAGAGCATGTGTTCCTCAGCTTCACACGAGTTTGTCTCTGACACAAGAGCGAGGCTGAAGTCCCACTGCAGCTGAGATCTGACCAGGAGAAAGAGATCTCCATTTGAGAAGAGTTGAACCCTGGAGTGAGCTGAAGAGAGGGGCTTTACTCCTATCTTATTTTTCTTCTAATAGTTTATTTCCTACACCCTCCTGGTCTGATAATATATGTTCTGTTCTGCACATGTTCAGACTCAGAGCCACTATAGAGTCTCCACAATTCCACTATTTTAACTTTAGACTCAACATTGGTTGAGTTTAAAGTGAATATAGTTGAGCTCACTGACAGACAAAGAGACGAGCACAGGCTCTGAGCCACACAGGAATGTTTCACATGTTTCAGACGAAGACGGATTATTTCTGAAAAAAATGAACCTGTTTAAAAAGAAGCATGTGGCAGCTTTTCTTTAGACCACATATTGGTCTTGGTTCTTTCCTAATGTTTTGGTCAGTTTTCTTTGCACCATGTTCTCCAGTTCTTACCGCGGTGAGGTTAGTTGGAAGCCACAACAGATAAACCTATATCAGACCTTTACCTTTTGAACTGAACTTGGTTTAAATTAGCCTTTTTATGTTGGCTATTATTATTTATTAATCATTAAAAATGTTGAGTAATGTGTAATCACCGGCATAATATATTTAAACTGTTCAGAATGACCACAGATCAATAACTACTTGTGCCCATGAGCCTAAAGGCTGCACTTGGATGTTTCAGTGTGAGTCACAAAGCACTGGACGCTTTTTGACCTTTGTATCAAAAATACAAAAAAAGAAAAGAAACTTGCTAAAGCTTAAAGTACTAGGTTTTCCAGCGCACTTGAACGCTACATTACGTTGATGAGGCATGGCTCACTGAAGCAGCTTCTTTACAAAATGAGGCCATAGTTTGGGTCCTGTTTCTGGCCTGTTCTGGTGCTTTGGGAACATCAGCTGCTCTCTGCTCCAGGAAGAGGAGCTCTGGTGTGTTTTAGAACCTCTAGAACAAGTCAAAGCCCAGGTCTGTGCTGATGTCAGTCCTCTCGTCTTGTGTTGTCTGTGTGTGTTTTGTCTGGGCTGTTTTCCTTTGAGAAGAAAGTGTCCCGTGTGGAGCATTGTGGAGAACGTGGACAGATTATTGTGGCTGCACCTCTGAGGGAGTCTAACTACGCACCACAGCTGCAGAGTTTGGGGCTGAGATGAAGCGGCAGTGAGGATGAGATCAAAAGTCTGTGTTTGGTTAAAGCGTGGGTAAAACCAAAACGTGAGGTAAGAATAAAACTGCATTAAATGATACAATGCACAAGCAGTTAATGCCCTTCCCAGGAGCACCTGAACTGTTGAGCCTAACTCTTGGACTGTGGCCACACACCTGTCCTGCCTCTGACTGTGAACAGTAAAGTTAGATCCTTCAGTGATTATTCATTCTTCAGGAGCAGGACACACACCTCTACAGCTTTTATCTGAGAGAGTCTTTTAAAGGTTCATTACTGCCATAACGAGCAGTGTTTTGGAGAAAAACAGACCTTACTGTCTCTCGTAACGAGCTGACGCTTTTATCCAAAGTGACTCACATTAAGCCTGTAGTTACCAGCGTAACAGAACACCACTGGAGGCCAGGTGGGTTAAGTGTCTTGCCCAAGGACACAACAACAGTATGAACTGTGGGGAGAGCTGGAATCGAACCGCCTACCTTCCGGTTGAAGGACGACCCCTGAGCGACTGCCCCAGGACGCAGTCCTCAAACTGTATTCATTTTTACAGACTCCAGGATGAATAAGTGGATTTCACTCAACACTTCCGTAAAACAGAGCCCACCAAAACCAAAGAAGTCGCCTTGTTAATTTTGGTTTTGAAATAAACAAATGAATGAACTCAAAAGCACATGGACCATTTCTCCTGAACTTTAACAAAAGCAGATATTATTTAATCAAATTCACAATGACTTTTACAAATACTTTTCTGGATTTTTGAAATGACTGAGGCAGACCACAGTCCAAACCTGTTCAGACCTGAGTTTAACCTGAAGAAAAGGTCTCACAAAAAACCCTTTTCCTCTCCTCAGTCTTAATAAAGTCTTACTCCATCATTACAAACTGTCTTTCACATTTCTCTTTCTTAGCTGGCCGACACATTCAAAGGAAGTTTTGAGTATTTTAAAAATGTCTTTCTGCTGCACGTGTGATTGATCGCTTGTATGTGTAAATAATCTGCACATTTTTATTTCCTCCGTTAAACCTTGACATTCAGACTTCATCGCAGACGCTGCTCAAACCATGCTTTGTCCTTTTCTTTTCATCCCACGACCCACTTCTGTGTCCCGACCCAGTGTTTGGGAACCACAGCCTTTGTCTTCAGTCTGATGAGGTTCACACAGATTTCTGAACTGGTTCTGTCCAAGTTCTCTCAAAACTGCACAGATTTGATGTCGCCTAGATGATTATATTATTAACTTATAACTCCGCCAAACCTCTGCAAGTCCTTTGTCTAATGTAAAGTACTCTGACTCCACTTTTCATCTGAACACGCAGCTCCGGAGCTGCTCCAGAGCCGCTCCAGAGCCGCTCCAGAGCCGCTCCAGAGCCGCTCCAGAGCCGCTCCAGAGCCGCTCCAGAGCCGCTCCAGAGCCGCTCCAGAGCCGCTCCAGCCCTGACCCTGACACTGCTGCTGCGTCTGTAGCTCATTAAATATTCATAAACTTATAAATAGCCCCCGGTTCTTTGACAAAAACGGGTGTAACGTTACCTTCCTCCTCGACTCCATCACAGTCCGTCACCTTTATTTGCAGGCCCCCCGCTTCGGTCTGGACCCGGCCCTGACCCCGGTTCTGGTTCTGGTCGTGGTTCTGGGCTGCAGGGGGTCCCTCTGAGGCGCAGTGTCCGTTCTGCAGCACCTCCGGCTCCAGGGCGCGCTCCGGACTGGCTGTCATCGCAAAGTTTCGGTCAATTACCCGGTTTAGGTCCACTTTAGTCCAGTTCTATTTCTCTTTAGTCCAGCTTTAGTCCAGCTTTAGTCCAGTGATAGCACGGAGGACCCATCAGACCTGTCTCTCTCTTCAGCTCAGACCAGGACCTCTCTCTGGACTCGGACTGGATCAGACCGGGACGGACTCTGGAGATAAACTGCAGATGAGCCGGGACTGAGGCTCCTCCCAGACTCAGACCACGCCCCTCTCCTCCTCATCCTCATCTCCGCGAACTTGGGCCGATATTAAAGATGGTACAGGCTTTTTTGTCATGTTTTACGCGTCTGTAGCTCCCTCTGAGGACTGCAGAGGTCAAAGGTTGGCCAAACTGAGAGACTGAGATGAGTTGTGATTTTTGGAAACATTACTAACATTTTGGAATATTTTAAGGTGTATTTTAAAGTATTTCTGGAGGAAACGTTCAGTTCTCTTTGGTTTGAAACTCAGATGAGAATTTATTGTGTTTTTATAAAGATGATTAAACAGAATATTGTGAAAAGACATTTAGCTCGGATACGTTTTCTGAATTTTAAGTGATTAATTAGCTGTTTTAAAGGTGACTTTTGGCTGCCCTTGGCTCCGTCACGTGTCAGACGCAGCTCTGACAGTTTCCTGCTGGGGTTTAATAAATGACCCAGCCTCGGTCGTTCACCTGTCGACCGTCGGCTCAGGTCTGAGAGCAGTCTGTGAATCATTACAGCCTCAGAACAGTCTTCAGCTGCGTCTGCCATGAAAGTAGATATTCATAACCACATTCTCCCAAAGACCTGGCCCGATCTGAAGCAGGTACGTGTTTGTGTCACTAAAGTCTTGTAGAAAAGGAAAATGTTTCTCTGCTTTTAAACCCGAGGAGAACGGGGTGGAGTCTTTCAGGTTTAACCTTATTGTCCTGAAACATGGAACAGGGTCAGCAGCAGGTGCAGAGAGCGGCTGGTGTAAACGGCAAATAAACATCAGTCAGTATTGGATTTCATTAAGGATATTGTTGTGCATGTTTTACAGAGATATGGCTACGGTGGGTTTGTGCAGCTCCTTCATCACAACGTAAGTGTTTCTGAAAGAGTCACAGGTTATGCTCTGTTTCAGGTGACACATTTAAAATGCAAAAATTTACATTATTAAAAATCTTTAGTGATGATCCTAATTTAACACAGGGTCTTTAGAAAAGAATGGGACCGGGGCCGGGACTTGGGTTTGACACTGATACTGCTCAGCTTATAGTAACACTGTGTCTGAACTCTGAGCACACGAGTGTTGTTTCAGGGCGAAGGGAGGATGATGAAGGACGGGAAGCTGTTCCGAGTCGTTCAGGAAAACTGCTGGGATCCAGACGCTCGTATCAGGGACATGGACCGAGACGGTACGGGCTTTGGACCGAGGTAAAACCTAATCCAGACCAAGCTGAACCACACTGAGCTTTCACCGCTGTGTCCCTCAGGAGTCTCCGTCCAGGCCCTGTCCACTGTCCCCGTTATGTTCAGCTATTGGGTAAGTGTCTGTTCACCTCTGAAGAACACTCTGGTCTTTGTGAGTCTAACTCTGGTTTTAGAGGTTCTGACTCTGGTCTTTGTGGTTCTAACTCTGGTCTTTGTGGTTCTGACTCTAGTCTTTGTGGTTCTGACTCTGGTCTTTTTGGTTCTCACTCTGGTCTTTTTGGTTCTGACTCTGGTCTTTTTGGTTCTCACTCTGGTCTTTTTGGTTCAGAATCTGGTCTTTGTGGTTCTGACTCTGGTCTTTGTGGTCCCAGGCCCGGCCTCAGGACACCCTGGACCTGTGTCAGATCCTGAACGATGACCTGGCTCAGACGGTCCGGTCCAGACCTCGGAGGTTTGTGGGTCTGGGCTCGGTCCCGCTGCAGGACCCGGACCTGGCGGTTCTGGAGATGAGCCGCTGTGTGAAGGACCTGGGCTTCCCCGGAGTCCAGATCGGGTCCCACGTGAACCAGTGGGACCTGAACGCACCAGAGCTCTACCCCTTCTTCTCTGTGAGTCCTGGATAGACCCGGTCCAGACCTGGGTAGAATCCTCATTCGTCCATTAACTTCCACTTAGTCCCGTTGTGACTGGAGCCTATCCCAGCAGCTCTGGGCCTGAGGCGGGGTACATCCTGGACAGTGGCCAGTTAGTCGCAGGGTTAACATTTAGAGACAGAGAGTGACAGACAAACATTCTCTCTCACATTCATTCACTAGAGACACTTTAGAGTCAATTAACCTGTACATGCAGGTGTGTGGACGGTGGGAGGAGCTGGAGTACCTGGAGAGAACCCACAGTAACACGGGAAGAACATGCAGACCTGGTTTAGACCTGGTTTAGTCCTGGTTTAGACCTGGTTTAGACCTGGTTTATTCCTGGTTTAGACCTGGTTTAGTCCTGGTTTAGACCTGGTTTAGACCTGGTTTATTCCTGGTTTAGACCTGGTTTATTCCTGGTTTATTCCTGGTTTATTCCTGGTTTATTCCTAGGTTTAGACCTGGTTTAGACCTGGTTTAGACCTGGTTTAGACCGGTCTTTCTCACGCAGGCGGCTGAGGATCTGGGTTGCTCCCTCTTTGTTCATCCGTGGGACATGACGACAGACGGAAGGATGGACAAGTACTGGCTGCCCTGGCTCGTGGGTGAGTCCAGCTAAAACCAGGTCTAGACCATCTAAAACCTGTTCCAATCCACTTAAACCCTGTTTATTAAAGGGATGCCTGCGGAAACCACCACAGCCATCTGTTCGATGATTTTTGGGGGGATTTTTGAGAGGTTTCCAAAACTGAAGGTGTGCTTTGCTCACGGAGGTACGGTCCCTCTTCACGTCTCTCTCGATCTCATGCTTTTATTCTCTAACAGTGTGCTTCCCTCGGTGTTTGTTGGCAGGCGGCTCGTTCCCATTCACCGTGGGCAGGATCGAACACGGTCACTCAGTCAGACCTGACCTCTGTGCCGTCCACAACACACACTCTCCTCGGAAATACCTGGGCTCCTTCTACACAGACTCTCTGGTCCACGACCCGAGCGCGCTCAGGCTGCTTCTGGACGTCATCGGGAAAGTAAGAACTCAGAGGAGGGGGGTTCAGGGACAAAAACACTGTGTGTGTCATTGGGGGCCAGTTTTTTGTTTTATCCAAAGAACGTGTCTTGTCCTGTGAATGTGAGTGATTTTCAGAAGGAGGATGGTTCTCTAACGTCTTAACCGACCAATCAGATTATCAAAGCAGTAAGTGCCTTCTCCCTCAGAAGTGGCCCCAGCAGTAATCCACATGAACATGGCCCTTCCAGACACAACCCTCTATCTTTACCCGGGCTGGAGTTTCTCCCCAGGGGATTTGAACCCCCGTCTCCCAAGTCCACCACTGACGAGCTAAACAGAGAACATAAAAAACATAAATCCCAACCGGATTATATAAACAGATCTGACTGGTCAGAGAGGATAAAGCTCAGTGGTAATAGTTTTGAATTAGAGTCTTATTTCTTATAAAATACAGCTAAAAAGTAGTTGCTTTAACAAAAACATGGGTTTGGGAAATGTCAAATCATGGATTAGGCAATCAGTCTGAGGTACATTGTTAACACAGCATCAGTAACAGGTAGTGTTATGATGTCTCTTTTCTTCAGGACAGGGTGGTGCTGGGGACAAGGTGGTGCTGGGGACAGAGTGGTGTAATGATGTCTCTTTTCTTCAGGACAGGGTGGTGTTGGGAACAGGGTGGTGCTGGGGACAAGGTGGTGCTGGGGACAGGGTGGTGCTGGGGACAGGGTGGTGCTGGGGACAAGGTGGTGCTGAGGACAGGGTGGTGCTGGGGACAAGGTGGTGCTGGGGACAAGGTGGTGCTGGGGACAGGGTGGTGTTGGGGACAAGGTGGTGCTGGGGACAGACTGGTGCTGGGGACAGGGTGCTGTTGGGGACAAGGTTGTGTTGGGGACAGACTGGTGCTGGGGACAGGGTGGTGTTGGGGACAAGGTGGTGCTGGGGACAGGGTGGTGTTGGGGACAGACTGGTGTTGGGGACAAGGTGGTGCTGGGGACAGGGTGGTGTTGGGGACAGACTGGTGCTGGGGACAGGGTGGTGTTGGGGACAAGGTGGTGCTGGGGACAGGGTGGTGTTGGGGACAGACTGGTGTTGGGGACAAGGTGGTGCTGGGGACAGGGTGGTGTTGGGGACAGACTGGTGCTGGGGACAGGGTGGTGTTGGGGACAGGGTGATGTTGGGGACAGGGTGGTGCTGGAGAAAGAGTGGTGTAATGATGTCTCTTTTCTTCAGGACAGGGTGGTGTTGGGGACAAGGTGGTGCTGGGGACAAGGTTGTGTTGGGGACAGACTGGTGCTGGGGACAGGGTGGTGTTGGGGACAGGGTGATGTTGGGGACAGGGTGGTGCTGGGGAAAGAGTGGTGTAATGATGTCTCTTTTCTTCAGGACAGGGTGGTGTTGGGGACAGACTGGTGCTGGGGACCGGGTGGTGTTGGGGACAGACTGGTGCTGGGTACCGGGTGGTGTTGGGGACAGGGTGGTGTAATGATGTCTCTTTTCTTCAGGACAGGGTGGTGTTGGGGACAGGGTGGTGTTGGGGACAGACTGGTGCTGGGGACAGGGTGGTGTTGGGGACAGGGTGATGTTGGGGACAGGGTGGTGCTGGGGAAAGAGTGTTGTAATGATGTCTCTTTTCTTCAGGACAGGGTGGTGTTGGAGACAGACTGTTGCTGGGGACCGGGTGGTGTTGGGGACAGGGTGGTGTTGGGGACAGACTGGTGCTGGGTACCGGGTGGTGTTGGGGACAGGGTGGTGTAATGTTGTCTCTTTTCTTCAGGACACGGTGGTGTTGGGGACAGGGTGGTGTAATGATGTCTCTTTTCTTCAGGACAGGGTGGTGTTGGGGACAGATTACCCGTTCCCGTTGGGAGAGCTGCAGCCGGGGTCACTCATCGAGTCCATGGACGACTTGGACCAGACTCTGAAGGTCTTCATCTGTTTTAATCAAACACTTGTCTTTTATATGTTTTTAATGTGTGTCTTTGTTTCAGGACAAACTGCTGTCGGCAAACGCTCTGGAGTTTTTAGGATTAAAGCCAGAACAGTTCCAATAGAAACTGCTTCATCAAATTTTGATTAAATTTTAAAATAAATCTGTGTTTTGTATTAAATGTATTAATTATGGTGTATAATTATATGAATAAATACAACAATACAACACGAATAAAGCCTCTGTAATGATCTCATAAACTGTAGTGTCTCAAACTTTTTTACCACTAAACAGTAAAAAGAATTATTGGAATACAAGGATTATTGGAAAACGTAAAAGATTTTTTAGAACTTTGTGAACAGCTGCGGAACTATATTCTGCTTCCGTCTCGACACGGACTGCGACTACATTCGTATTTCCGGCTTCCATCACATCACTTCCGGCCCGGAGTTGGCTCTCGGTCCCGGTCTTAACTGGTCGGAAACCGGGTTTATTCGGGTTGAAAACATTCTCTGGGGCCGGTTTTTTGGATTTGAAGCCCGCGGAGAGGCCCCTGAAGCCCTCCGCGGTGGAACTTGCGGAAAACAGCGGGAAGCGCGGAGGACTATGTTGTGAGTGCGCCGGCTCTGACACAGCTCCAGGTAAAAAACTGAAACAACACAAAATATTAACAGACCAGAGGAAAATAAAAGCGTTTAAGGGAGAAATACAGCTGTAGTTTAACGGATCTTTGTCTCAGAAGAAGCTTGGGCTTACAGGTTTTTTAGTTTATCGTGTTTTTATTGGCATTTAGCTTCTACAGTCACTGACATATGAGTTATGAGAGTATTACCTGTTCAGAGCCAACTAAAACCTGTTCAAGTCCATCTGGAACCTGCTCAGAGCCAACTAAAACCTGTTCAAGTCCATCTGGAACCTGCTCAGAGCCAACTAAAACCTGTTTATGTGTAAGTTGAACTGGCCCTTTAACTCTACTCTGTGACATTTGGGTTGTTGTAGATTATGTTTCTTCTAATAATAACTGTTCCTAAAATACACTCAGTTTAAACACATTACATTTGGGTTTCCATTTGTTTGTTAGTTTAGTGGCCCCTAACTCAGACTCAGATAATAACTGACTTGACAGACTAACCCTCAGACCAGTGGCCCTCGATAGTCATTTATCTATAAGAGGGCCCCCCTGAAGCCCGTGGCTCCTGACATGCTGGAGCCCCTCCCTTCTTTTATCAGGCTCTAATACATTTACTGTTGAGCGCTCTTTAAGGGGCCTTCACTGTCTCATGTGGAGACATAAAGCCTGTGTAATATCAGTTTTTGGAATGAATTAACCTTTTATGTTGTGGTGCATTTGTGGAGGACCAGTGCAGATCTGAAGCTCCTTCAGGGATAAACGTCCTGTTGGCTCTAAACCTGTAGAGTTTTACTTGAAACACATATAGTACAGGCCCTAAAACCTGTTGGAGAAAGGTGGAGTGAAACAAGACTCACAAACACATAATAGAGCCTCAGCCCTGTTCTGTTAAAGTTCAGCTTCAGACGATGCCACTTTAGAGAAACTCGGTCTGAAAAAGACGTTATATTAATAGTGTATGAGGCTCAGATGTATGATCCTGAACAACAGCACACATCCTCTCCATGAGACAGTTTCAGAGGAGCATCTGCAGTAACAGGCTCCGCCCCTGCGCTGTTCCGGCTGCTCTAAGACTGTATAACAGCTCCTGTTAGAGAAGAACTAACCTTACGGTGTATTTATGTCTTTATTGTGTTTTTATGAATGAGTTGTCGGTGTGTGTGGTGCATGCAGCTGGACCCTGATGGAGATGAATAAAGTACCAGATTACCCTGTAGGGCTAAATTTACATTACATTTTTATTTATTCATTTATTGAACTGGAGCTAGATCGGCCAAAAAAAACTGAATAAATCCTTCTGTAAGTGGTGATTCGTTTTTAATTACTGCTGTTGTGAATATTGTAACCAAATCACCACCAAGTCAGTTCATCTTAGTTCTCTGTAATAGTAATTATAATAATAACAATAATAATAATAATGTAAAACAATAATAAAAGTGGCTACTCTTTCTTCAACAGAGTGAGATACTGACCGTTACGGTCTTTAACTCGGGCTCAGCACACTTTAGACAAAGGCTCGTAGTGAGTACTGCAGACACTGACCTCATCCACAGCTGAGCTCTTCTTTTAAACCTCACTCCGTCACAAAATCAGGAGCTGTAGATCACCACCAGGTGTTCACTGCACACGCTCACCACAAATAATTCCAATCCGTGTTCAGATTCTGACCTCAGGGCTGTTACAGGTCCATGAGGCTGACCTCTGACCTCAGTGCTGTTACAGGTCCATCAGACTGACCTCTGACCTCAGTGCTGTTACAGGTCCATCAGACTGACCTCTGACCTCAGGGCTGTTACAGGTCCATGAGGCTGACCTCTGACCTCAGTGTTGTTACAGGTCCATCAGGCTAACCTCTGACCTCAGGGCTGTTACAGGTCCATCAGGCTAACCTCGGGGCTGTTACAGGTCCATCAGGCTAACCTCTGACCTCAGGGCTGTTACAGGTCCATCAGTCTGACCTCGGGGCTGTTACAGGTCCATCAGACTGACCTCAGGGCTGTTACAGGTCCATCAGTCTGACCTCAGGGCTGTTACAGGTCCATCAGTCTGACCTCGGGGCTGTTACAGGTCCATCAGTCTGACCTCAGGGCTGTTACAGGTCCATCAGTCTGACCTCAGGGCTGTTACAGGTCCATCAGTCTGACCTCGGGGCTGTTACAGGTCCATCAGGCTAACCTCTGACCTCAGGGCTGTTACAGGTCCATGAGGCTGACCTCTGACCTCAGTGTTGTTACAGGTCCATCAGACTGACCTCTGACCTCAGTGCTATTACAGGTCCATCAGACTGACCTCTGACCTCAGGGCTGTTACAGGTCCATCAGTCTGACCTCGGGGCTGTTACAGGTCCATCAGGCTAACCTCTGACCTGAGGGCTGTTACAGGTCCATGAGGCTGACCTCTGACCTCGGGGCTGTGACAGGTCCATTAGGCTGACCTCTGACCTCAGTGTTGTTACAGGTCCATCAGACTGACCTCTGACCTCAGTGCTGTTACAGGTCCATCAGACTGACCTCTGACCTCATGGGTGTTACAGGTCCATCAGACTGACCTCTGACTTCAGTTCTGTTACAGGTCCATCAGACTGACCTCTGACCTCAGTGTTGTTACAGGACCATCAGACTGACCTCTGACCTCAGTTTGGTTACGGGTCCATCAGACTGACCTCTGACCTCAGGGCTGTTACAGGTCCATCAGACTGACCTCTGACCTCAGTGCTGTTACAGGTCCATGATGCTGACGTTAGCGAGTAAACTGAAGAGAGAAGATGGAGGGAAGACAGGCCACAGCTCTGAGTCCAGTCACAGAGTCTCCATCAGAGACCGCCTCCTCACCAAAGGTACACCCCCCTCGTCTTCGTCAATGCGGGGCAAAGCTACTCAGGGTCTATGTATCAGAATTGCTACGGACATGACGTTAGCTTGGCGGCAGTCTACAAAGAATTAAACAAACATGGCGTTCAAAAACACAAACGACAACACTAGTGCTGTCGAGGTTTTGAAGAAGTAATGTAACGTAATTATTTCAAACTGAATGAAGAGCAGAGGTGAACAAACTCTCGGCAGTCCCGCCATCTTGACTGTTTTGAACAAGTTAAGATGGCTCCTGAGGCAGGGGTTCACCCTGGACAGGGGCAGGTTAGTCTTTAGAGACACTTTAGAGGTTCCAATTGGGGGCGGTGGGAGGAACTGGAGTACTCAAAGTGCTGTGACGACAAAATAAAAGAAAGCAACAACACTATTAAAATATTACATAAGACTAGTGTCTTTAGGTAATATGTTAAAGTAAAATAATGTATCTGTAATAATATTAATTTAAATAATGATAATTAATGATATCAAAATGGCAGGAGAAATATCTGTTTTTCCTTCTGTTTTTTGAGAATAGTTGGTTTGTGTTTTTATTGTCTTGTTTGTATTATATTGTGTTTTAAATGTTAAAAGAGGTACACATAAATAAGTCTACACCCTTTTGCTCAATGTGGTCTTTATTTAATTATTTTTTTTTGGATGAAAATATAGTATTATTACAAAATAAATAAAAAAAAATATAAATAACAGTTGGTTCTTGTGTCTCTCAACAGAAGTAGCAGACCTTGAAGCCAACCTCCCGAGTGAGTCTTTAACTGTTTATCTGAACACCTCTGTTTACAGGCTTTTGTCTACAACAATAAAGACTGTCTTTGTTTTAGTGTCTGTCTCTGACCCGTCTCTGTCTCTGACCCGTCTCTGTCTCTGAACCGTCTCTGACCCGTCTCTGTCTCTGACCCGTCTCTGTCTCTGACCCGTCTCTGTCTCTGACCCGTCTCTGTCTCTGAACTGTCTCTGTCTCTGAACCGTCTCTGTCTCTGAACTGTCTCTGTCTCTGAACCGTCTCTGTCTCTGAACCGTCTCTGTCTCTGAACCGTCTCCGTCACTGACCTGTCTCTGACCCGTCTCCGTCTCTGTCCCTGACCTGTCTCTGTCCCGTGTCTGTCTCTGTCACAGACCTGTCTCTGTCCCGTCTCTGTCTCAGACCTGTTTTTGTTTCTGACCCGTCTCCGTCTGTCTCTGTCTCTGACCCGTCTCTGTCTCTGAACCGTCTCTGTCTCTGAACTGTCTCTGTCTCTGAACTGTCTCTGTCTCTGAACCGTCTCTGTCCCTGACCTGTCTCTGTCCCGTGTCTGTCTCTGTCACAGACCTGTCTCTGACCCGTCTCTGTCTCTGACCCGTCTCTGTCACAGACCTGTCTCTGTCACAGACCTGTCTCTGTCTTTGTCTCTGACCTGTCTCTGTCTCCATCTCTAACCTGTCTCTGTCCCGTCTCTGTCTCTGACCTGTCTTTGTCTCCGTCTCTGCTGCAGGTACGTGTAAAGCCAGTTTTCCAGACGAGGACAAGCTGCACCACTTTGAGCTGGCGGTGTCTCCAGGTAGAAGTGCACAGACTCATGGGAAACCTGAAGACTGTAGTTCTCTGGGCTCTGTCTCCCTCTAGTGGCTGACAGGAGGCACTGACGGTTTCCTGTTTAAGTTTGAACAAGATCCATTCAGAGGCAGAACAATTAAAACAGACTCGTTTGATATATATTTTTGCAAAACGTTTGAATCACGGGCTGAAAACCTTTGAGAACAATTTAGAAAGTGTGCCTTTGCACAACGTCTTCACTATTAACATTGGACACATTAGAGGCAGCCCCTCTTTTGTTTGGTTTAAGAAACAGCTTAAAAGATGGTTACGTGACCTTTAGGTAATACACTTAGGCACTTTAAAAGGAGGATACTTTAAGCACAGGTAGATTGTATCACCTGTACTTTAGAGTCGGCAGGTTGGTTCTGTGAGGACGGTTGTCTGTCGTACGGTGTTTTTGTTCGAGGCTACACTGTCCTGTCCAAAAGGGTGAAAAAGGAAATGTGGTGACATGTCTGCCTTGTGTTCTGTTCCAGACGAGGGTTATTACCAAAGCGGCAGGTTTCAGTTTGAGATCGATGTCCCTGAAGCCTACAACATGGTGGTGAGTTTATTATATTAATGCTGTCAGTGTCCAGGAGCTTTACTGATGAATGTAAAGAGGAAACACATTGACCTTTGACCCTTAAAATGCAGTTGAAGCGTTTATATTTGTAGATGTTACAATCCTCTAAACTGTAAATATGACATGTATAATCAGAGTTATTTATTTAGTTTACTCTGCAGTAAGTGTAAGTGACTCACTTTTACTAAACCTTCATTAAGAGTTACCTTCAGAGTGAATGTCGGTGAAGGTTCTCAGTCATCCAGGTCATCTTGGGAAAAAGGTCAAGTAAAAGCATCTGGACTCCGTTAAACGGAGTCCAGATGCTTTTGTTCAGAGTGAACCATGTCTGACCCGGAGGTGTTGGCTCTGACCCACAGCCTCCTAAAGTCAGGTGTCTGACCAGAGTATGGCATCCCAACATCACGGAGAGCGGAGAGATCTGCCTCAGGTCAGTCTCAGAGGTCAGGTCCAAGTGTCTTTAACCTCGGCCTCACACACTTACCACAGACGTAACCTTCCTTTGTCTGTGCAGCCTTTTGAGAGAACACTCCATCGACGGGACAGGATGGGCTCCCACCAGGACGCTAAAGGTGACGCCACACTTTGAACTGAGCTTTAAAAGACAAGTGTAAGATTAATGTGTAATGTATATTAATAATGTTCCTGTTTGTTTCCAGGACGTAGTGTGGGGTTTGAACTCTTTGTTTACGGTGAGTGTTTCAGGTGTCATCCTAAACCTGAGAAAAACCCTTTAGAACAGGATTATTAGTCGTTTGGATCCTGTTCCAGTGAACATTCTGGAAGCTTTTACAAAATCTTAGCTTCAAGTAAAAATGTGTTTACGATATCTGAAGATGGCCCGCTCAAACGGGACACATGGACTTTAGTAAAACTCATGTAACGACTCACCTTTTCATGTCGTTTCTTTGCTGTGGCAGGATTTACTGAACTTCGACGACCCTTTGAACATCGACGCAGCAGAGCACCACCTGAGAGACAAGGTCAGGACTGACCTCTGACCCTCTGACCCCTGACCCCTGACTCTTAATTGATTATATTGTGTTTTCAGGAGGACTTCCGTAATAAGGTTCAGGATTACATCAGGACCTACGCCAGATGATGATGATGTCACCCTCTGCTTCAGCTCCACCTCCTTCATCAGCTCCACTCTGACACAGTAACCCTGTCCCAGCCCCGTCCCAGTCCCAGCTCAGCCCAGCCCTGTCCCAGTCCCAGCCCTGTCCCAGCCCTGTCCCAGTCCCAGCCCCGTCCCAGTCCCAGCCCTGTCCCAGCCCCGTCCCAGCCCCGTCCCAGTCCCAGCTCAGCCCAGCCCAGTCCTGCCCCCGGCCCTGTCCCAGACCAGTCCTGTCCCAGCCCCGTCCCAGTCCCAGCCCTGTCCCAGACCAGTCCTGTCCCAGCCCCGTCCCAGTCCCAGCCCTGTCCCAGCCCAGTCCTGCCCCCGGCCCTGTCCCAGCCCAGTCCTGCCCCCGGCCCTGTCCCAGCCCCGTCCCAGTCCCAGCTCAGCCCAGCCCTGTCCCAGCCCAGCCCTGTCCCCGCTCAGTCCCAGCCCCCGGCCCTGCCCCAGCCCAGTCCTGTCCCCGGCCCTGTCCCAGACCAGTCCTGTCCCAGCTCCGTCCCAGCCCCGTCCCAGTCCCAGCCCTGTCCCAGCCCCGTCCCAGTCCCAGCTCAGCCCAGCCCTGTCCCAGCCCTGTCCCCGCTCAGTCCCAGCCCCCGGCCCTGTCCCAGCCCCCGGCCCTGTCCCAGCCCCGTCCCAGTCCCAGCTCAGCCCAGCCCTGTCCCAGCCCTGTCCCCGCTCAGTCCCAGCCCCCGGCCCTGTCCCAGCCCCGTCCCAGGTCTGTCCTGTCCCGGCCCTGCCCCAGCCCTGTCCCGGTCCTGTCCCAGTCCTGAGGCTCTGAGGCTGCGTCCACACTCAGACGTTATCATTTTAAACTCAGTTTCAAATAACGTCCAAATTTTCTCTTGTTTAAAAAGATAACCTTGTGAAAAAAAGTTTAAAAAATCATGTTCAGATCCATCTAAAACCTGTTCAAATCCAACTAAAAGTGTCAAAGAGTAGTATATGAAATGAGTGTGGACGTAGCCTGCTGAACTGAATCATCACTAAAAGCTATTCTCTTTAAAATAGTCTTTCTTGCTTTTTCTGATCGTAGCGTGATACATTTGAACTCAGAAAACACCACCTTCAAAAGAAAACAGATGTTCTCTGTTCTTCAGTGTAAACGGTGACGGACAGTTTATCGAACAGGTGTTACTGCAGACGGACAGATGTGGAGGGTATTTATTCACTGGACAAACAGAAAACACACTTAAAATAAGATATATCTGTTTTTCCTGAAGCAACAGAACAACTGAGATTTAGAGCCACGTCCAGAGAAGGTCCAGAGGAAGTCCAGTCTGAGGACAACACAGGACTATCCTCAGTCTAAACCTGGTCCAAACCAAAACTAAACCCGGTCTGAACCGAGTCTAAAAATGGAGTTGAATACAGGACTAAACCAGGACTAAACAGGTCCGAGTGTGGCTCTAAGTCTCTGTTGAACTGAAATGTTTTGCTCAGCCCAGAGTCTACGCTGATTTAACCGGACTCTGAACACTGCGTCGACAGCAGCTGAATGACTGCTCTTCCTTTTGCATGTGACCTGCCTCATGTCTGTCTCATTTATGTGTTATTAAATTTTACTACAAAAACACCAGCTCCTGAGTCGTTTCCGATTCTCAAATGGTCTGAGAGTTTGCTTCTTCTTCATGTCTTATAAGATTTTATTTACACATAGAGAAGATCACTGTTGATGAAACACATGTAGACATTAACTAAAGAATGTTGGTTCTAAATGAGCTGCAGCACATTCAGAAAAGGAAAGATGCCGAGTCATTTTAGATGAAACTGAATATATCCAGTTGTCTCAGGGGTCTGCTCCAGAGGCCCCGGGGAAGACCTATGACACACTGGAGAGACTCTCGACTGGCCTGAGGAACGCCTCTTTTTAAGCCTTCAGTATAAATGATCTCAGTAATGATCACTTATGTATATTTACGTATATTTATATTTGTTGAACATTATGAAAAGTCTGCAGCGGCTCGTGTTTGAAGTGAATAAAAGCAGCTCTGGTTCTCTTTTGTTCTGCAGTGAGAGTCCACTTGAGTTTGTTTTAGGAGCAGCCCACACAGCGCTCGTGGGAGGAGCAGAAAACAGAACCACACGACTTATTCTTCACAACATGCACGAAATAAACCTGAATACAGAGATAAAGAATACTTACTTTAAATACCTGTGTTTTTTATGATGTCAATGAAATGAAGACGTGTCCCTCACACGATGGAGCTTCTGTTCCCTGTTGGCTTTCCTCATCACGTCCTCTTTAGATAAATCTGTTAAACTCATTAAACCTGATCTAACCTCAGGCTGTGAGTGTCAGATCAGATTCCTACATTTCCCATGAGCCTTTGTTTATCTTCAGTTTCCCATCATTCAATCTGTGAACAGCTGCTGATAAACTGTCACCAGAGTCAACCTTCAGAGCGTATTATTTTTATTCATTTTCAGTTTTTAAAGTGACAGGTGAATGGTTTAAATGAGATAAGAGCAGTTCAAAGACTGGGTTTCGATCTTAAAGAGGCTGTTGTCTTGTTGCAGAGATAAGTCTGATGAGAACAGGAACAGAGTGGGAGGGGTTTCTGCAGATTCTTCATCATCACCGATATTTTTCCAAGATATGGGCCACTTTAATAACTTTAATCTAATCACACTCTTCTGTAGAATCCTCTAAACGGATTCTGTTCAGTGACGTCTGTGAAGGAACCAGACTCCATTAAAGACACCAGTGTTTATTCTGTCACATGAAAAACATCAGTTCTGTTGTGCTTTTACCGAAGCTGCAGCTGTGCCTAACATCTCGACTTATTTAATATTAATAATTTCAGCTCAAACATATTTTCTCCAGAACAGGTTCAACACAGAAGCTATAATAAGAATATCACAAACAATATCAAAATAATGTGGAAAGTCTTAAACGGCAAAATAAAAAGTGTCTCAGCCATAAATATTAAGAGAAAAATAAGAAATGATGGGTATTTTTTGCTGAATTATACATTACCGTCAACAGAACAAAAAAAATGAGAACATATACAGTTTATATACAACAGAGTTTATCAGATTCTAAACTGGGCCATTTTTAAAACCCTTCAAATTATTACAAAAATATATGTAAACACCACCTTCATATTTTACTCCATTTCTAAATTAACCTAGACTAACTTCAGTCGAGGAAATCCACGAATGACTCAAATATTTTAAAAATTAAATGGGGAATTCAAAATAGATTTAAATGTATATTATTTCTTCATTTTTTTGTGGCCCCCACACTGGTCATGAAACGTAATTTAGTTTTGGGTTAAAAAGGGAAGAAGGACCAATGAAAGTGACTCAGGTTCAGGGTCACACAGAACCAAAAATATAAGAAAAATAAGTATATATATATTTTTTTTTTATTTGAGCAAAAATCTAATGTCCCGAAATGTTATTTTATTTTTGTATCACATTAAAAAAAAAACTAAAATCAACAAAAAAAAAAAGTTCCCCGTCAGACCTGGTCAGACCCGAGTGTGACCCGAGTCAGACATGAGTCTGACCAGAATGTGACCCGATCAGACCTGGTCAGACCCGAATGTGACCCGAGTCAGACCTGGTCAGACCCGAATGTGACCCGAGTCAGACCTGAGTCTGACCAGAATGTGACCCGATCAGACCTGGTCAGACCAGAATGTGACCCGAGTCAGACCTGGTCAGACCCGAGTGTGACCCGAGTCAGACATGAGTCTGACCAGAATGTGACCCAATCAGACCCGAGTCAAACCTGAGTGTGACCGGAGTCAGACCTGAGTCTGACCAGAATGTGACCCAATCAGACCCGAGTCAGACCTGAGTGTGACCGGAGTCAGACCTGAGTCTGACCCGAATGTGACCCGAGTCAGACCTGAGTCTGACCAGAATGTGACCCAATCAGACCCGAGTCAGACCTGAGTGTGACCCGAGTTAGACCCAAGTGTGACCCGATCAGACCTGGTCAGACCCGAGTGTGACCCGATCAGACCAGGCCAGACCCGAGTGTGACCCGAGTCAGCGTTCTTCAGATGATGCCCTCGTTGCGTTTGCTCCTCCAGACCACTAGGCCAGTAATGAGCAGTGTGACCAGGACCGGGACCACGATGAAGGGGCCCATGATGCGGTTCGGTGGGTCCCTCAGGAGCCGGCCTTCAAGAGCACAGTCCTGGAAGAACCTCTGGTGCACCTCCACAAAGAACCGGTCCACGACCCGGTTCGGCCAGAAGCACTCCATCTTCAGAGCCACAAGGTACGAGCAGTTAGTGAGCTCCCCGTACGGCCTGAGGGTTAGACCGGGTAGAACCAGGGTTAGACCGGGTAAGACCAGGGTTAGACCAGGGTTAGACCAGAGTTAGACTAGAGTTAGACCAGGGTTAGACCAGGGTTAGACCAGGGTTAGACCAGGGTTAGACCAGAGTTAGACCAGGGTTAGACCAGGGTTAGACCACGGTTAGACCACGGTAAGACCAGGGTTAGACCAGGGTTAGACCAGGGTTAGACCAGGGTTAGACCAGGGTTAGACTGGCCACGATTTCACAAGTTTATTTATTGATTCTTTTTTCAGAATCTCCATCACACTTAAACGCTCTGACAGTCTCCGACCTCCAGGTGGCGCCAGGTACAGTGCACATTAGTTCATTTTATTTTGATAAATAATGGGATTAATCTGGGTTTATTGTGGGTTCAGTGGAATCCTTTTAACCAGGGTTGGAACTGGTTTAAATCTTAAACCCGTCTGTTTGTGCAACTCAGGCCTGTTCAGTCTGACTCAGTGTGACTCAGTGTGACTCAGTGTAACTCAGTGTAACTCAGTCCGACTCAGTCCGACTCAGTGTAACTCAGTCCGACTCAGTGTAACTCAGTCCGACTCAGTCCGACTCAGTGTAACTCAGTCCGACTCAGTGTAACTCAGTCCGACTCAGTGTAACTCAGTCCGACTCAGTGTAACTCAGTCCGACTCAGTGTAACTCAGTCCGACTCAGTCCGACTCAGTGTAACTCAGTGTAACTCAGTGTAACTCAGTCCGAGGAGCTGCTGCTGTGTTTCTATGATTATTCTGCAGAAGGCTCTCTGCTTGAACCGAGACGATGGTGGAGCGTGTTCTGGGGCGAGACTCTGCTCAGAGACACATTTAATGACTTCAGTGAAGAGCGGCCGAGAGGCTCTGCTCCAGCTTCTCTCAGGACGCTCGGGGACAGGCCTCGTCCACATCACTGACCTCCATGAGTCTGGACCTGGTCTAAGTCCTGTGGGTGCGTGTCTGTGTGCGTGAGACTCACTCGACGGTGTGCTCCCAGCTGCACCACTGCCTCTGCTCCAGCTGCTCCATGTCCAGACTGAACCGGGACAGACAGAACTCGTCCAGGGCCTGTTGGTACTGAGGCCCGCAGCTCAGAGTCAGAGCCGGGAAAACTGTGGAGACAAGACCGAGCTTTAGAGACGTGGACCCTCAGAGGGTTACAGCAGAGTCAGGGAGGGGCATGTGTGCAACTCTGGCATATCCTTTAATGCACAGGGAACAGTTTGGAACGTGACCTATATTTTCTGCTTCCACTGCGTTTACCCAAACCCCCCTCGTCACACCAGCACGGAGCCCTCCAGAGACGAAAATATAGTTAGACATTTTGTGACAAAGTCTGTCATAGTAACTGTATATTATATATAATGCTCTCACTCCTGCTCCAGGTCAGAAGCTTATCCACAAACACTGACTTCATGTCTCTAGCTGTGTCTCCTGTTGGCTCCAGCCTGATCCAAACGACACAAAGACATGACTTTGTACTTCATCTAATCACTGTCAGGGACTCTCTGTCCTGTTCACTCAGAGACATACACGTAAACGTATTCACATCTGTGACTGACTCGTCAGCTCATTACACGTCCATCTACGAGCCGTGAGCTGAGAGCGACATAATGTACATCTGTAAAAGCTCCATGTGCTGTAAACATGTTAAACACCTTGTTCTAATGCTGCATGCGTCTGATTTGTTTCATTCTTGTAAGAATTAACCCGGTCGTCCATTTCTTAATTTACCATGTACAGTCTCCGTCGTCTCGTTTGTGATCAAAGTCTGTGAGAGCCATGAGTTTATACTCCCTGTGTTTCCATAGCAACCTTTAAACCTGAAAAGGTGCTCTAACCAAGGCCCATATAAAGGCTGCCTGAAAGATTTGGTGGAAAGGATTTATTCAGGTGTAAACAAGACAATAATAATAAAGCCTGTAAAAAACCATGAGGATAAAGAAACATTTAGAGGCTACACTTTAACCTCAAACCAGTTTATTTTTTCACTGAACTAGGAAAGGCCCACTGAGATCACAAATCTCTTTAGCAGTGGAGTCCTGCCGGGAATTGGACCTAGGACCTTCTTGCTGAAAGGCAGGAGTGTTAAGCACTCTGCACAGGACTGTGGTCACAGAGGGTTTTAAACCTGCTGCAGAGCAGCTCTGAGCTTTGCATGATTCAAATCTGATTTTCATAATGCTCCAGGCCAAACTTCTCTGAATATATCTGAGCACAACACTTCAAACTGTCCTGACTTTTGTTTTCACCAAACGAGTCTGGACCTGGTCTAAGTCTGGACTAACTCTGTCTCCTTCAAACACTGACCTCTGAGTCTGGACCTGGTCTAAGACTGGACTAACTCTGTCTCCTTCAAACACTGACCTCTGAGTCTGGACCTGGTCTAAGACTGGACTAACTCTGTCTCCTTCAAACACTGACCTCTGAGTCTGGACCTGGTCTAAGACTGGACTAACTCTGTCTCCTTCAAACACTGACCTCTGAGTCTGGACCTGGTCTAAGACTGGACTGAGTCTGGACCTGGTCTAAGACTATGATAACAGGTGTTATGACAAATTAAGATTAAAATGGAACAAAACAAAATGAATCTAAAATATTGGAGTATTTTATCAAGTCTTCATTAAAACCCGTTCATTGGAGGAAAGACTGAAACAGGCCACAGCTCGGTCTGCAGTGAACAGAGACAGACAGAGACAGAGACACAGAGACAGACAGAGACAGACAGAGAGACAGAGACACAGACAGAGACAGACACAGACACAGACAGAGACAGAGACACAGACAGAGACAGAGACACAGAGACAGACACAGAGACAGACAGAGACAGACACAGAGACAGAGACACAGACACAGACAGAGACAGAGACACAGACAAAGACAGAGACACAGAGACACAGAGACAGACACAGAGACAGAGACAGAGACACAGAGACAGACAGAGACAGAGACACAGAGACAGACAGAGACAGACAGAGAGACAGACAGAGACAGACACAGAGACAGAGACACAGACACAGACAGAGACAGAGACACAGACAAAGACAGAGACACAGAGACACAGAGACAGACACAGAGACAGAGACAGAGACACAGAGACAGACAGAGACAGACACAGAGACAGACACAGAGACACAGACAGAGACAGAGACAGACACAGACAGAGACAGACACAGAGACACAGACAGAGACAGAGACACAGACAGAGACACAGAGACAGACAGAGACAGACACAGAGACAGACAGAGACAGACACAGAGACAGAGACACAGACACAGACAGAGACACAGACAAAGACAAAGACACAGAGACACAGAGACACAGAGACAGACAGAGACAGAGACAGACACAGAGACACAGACAGAGACAGAGACACAGAGACAGACAGAGACAGACACAGACAGAGACAGAGACACAGACAGAGACACAGAGACAGACAGAGACAGACACAGAGACAGACAGAGACAGAGACAGAGACAAAGACACAGAGACAGACAGAGACAGAGACAGAGACAGAGACACAGAGACAGACAGAGACAGAGACAGAGACAGACACAGAGACAGAGACACAGACAGAGACACAGAGACAGACAGAGACAGACACAGACAGAGACAGAGACACAGACAGAGACAGAGACACAGAGACAGACAGAGACAGACACAGAGACAGACAGAGACAGAGACAAAGACACAGACAGAGACAGAGACACAGAGACAGACAGAGACAGACACAGAGACAGACACAGAGACAGACAGAGACAGACACAGAGACAGAGACACAGAGACAGACAGAGACAGACACAGAGACAGACAGAGACAGAGACACAGACAGAGACACAGAGACAGACAGAGACAGAGACAGACACAGACAGAGACAGAGACACAGAGACAGACAGAGACAGACACAGAGACAGACACAGACACAGACAGAGACAGAGAGACAGACAGAGACAGACACAGAGACAGACAGAGACAGAGACACAGACAGAGACAGAGACACAGACAGAGACAGACAGAGACAGAGACAGAGACAGAGACAGAGACAGACACAGAGACAGACACAGACAGACACAGACAGAGACACACAGACACAGAGACAGACACAGAGACACAGAGACAGACACAGAGACAGACAGAGACAGACACAGAGACAGACAGAGACACAGAGACAGACAGAGACAGACACAGAGACACACAGAGACAGACAGAGACAGACACAGAGACAGACAGAGACAGACACAGACAGACACAGAGACACAGAGACAGAGACAGACACAGAGACAGACAGACAGAGACAGACACAGAGACAGACAGACAGAGACACAGAGACAGACACAGAGACAGACAGAGACACAGACAGACAGAGACAGACAGACACAGACACAGACAGAGACAAAGACAGACACAGAGACACAGAGACAGACACAGAGACAGAGACAGACACAGAGACAGACAGAGACACAGACAGACAGACAGACACAGAGACAGACAGAGACACAGACAGACACAGAGACAGACACAGACAGAGACAGAGACAGAGACAGAGACACAGACAGAGACACAGAGACAGACAGAGACAGACACAGAGACAGACAGAGACACAGACACAGAGACAGAGACACAGAGACAGACAGAGACAGACACAGAGACAGACAGAGACAGAGACAAAGACACAGACAGAGACAGACAGAGACAGACACAGAGACAGACACAGAGACAGACACAGAGACAGACACAGAGACAGACACAGAGACAGACACAGAGACAGACACAGACAGACACAGACAGAGACACACAGACACAGAGACAGACACAGAGACACAGAGACAGACACAGAGACAGACAGAGACAGACACAGACACAGAGACAGACAGAGACACAGAGACAGACAGAGACAGACACAGAGACACACAGAGACAGACAGAGACAGACACAGAGACAGACAGAGACAGACACAGACAGACACAGAGACACAGAGACAGAGACAGACACAGAGACAGACAGACAGAGACACAGAGACAGACACAGAGACAGACAGAGACACAGACAGACAGAGACAGACAGACACAGACACAGACAGAGACAAAGACAGACACAGAGACACAGAGACAGACACAGAGACAGAGACAGACACAGAGACAGACAGAGACACAGACAGACACAGAGACAGACACAGACAGAGACAGAGACAGAGACAGAGACACAGACAGAGACACAGAGACAGACAGAGACAGACACAGAGACAGACAGAGACACAGACACAGAGACAGAGACACAGACACAGACACAGACAGAGACACAGACAAAGACAGAGACACAGAGACACAGAGACAGACACAGAGACAGAGACAGAGACAGAGACACAGACAGAGACAGACACAGACAGAGACAGACACAGAGACACAGACAGAGACAGAGACACAGACAGAGACAGAGACACAGAGACAGACAGAGACAGACACAGAGACAGACAGAGACAGACACAGAGACAGAGACACAGACAGAGACAGAGACACAGACAAAGACAGAGACACAGAGACACAGAGACAGACAGAGACAGAGACAGACACAGAGACAGAGACACAGACAGAGACAGAGACACAGAGACAGACAGAGACAGACACAGACAGAGACAGAGACACAGACAGAGACAGAGACACAGAGACAGACAGAGACAGACACAGAGACAGACAGAGACAGAGACAGAGACAAAGACACAGAGACAGACAGAGACAGAGACAGAGACACAGAGACAGACAGAGACAGAGACAGAGACAGACACAGAGACAGAGACAGAGACACAGAGACAGACAGAGACAGACACAGACAGAGACAGAGACACAGACAGAGACAGAGACACAGAGACAGACAGAGACAGACACAGAGACAGACACAGAGACAGACAGAGACAGAGACAGACACAGAGACAGAGACACAGAGACAGACAGAGACAGACACAGAGACAGACAGAGACAGAGACACAGACAGAGACAGAGACACAGAGACAGACAGAGACAGAGACAGACACAGAGACAGACACAGACACAGACAGAGACAGAGAGACAGACAGAGACAGAGAGACAGACAGAGACAGACACAGAGACAGAGACACAGACAGAGACAGAGACACAGACAGAGACAGAGACAGACAGAGACAGAGACAGACACAGACAGAGACAGAGACACAGACAGAGACAGAGACACAGAGACAGACAGAGACAGACACAGAGACAGACAGAGACAGAGACAAAGACACAGACAGAGACAGACAGAGACAGACACAGAGACAGACACAGAGACAGACAGACACAGAGACAGACACAGAGACAGACACAGAGACAGACACAGAGACAGACAGAGACAGACACAGACAGAGACACACAGACACAGAGACAGACACAGAGACACAGAGACAGACACAGAGACAGACAGAGACAGACACAGACACAGAGACAGACAGAGACACAGAGACAGACACAGAGACAGACAGAGACAGACACAGACACAGAGACAGACAGAGACACAGACAGACACAGAGACAGACAGAGACAGACACAGAGACACACAGAGACAGACAGAGACAGACACAGAGACAGACAGAGACAGACACAGACAGACACAGAGACACAGAGACAGAGACAGAGACAGAGACAGACAGACAGAGACAGACACAGAGACAGACAGACAGAGACACAGAGACAGACACAGAGACAGACAGAGACACAGACAGACAGAGACAGACAGACACAGACAGAGACAGAGACAAAGACAGACACAGAGACACAGAGACAGACACAGAGACAGAGACAGACACAGAGACAGACAGAGACACAGACAGACAGACAGACACAGAGACAGACAGAGACACAGACAGACACAGAGACAGACACAGAGACAGACACAGAGACAGACAGAGACACAGACAGACACAGACAGACACAGAGACAGACAGAGACACAGAGACAGACACAGAGACACAGACATCAGTCAGACCCGGTTTTAAGTAACAGCCCGCTTTGTTCGTGCGGCTCTGACCGAACAGCGCGCTCCACTCACCCACGAAGAGCCACAGCCGCAGAGAAGGGCTCCTGTCCGCGCTGTTCCGCCTCATCCTGCCGCGCCACCACTTGCCTCTGGCGTCAGATCCACGGAAAACCCCAGAAAGACACGGTTTTCATGAGGAGCCTCGGTGAAAGAGCCGTTCAGTCCGAGGCACAGCGGCGCGCCTCCCGTCACCGCGATACTTCGCTCTGGATCTGGCCTGAAAACGTGTCCTTTCTGCGTTTTAAGGCTCTGGACCGTGGTTAATGCTCTTGCAGCGGCTCTGTGGAGTGTGAAACCCTCTCTGTGCGGGGCTGGGTGAGTGCGCGGTGACGCTCAGCTGCAGTGTGCGTCAGAGCCGTGTTTGTGAGGAAAGGGGACACGCTGCAGGGGCCACATGGAGCAGAGGGAGGGGACAGAGGGGGACAGAGGGGCTGAAAGGAAAGGCAGAGGTCGCATATTTGTTCTAACTGCGCTAAATGAAGCTGATAAAAGCCTGAGGAATGTCTCTGAAACAGGTGCAGTCTGGATCTGCTCCAGGTCCGACAGCGCCCTCTGGTGGAGACCGGACACACCTGGGCCCCGCTGTAAATCCCGTGTTTGTATTCTTAAAAATGCGAACGCTGTAGTTGGATTTGAACAGGTGTTAGTTGGATTAGCGCACTCTAGTGGACACAAGTTCATTCAGAGTTAATGGTATGAATCCAGGTCATGGAACTCTAGAAGCACCCTGTTGGAACTCTAGAAGCACCCTGTTGGAACTCTAGAAGCACCCTGTTGTTTTTGCACCAGAGCAATAACAAACTCATTTCACGCACTCAGACGAGGGCCCTCGAAGGGCCACGGGACAAACACTCTTCCTCTCGGTTTGTCTGTTCTGTTTCGTTCTGACAGCAGTGCCTGAAGCCATTCGACTCAGACCTCTTAACTCTTCAGTGACTGAGCCCCATGAGCCACTTTAAACCCAAGTAAGAGGCAACAGATAACTCATTTTAGCTTTGATAAACTTCAAAGTTTTAATTATTGCAAGTTAAAATATTTTAGTTCATAGTACGGATGCATCAAGTTTACAAAATTAACATGATTAATAATGACTTTGTTTAAATTCTACTTCAAATTTTCCTTTCCACAAGTTATTGCAATTAAGTAAAGAAAGCCAGTATGAAAAATATTTAATATGACGATTAATACAAATGAAAACAGTTGAAATTAAACTCTAAGTAGCCAACAACACACATTACTCTCACAAGCTCAAAACAGAATATGAAATACAAATATCAATATAAATATAAAAGAACAAATTCAAAAGCCTTTTTGGGCTCTCTTGTAAACACCAACATGTCAGTCACAAAAGAATAAATAATAAAATAAAAATCTCACATTGCCTGACTCTTAATTTAACCACGTTTGGGTCCATGGCCTTCAGCACATTTGAGCTCCACCTTTTAAACACGCTGCGTCCAAAAACACCACCCATCCATGTTTATGACATCATCACTCGCCGCCAAGATACAACACATACATCAGAGCGTCACCACATCATCTGGACTGGGTGGTGTTTTTGGAGGTGCTGTACAAAAGGTGGAGCACAAGGGCTACGTTTAAATAAATAAATGAAGAGTGAAACATTTCAGGTGAACACAAAGCAAAGCCCAAGAACAGTCACAAAAAGTCTTTGAAATACCTCAAAGGTTTTGGAAAGTTTGGAAGAATACTGTAGTTTCAGGCTCTGACCAGGTTTCCTCGGCTCATGGAAAACATAGATCCTCTTTAAAATGCACTTCAGCTCAAGCCACTGGCCTCTGCTGCTCCGAAATTTAAAGGAAATAAAAAAAAGACGGTCATTTTCTGTCAAAAATCACAAATGAAATCAAAAGTGACCGTGTCAAGACCGTCTGTAAAACATTAAAAAAGACATTTAGATTCTGTACATTAGTCTTAATAAATGGAATATCTATCCACTTACACTAAATTAAATATTGAATACAAAAATAAATACTTAAGAGATTAGCTCCTCCTCAGTGTCTCCTTATGAACCATCTTAATGTTGCCCTCCTCACCTCCTCAGAGGCACGTGGACGCTGGAGTTGATGAAAAACACTGTACAGACCAAATGTAGACATGAATTAGGCCCGTATCAGAAACTTCACGGTCAGAACACAGAATACAGTTAAAGTACATCAACATCTACATGTGCAGATGAATATTAAAGTAGATCAGATGCAGTGTGTTTTCTGAGGCCTGTCCATGTACTTCTTTATTTGCAGCTTACATGACAATATTTGTTTCTCCGCAGGTGCATGATGGGAACTGAGACGTTGTAGATGCACACGTCTTTTTTAGTGCTCTCATTTTCAATATAACATCTAAAATACCAAGATAAATTGAAATGCCTACAGTGTTGGTCCATTGAATGTTCATCATTACTGTGTTTTATTACTGTGCTATTTTATACATTTACACAAATCTAAAACAAAGTAATATGGTCAACACTTTCAATGTACAGTATATATCTTAATCTTAATTATCTTAATAAAAATAATATCTTTAAGTAATGTAACTTCTTAAAATAATGTCAATATGACACAAAGACAATACGTTTATTAAAAGTATGAATTGGTGTGCCAAAGTGCAAATAAAAAAATTGTGTAAAAAAAATCACTTGAAAATGTTTCAGTTCAACAGTATCCTAAAACATCAATTTAATTATGAAATACATTTGTGGCGTATTTTTGTCGTCACAAAAAGAACAATACGACTCTTTTGTCTTTAAAATAAACCCGCCGCAGTCCTGTTTTGTTGTTGTGTTGTGACCAAAGACAAATGGCTGAAGTTAAAAGATCGTACTTACATCCTGCAGCTCAGACAGTGGAAGACAAAGAGTTAAAGACTCATCCATTTTCAACCTGCCTCAGCGCCTCGAGCCCGCTGCAGGTGAGCGTCATTGACGGAAAAAAGGGCGGCCATAACACGCCCACAACCGGATTGGAAGCTTCTACGGAAGTAGGCGTAGGTTTCCCTTAGCCCCGCCCCTCTACCTTTCTGATTGGAAGGTCAAGTTTACATCAACCAATGCCATTACAAGAAACAGATTGAAACTGAACTAATATTAGTTAACTAACCAATATTAACTAATATTTTAAACTGTAAATAATATTTATAGCAAGATATTAAACAAGTACAGTGTATTGTATTTTTAATTATTTAAATGACTTATTCTAACATATGTCTCAAATTATAAATTTTACACATTTTACTGTCTTAAGTTACCTTACTAAAGCTAAGAGTTAGGTTTGACAAAATTGTGCAAAAATTGTCAGGTGTGCGTATCCCGTTTGTGATTTTAAAGGTTCAGTGAAATATGTTAATAGAATATTGATTAAAAACACTGTATAGTATCTTTAAAATGAGTACTCTGTGGTTATTCTGTAGATTCCAGACAATATTGACTGATTTATAGAATATCTGTTAGAAATTGTGTGCTTTAAGAAAAAGGGGAATTTTGCATTTTAATTAGTTTAAACTAAAATTTGTTGTAAATAATAAAAAAAAATAAGAATTTTGCTTGAGTATTTTTTTTATTTTATTTTAAATTTAGCTAAACAATTAAACAGACTAAGTATTCACTGCTCAGTCTTTAATTTTGAGAACTCGAGTTAAGCGTGAGGTGAACAAACCCGCTGGCTTCTGATTTCTCAGCAGCTCAGATTAAAGCAGTCCTCACTTTCGGCAGCGTGACTTTACACTGTTGTATATTCCTGTCGCTGACTGTGGGCTGTTTTGTCTAAGTTTCAGGGGTTTTTAAGTTTTATGTGCCAAGTCTAAAATACAGTAGAAACTCCATAAAGGGACTTGATGCATGAGCCTCTCCGACACAATAAATGCTCGTCAAAAAGGTCAAATGGATGAAACTTTGCTCAGACAGTCCTTAAATGTTGCAGAGTAAAAAAAGTCTCTAGGACCCAAGAGATATTTACCACGGCGTTGTCATGGCAACGCTTCACATGGACTGGACACGAGCCCTTCGGGACGCCACAAATAACAGAACATGAGTTATTTTAATAAAAAAGTGCAGCATGTGACAAATTAGAAGTCTCTAGAAACCGTGAGCCGCATCAGAAAAACAACACTGCGCCAAAAGGACACCCTCAGTATTGTTCCTCACACATCTGTGAGCCGTTCTAACCAACCCTCTGCACCAGCCACAGCTTTTATTACCTGTTGGTGTAAGACACTTGTATCGGGTCAGGAAACGGACTTAAACAGGGCTTTAGACTTTAAAACATAAGACTGCAGTGGTTTGGGACATGGCTTTATTCTGACACATATTTGTGAAATAAAGGCACCGTCAGAGACTGGAGCGACTCGGCTGAGGTCAACAGAACTATTATAGGTTTATATTTGTGAACAAGCAGCGTGAGACCCGAGTCACTTCGGTCCGTTTATGTAAACAGCATTAATCCCTTTGTCCGTTCATTCAACACAAATCAGAGGCTCCAGGGTCTTGGAGCAGGACTGGAGGTGGCTCTTAACAGGTTGTAGATGGATTTAAACAAGTTTCAGTTGGATTTGAACATGTTTCAGTTGGATTTAAACACATTTGAACAGGTTTTTTTTGGTCCACCACCTCCAGCCAAACTCCAAAACTAAGATGATTTAAAAAAAGAAAATCATGCAACAGAACGAGTGTCATCTTTCCTCAAAGTCTTTTAAATAAGAATCAGAAAATAATGAAATCTGTGTCGTTTTTCTCTTTCACTGAAATCAGACACGACTCGATAAAAAACTCCCCGGTGCCTTTTCTCTCGTTGCATATTCTTCATCAGCAGCAGGAGGAAGACCAACTCAAAGGAAGCATAATTGTAAGGTTTAGTCCGACAGATGCGTTTAAAGGGACAGTGCGTCTCCTGTTGGGCACGTCAGTTCAGTCTGGAGTGGTTTTGTTCAGTGTCTGTGCTCTCCCACTTCATGAGGAGACTCACTGGAGGAGGGGAAAAGCTGAGAGCCCCGCAGTCCTCCTGTTTGAAAAAGAAAAACAAGACTGATTAGGAACAGGTATGATGGAGGGAGATAATGAGACGCAGGGGCCTCATTCAAAAAAATAATTAAACTCTGTACGCACACCTGCAGCAAAAAAAACCCAAAGTGACCAGGAGCAGATCCACACCAGCCCTTAGTCCTCACCAGACACTAGCCCTGACCAGACCCACGACTGTCTCAGTAAAGTGCAGTGGGTCTGAACCCCTCCCTTTGAGCCCAAAACCATTCACCAGCTATAAAGGTTTATCTAATATGAGGACGATTCTGTAAACCCGGGGGATGACTCAGGGCGTAACGACAGGGGACGGCTCAGGGCGTAACCCCGGGGGACGACTCAGGGCGTGACCCCGGGGGACGACTCAGAGCGTAACCCCGGGGGACGGCTCAGAGCGTTACCCCGGGGGACGGCTCAGGGCGTAACCCCGAGGGACGACTCAGAGCGTAACCCCGGGGGACGACTCAGGGCGTAACCCCGAGGGACGACTCAGGGCGTAAACCCGAGGGACGACATGGAGCGTGACCCCGGGGGACGACTCAGAGCGTAACCCCGGGGGACGGCTCAGGGCGTAACCCCAGGGGACGGCTCAGGGCGTAACCCCGGGGGACGACATGGAGCGTAAACCCGAGGGACGACATGGAGCGTGACCCCGGGGGACGACTCAGAGCGTAACCCCGGGGGACGGCTCAGGGCGTAACCCCGGGGGACGGCTCAGGGCGTAACCCCGGGGGACGGCTCAGGGCGTAACCCCGGGGGACGGCTCAGGGCGTAACCCCAGGGGAAACCCGAGGGACGACATGGAGCGTAAACCCGAGGGACGACATGGAGCGTGACCCCGAGGGACGACTCAGAGCGTAACCCTAAGTGCTCTTGACACTTTAAACGAGGTCAATAAGTAATAGACGAGTAACAAACACGTAATAAAACCCTGTTACCTGCAGGACTGGGGCCGCTCTTGTACAGTTTGCCGACTTTGCTGCAGCCCGACGATGATGAGGAGAGTGTGTAGTGGTTCTGTCCTGGTTCTGGATGTGCCCTTTTCCTCAAACCTCCTCCTGTGACCTCCGACCCCTCGCTGGCCTCGTGTCCGTTCCCGCTGTGGTTCCTGGCGGGGCTGGAATGTCTGCTCCTGCTCCTGTTATTTGTGCCTTCGTCCGACGAGCTGTGTCCCTCCAGAGACGACGGGACACTGATCCTCACTTTCAGCTCTTTGTCTTTTCTGTTTCTGTCTCCGTGGTGTCTCCTCTCCGTCTTCTTCACAGAGTTTTCTCCTCCGCTGTGGCCTCGCTGATGACTCTTCTCCGGTTTTCTGTTTCCCGTTGGTGCCTCCTGTGAACCCTGCTCCTGTTTGTGTTTCTCTCGGTACTTGTCCAGAGACAGTTTGTGAACAGTCTGAGGGTTTGTCGGGGGGTTTGCGGGGGTTGGGGGGTGGAAGACGTGTCCGGGGCGGCTCTGGGGCCAGTCGCTGTGAGGCGACGGAAGGAAAGTTGCGGAAGACGTGGAGGGCAGAGAGGCTCTGGATGGAGCCGGTTCAGAGGCGACTTCGGCGTGTAATAGGGGCTCAGACGGAGGATGAAGAAAAGAAGAGGGTCCTGCTGCAGAGGAAGGGTCCGAAGAGAGGGAGGACTCTGGTCGGGGCTTTTTAGCAACTTGTGTTGCCTGGAACAGGAAGGAAACGGGGATTAAAACATGAATTTAGGAAGGGCTGGGCAATGGCAAACATGTCACAGTTCTTCTTGCCAAGATCTTATTGTGTGGATAGCTTTAGCAGTAAACATTTCTTTAGCAGTAAATATTTCTCCAAAACTCTGGACATTAACTACACAATTCTGACTGCCTCTGCGGCCTTACTAACCCTAGGTCCTAGATGTATCCCAGCAACACATTTCCCATCCACAGTTGTGTAGTGGTTAAGCCCTGGTGCTAAAATGTTACAAACAGGAGGTTTTACACATTTAGCAGACAACCATCACCAGGAAGATTTACTCGGGTGATAAAATGAAGTCCTTAATGCCTCAGACTTAGTGTCTAACTGGTGTTAAAGGTGTTGTAACACAGGGATGCTAACAGGAACATCTCATAATAAGCTACTGTCTTGAATGGATTAAAGCAGAAGTCAGATTACCTTCAGTGAATCACACAGTCGTAAATACTGCTGTTGTCTCACATAAAGCCATGTTTACATTCATGTGGCTGTGTCTCGTGTATGTTCTTCAACAGCACTGCCCCAATCAAATAAATGTATAATAAATGAAGTGCTGTTTTCGGCTCAGATGGACCAGAAGGCGCACACAGTAACATACAGCGAGATGGTCAATAAAAGCGAGCACGTGATTCTGATTGGCTCACTGGTTACCATGCAAACGGCACTCAACCCATATGCCCAAATTAGGGACTTCTGGCTCCATAAAATCAACATGTAGGACTTGTCCGTCACATTTATGGCCCACTGCTTTTATAAAAAGTCATTAAAGAATTACAGATGACCAGAATCTAGGTGTTTTTTGGCGTTTTTGTTGCTGGGTGTGTAGTTACAGATAAACGGTAAAAGCATGTTGGAGTCTCACCCTCCAGTTTCGTATCCTCTTTAAACGACTGGGCGTCTTCTCCAGGATCTGCAGGAACTCATGCGTCAGCTCTGGAGACAGGACACAGAGCATTAGAGCGTCTGTCTCAGAACCTGAGCAGACCGATACTAGAGGCTAAAGCTGCACACAAGCAACATTTTTGGGCAAGAGACTGGAACCAGGGAAGTCTCACCGTCGAGAAGCTGGATGGTGACCTGGTCGTCCACGTACTCCCACCAGTGCTTCCCGTCGGTGGACACGGGGATCTCCCAGTTGGACCACTTACAGGCCAGGTGTATGCAGACGCAGGCGATGACTGTGGGGCGGTGCAGGAGGCAGAAGGTGGTCAGGTGGAGGCTGTAGGAGGGTTACAGTATCAGAGAGGGTCAGAGGGACAGACATGTGGAGAGAAGAGCAGAGAAGGGGGCAGACTGGATTACTTTCACTGAAGTGTTCAGATAAAAACTAAATCTTAGACCTTGGTATTTCCGTCATTAGGTGATTAATAGCTGTATTGCAGGTGAAACTTTGTCTCAAAGAGAATCTCAAGTCCAAGTCAAGTCAAGTCCAAGTCAAGTCCAATAGAGACTGATTTATGTCTGGGATCAGGTTGTAAAGCCCTGTGGCGTTGAGCTTAACAGAGTGCATTTGAACGCAGCATGATGCTCTAATCTAAACTATTTATGTTACACAGCAAAAAAAATATTAACTCACTCTTGCACTTTTCAAATAACATTCTTTCACACTTTGAGGCAGAAGCATTAGTTTTTTTCAGAAGCTCAAGTCCAAGTAAAGTGTGAAGTAGAAAAATGTAACTGGACGTTTTTGTTTGTCTTTCCATAAATGACATTTGTGTGTGTAATCCAACAGTTAGACTATGAACAGTTTACAAAGACAAAAAACTAAACCCAAAATGGCTGAAACAAAAGTGAAGGTAAAACATGAGAGTGCAGAGACAAAATGATGAGTTTAAACAGGTAAATGTGAGGAGACGGTGTGGTACTTACCAGAGAGCCCTCTATGAGACAAGCTTACATCAGTGAAACCTTTATCAGGCTTTACTCAGGCTTTATTCAGGCTTTACTCAGGATTTATTCAGGCTACTGAGCGTCTTTACTTTAGAACAAACCCCACAAAGACTACACTTCAGACCTGCATTCAACCCTCGGAGCCAACTCTGGGCCTGTACAGTACACCGCACCGCGACCGGGGCCCGAGGCGCTGACCAACGGGACCCGACCTTTGGAAGAACAGCCTCTGGGGGAACCAGACGGGACGGGTCGGACTCTAACGGGTTTAGGAGACTATAGGCCACTGCTGCATGTTAGAGTAAGAAGACAACAATGGTTGTTTCTATTCTTTCTACAAAAAACACATGTCAGGGACGTAACTCTGAAGCGTCATTTCAGTAAAGTGACTCAGCTGGACTGGACCCCGAGGCCTGGACCCCGAGGCCTGGACCCCGGGGCCTGGACCCCGGGGCCTGGACCCCGAGGCCTGGACCCTGTGCTGTGAATGTCAGCAGCAGATCCTTTAAGTCTTGTCAGTTCCAGGAGGGGTATTTCCAGCACAGCAACAGCTCAGACCAGGCCTCCTCCTTCCATCGCTCTGGTTTAGTTCTGATGCTGCAGCCCGATGTTGGGGCGGTGCACAGGGGTTAGGCATCCCTGTGTATCTGACACCTTTCAATCAGGACAATTAAACCCCTTGAGCAGTTTAAGCAACAGTAGCTGGTCTGTTTCATGCCTTCACTCCCACTGACCCTTCCTTTGACCCAGTCTTTGTCAAACTTGCTCATATCCTTACGCTGTCCGTTTCTCCTGATATATCCCACTCACTAAAGGTGCCACGAAGAAGAGAAAATCACTTCAGTCAGAGTCCGAGTGTTAGGCCTGACCAGTGTATGGGCCTCCTCTGAAGCAGCTCATGTGGAGTTTACAGTGTTTGGTTCAAAGTTAATGCCAGTCTAATCTATCCTCACTTAACAGCGCCCTCTAGTGAGTCTCTTGAGAAGAGCAGTCTGTATTCGCCTCTAACTCCGACCCGAACCATTCCGCAGGTAAACCCAAAGGCCAAAGGTCGGGAACTGACGGAGCAGCGCCCCTAGGGCCTCCAGCGCGCTCAGGGCCAGTTGGACACTAGAGGGCGCCCTGCATCACTGGAAGCTATGGTGTGCAGTCAAAGTGCAGTTAAGAGCGGCAGTAACCACCTGTTGGTAGCCATGAAATAGGACGTCTGTGCCAAGTCCTTGCTCGCTGTCGGAGAGAGAGACAGAGGAGGATTAGTGACGTCAAAGTCTGTCTGACGACCAGTTAATTATCAAGTATTTGCATCTCTTTCAACTCCTGTGTCAGTCCGAATGAAAAGTAAGATCATTAAGGGCCATGTTAAATTTAACATTTTATCTTCAGTTTTCCTTAAAATCCAATCACAGACTCGTTAGCAACAGTTTTATCTTCGGACAACAAACACCAAAAAAAACCCTATTCAAGTAATATTTTATTAATTTTATCATATCCAACTGACCAATGTAAAGCCAGTCAGTTTTGTCAGATCCAGGCAGAGATTTGGGAGGTCTTAATATTTTTTAAGTATCTTTTTAAAAACAGATATTATTTAAAGGTCCTATATTATCCTATTTTGTACATTACACAGTGTATTGTGGAAACAATTAATTCCCCATTTTACGTTTTGGAACATGAATATGCACAATAATTATCTTATACAAGTGTTTTTTTTGAGCCCCACCAGGACTCGAACGGTCGGATTAGGCCTGTCTCTTTAAGGCGGGCTCTTCTGTTTTGGCTCCGCCCATGTCATGAGGTCAAGCTAGTGCTGCACATGCTGCGGCAGACTGGAGTAAACACAAGGAGCAGGCAAGAGCACGTTCTATTTTTGATGTCATTACTTGGTACGGCTCGTGGAGAAGACTGTAGCTCAACATAATTAATTACTCCAACATGTGCAAAGAAAACTAAACAACTATGGGTATGCGTTTGAGGCAGAAACAACATTAGAACATGGTTAAAAAGTTGATTTAGCATAATATAGGACCGTTGAGCTGTATTTTTGATCAATAATCAAGTTTATATACAGTTATCATACTATTTAAATGCCTTGGCTTTAACCCCGCCTGTTATTTGACAGGATAAAGCAGTTAACAGCAGGTTTAGTTGGTCCTAAGCAGGTCTGAGGGCCACAGAGAGAGGAGAGGCTGTACCTCGCACTAGCTGGGTACATTTGACCACATCAGTGTGAGGGTGGTCTATAGTGATCTCAAAACCTGAAAAACACCACAACACGACAGGTAAGTCACACAGAGGAACGGGGTCAGAGGTCACAGACCATTCTACAGCAGCTAAATCCAACATGAACAACATTTTATACATCCTTCAATCATTTACAGCAACAACACACTGTCACCATGTCACATTAACCCGACAATGAACACAGATTTGTTAAGAATAAATCCACTCTTCTCCGGTCGATCACTTACCGAGAGTCTGTAAGACGATGGATTCGAGGAGGACCAGCTCCTGAGCCTGTTGGAGGTACGCCTGAAGAGACCAAAGATTTGAGAACACTCCAAACAAAAACTAGCTGCTTGAATTGTACTGTATTTGATTTCTAAACTGCAGTAATGACTTAACATCATTCATCACTCTGCAGCTGGAGCTTTGGGGAGTGTGTGTGAAAGACACAGCCTTCACTGCAGTCATAAAATCTAATGTACCGTTTACTTTTGCAAACCTCACTCTGTTCCAAGGTGACATGTTGTCTTAGCTTCATTCTTTCAAGAATTAAACCTGATCATTCTTTTTTAAATTATACTCATGTCTCTCTGGATAATATGGACAAAGAATTCTTATAACACTAGTGCTCAGAGGTTAGCGGCCGACTGCTCGAGACAGCAAGACTTCAGAAAGCACAGACTTAAAAAAAGCATTCAGTTAAGGTTGTGTCATATACGCTACAGAATCAAACGTTTAGACCCGGTTTAGATTTCTCAGGTTCAGGGGAGTTTGGAGGTGGGTTCTGGCCCGGCTCTAAACCCTGGACTTACGGTGCTCTTTGTGTCCAGAGGTGGTTCCTGTGGGTTCAAACAGGCATGTGCTACTTTAATCACATGTTCCAGTTTACGAGGCTGCTCCTCTACCTTTGCTGCCAAGAACAACATGGTGGGAGACATGATCTGAGGAGCAACAGACTCAGTGAAAACCAGCTTAACTCTGAACAAACATTAGAAGAAGATTAGACACTTACATTTCTGTGGAACTTGGTGAAAGAGTGCTGCATATAAAACCTGTGCATGTAAACTATCGCTGTGTTAATGGTGAGCTGGGAACTGGAACAGGATTAAGGAAGAATTTATCAAATATTCTGCAAACCAAACCAAATCTATTTAAAATAAAAATAAATCAGATGGACAGGTTAGCAACATTGCATGGCATTCAGGGGACAGAACCTCTGGACTGGCAGACCGGGAACGGAGGGTGTGTTCCAACTACAGAGGGATCACACTCCTCAGCCTCAGAAAGTCTATGCCAGGTACTGGAGAGGAGAATGCAGCCGATAGTCGAACCTCGGATTCAGGAGGAACATTACGGTTTTCGTCCCGGTCGTGAAACACTGGAGTCGAGTGTGAAGCGGCTGGGATGAGTTCATGGTTCTCAGTTGGAAAAGGGTGGCTTGTCTCCTTCAGGTTGGTGGAGAGCTCCTGCCTCAAGTGGAGGAGTTCAAGTATCTTGGGGTCTTGTTCACGAGTGAGGGAAGGAGGGAGCGTGAGATTGACAGACGGATCAGTGCAGCTTCTGCAGTGATGCGGTCGAGGTACCGGTCTGTCGTGGTGAAGAAGGAGCTTCATGGAGCTTCTTTTTGACGGCTCCCTGGGGAGGTGTTCCAGGCATGTCCCGCCGGACTGGGGAAGACCTAGGACACGCTGGAGGGACTATGTCTCATGGCTGGACTGGGAACGACTCGGTAGAGCTGGAGGAAGCTTAGACTGCTGCCCACGCGGCCCCGGCCCCGGATACGCGGAAGAAAATGGATAGAAATAATAGCATCTAGAATATCTATTAGAGTCTAAAATATAAGCTTAGCTACTTAAAAAAAAACACAAGCCCAAACAAGAGGAGAGAAAAATGCAATAATTTACAGGTTGAGAACTAAATAGTGATGTGACAGTGTTGGCGTTAAACAATTAGTAAACGCGGCTAAAAATCACTAGCATTTAGTTTTTACTCTTGTTTTAGGGGAAAAAAAGAAAGGACTCTCTCTTGACAAGTTGGAGCAGCATTTTCTGACGCGATCAACTCAATTTTCCCTCGTTTATCTTGTTTAAACCCCGCTAGAAGTCACTTTTTACCCGCTCCAGGCCTGTTTTCGCCCCGCGTTTACCCGTTATCCTCCACGCTTTTTAAGGATACACGTTCAGCCTCTGGCCCATGTCCTGGATGAGGTTGGCCGCCTGTTGCCGGTACGACAGCTCCCGGTCCGGCTCCACTCCGCAGCGGCGCGATGGCGTGTTCTCCAGCTGCTCCCGGGCGAAGAACCAACGCGACGAGGCTCCCCGGGCCGCCGCCATGTTTCCCTCAGCAGCGTCAGATCGGGGAGAAAACGGATGTGACGTCACGGGACGTCCTTTCTTGTTTGGATTAAGGCGCCCTCGTCTGGTGAAATATTATATTACAACAATCAATGTCGTTCTGAAGTCCTCTACTTCAGAAAAGGTACAGATAAAAACGTAGTATCACATTAAAGTTCTTACTTAAGTGAAAGTTTTAAAGTTTAAAAGTATTTAACTTAACTTTGACTGGGTTAGCGCTCCTGCTTCAAAGCAAGAAGGTTGGGAGTTCAAACACGACTCAAACATCCTCGGCCTCTCTGTGAGGAGTCTGCATGCCCTCCCAATGAATGTGAGAGTGAATGGTTGTCTGACAGACAGACACTGACGTCTGTCTCAAATGTCAGCCCTGTGACTAACTGGCCATTGTCCAGGGTGAACCTCGCCTCAGGCCAAAGCTGCTGGGATAGGCTCCGGTCACATGAGGACTATGTCCCTGCGTGTCATAGGAACATGAGTAAAAGTACTGTTCTTTAAACTGTCTGATCCATGTGTCTTCCCGTCGCTGACCTTTCACTTTGATTCTGAATTCTGATGATTATAAAATAGCAACGCAGTAAGATCTAGTTTTACTGCACTGGGACTGGGACAGTGCGGTTTTTACACTCTTCCTCTTGTGCCTTACATTTTGAGAGTGACACAAGAAACAGTTTTTATCAGATCCTTCGGTGGATATAGATCTTATTAAATTTTTCTGATACTTATTGAAATGAGGTGTGTTGAACCCGTTAAGTCCCATGTCACAAACACACACCCCAAGCCTAATATGGCAAAGACATCACACTGATCAGCTGAGACTCAGCTACAAGCACATCTAAGCCATTTACATTTTCTCCAAACACAGACCAAACAGCAGCAAACAACAACAGGTGGAGCCAAATGTCCCTATTCTTTATAATGAAGACTCCACCTGACCATTTCATAGTAAAATCTTTATAGTTTTGGTTTGTTTTACATTAGAATTAGAATTATATTTGGTGCAGGTAATGTTGACATGTGGCTGTAATTTAAAATAGTGTTTGAGCTGCAACAGACTTCATCTAAAGGGATATTAATCCAAATATTGTATATTTTTTTTAGGCTGAAATGTTTTTGGGGTTATTTTGCTGTTTTCCATCTTGATTTATTCTGAAACTGTAACATTCACATTGAAAAATTTCCCTTCTGGGAAATCTCACAAGTGCCCCCTTCATTTTGACCAGAGTTATTGAAATACACCTTGCATTTACAGAAATAAAGGTACTTTACTGTGGACATGTCCTTTTCGAGCAGACACACCAAAAACCAGGCTCGGGTTAAAAGGGCTAAGAGTTGGACAGATTACAGAGAGAGGAGGCTCATGTGTGCTTCGTAAAACTCTGTGTGCGCTGTAGGTTTAGATTAACATGTATTTACCACATTTAAAGCTGTTGCACATTATAAATTAAACTTTTACTTGTGAGGCCAATAATGTAGTTGAGTCAAAGTTCTCTTTTAAATCTACTTAAGTACAGATGCTTGAAAAACTGCACTGGCTTTCCACCACTGGTTTTATTACTGCCATTTATTTAAATAAATGTCTTTGATAGTGCTTCATTATCAAATCCTCTGTCTTTACTCACTCATGAATAAAAAAACTGTTTTACTGCTTTACTTTACTTTAGTCTTGGGAGCTGTTCGCAGCTGATCAGGTTATTCACCAGATCAAAAGAAAACATGCCTCAAACTAAACCCTCTTCAACCAGTGCTTCTCGGATGTGCCGAACATTTACTCTGCTTAAAGAGAAGTTGAAATCTGTCATAAGATTGAGCAGACATCCCTGAGATTATACAGGACTATAACCCTAACTCTAAAACTGTAGAACTGTTGATGTTTTTTCTTGTATTTGTAGCTCGAGTTAAGTCCTGGTGAAAGATACACCTCCTAAAGCCTTCACTGTATGATATAAAATCTCATGTATCGTTCACTTTTCCAAACAAACTTTATCCCATTCGATGTCGTCTTTGCTTCATTCTTGCTAGAATTGAACCTAACCATTCATTTTAATTGTACGCTTCTCTGAGTTCTCTCTGGATGATATGAACAAAGAATAATAACAGCTGATGTTATTAATTTGATGGGGACAGTGCACGTTGAACAGTCTCACACCTGACTCTGCGGGATAGAACTGCTCACAGAACAGTCCGTTTCACAGGAGGATTTACCCGAGTTTGGAAACTCCTGTGAGACTCCAGCTGCAGTGCAAAGGCACGACTGAACTGTGGAGAGCTGGAGCCTGTTATAAGACCGCTCTTCAAGTATGCTCTATAAGTATTTAAGTATGAGCTGCAAAAGAAAGAAGTCTGACGTTTGATAAAAAAGGTTTATTAAAAAAAGACATAAGAAAACTCATCGTATAAAAAGTACAAAAGTACAAAAGTTGACTCAAAATGAGATGTTCATGAACAGAGATGAGACAAAATTAAAGCAAAATAAAGTTGACAGGTTTTTCTTCTTCAAGCATTATCCAGGTTTTTCTGTTGCACCAGACACCTTTGTGCAGTGCCCACAATAAAAGTACAATACTTCATTCAACAAGCGTTCATTCTACCTCAGACCGAGGCTACGTCCACATTAATGTGTTCTTGCGTTTCAAATGCTTCGTCGCAGGCGTTGGGCAGTAGTTTTCACCTTTTCCCTGGATCCAGAGTTTTGAAATCGAGCAACAAAAAATTAAAAGTGAAAATGAACCCATTTGAAAGTTAATAATTTCACTTAGATTGGTAATAAATGGAACCCTGAAACCTTCCCATCAAGCACAGAGACAATGTGGGATTTCAGACACATTAAAAAACAGAGTAGATGGTTTTTAAGCCTTAAACACTCAGTGCAGATGCCGTGTTAAAAAAGTCAACGTTAGGACACAAAAATGTGGACATAACCGAAGTCTTGAACAGTTCCAGTACCTCAGAGTAAATCTACAGCTTTAACAAAAAAAAACAAAATGATTAAAATAAAACATTCATTGCGAGTTTCCAGAAAAGGCCGGTCTGTCGTCACAGAAGAGGAGCTGCCCTGAGCAGATGTCCGTTTGTTTCACCGACAGGTCTTTGGATCTTTAGACGTCAAATGAGGCGATTGTTTCAGCAGCAGCTCTGAACACGAAGGATATATCCGTTTGTTTCTGAAGATGGAGTCACTACAAACGGATGCCCGTGTGTCCAGGAGGGCTCTATGCACGGAGACCTGTCGGAGAGAAAAGTCAGGTCAGTCTGGTTTTCAGGCGATGGAAAAGAAATAAACCTCCAGTGGATCTGAGACTGGAAGGAACTTAAAATCCCAAATAAATCTGCCTTTGATGGATTTAAACCTGGTTAATTACTTTGTGTTCAATAATTAGTTTTTATTCACTTTAGCCGAGTCTTAAACCTCTTTAGATCAAACCCAATAATAAACACTGGTCTCATTTGTGTCACTAAAACAGAACTTTATCAAAACAACTCTTGTTTGTTTAACTTACCTTTCATCCATTTTTAATAACAAGAATGTATTAACAGTAATAATTAATGTGAGGACCAGAAGTACTTCACGGAGGACCGGGTTTGGTCCAGGGACCTTAAGTTGGACACCCCTGGTCTTTTCTGTGAGTGGTCGCTCTGACGAGGGCCTCGAACAGAACACTTAGTTTAGGACGAGTCTGTGTTTATGAAATAATGACTTATGGCTCAGAGATGGTTCAGACTCAGGACAACAGCCTCGTTTACAAATCAACACGTGACTTTTTGTCCGTTTTGGAGAGAGCAAGTCTCAGACACAGACATGTTTTTGTTGCGCTCTCGTTAAGTCCCGCTGGTTAAACCGACCCGGGACCGGTCTGTGCAGCAGGAGACAGTGCCTTTCACTAAAGTGGATATTTATTTATTTGAACGAGACTTCCACCTTGTCACACTCTTGTGGCCACGCTAGAAACTGTTTGCAACAACTTGTTGAAAGTGAGTTTGTAGAAAACAGAGCGGCCCCTGTTGTTCAAAACATGAATTTCGATTGAATTACGTCTCAACCGACTAGGAATGTCACATATTTGAGTCGACTTTTAACCGGCTCAAGATTAATCGTTACATTCCTATTATTTTACATTCAACATGGTTTTAAAAAATTAAATAAAATTAATAAAACCCTTGGACATAGCAGTGAAAGTTACGGCTGATGTCTAAGCTGACCCTACAGCCTGAAGTGTAGCAGGATTCAGATTATTCAGAGTTGTTGAAAGGGTTTAGGTCTGACCTTTGTCGCAGGTGCTGCTCTGCTTCTCTTGAGCAAAGTTTAGTCTGTTCTGCTCCACGGCGGTGGTGTTGGACTCGGGGCTGCTGCTGCGAGACGGGCTGTTCTCGTTGAAGACCAGGTCCAGGTGCTGCTGGGCCAGTTTCAGGTGTCTCCGGAGTCGCTCCAGTTCCCGCGGAGACGACTCGTCTCCGAACGACTCCCGGCCCGAGTCCGCCAGGTTATCCCTGAAGGCCAGCTTCCCCGCGGCGCCCTTCTTGGTGGCGGTGAGGTACCCGGGCGGCGCCGAGGCCTGGTGGCAGAGCGAGGGCCGGTGTGAGGTCAGGGCGGGGGCTCGGCGGGCTCTGGGTAAGCAGAAACAGTCCCTGATCCCGCTGACGCCCAGGTGGAGGATCTCCAGAACGGTGAAGAGCAGGCACAGGGCGCTGACCGCGTACATGATCAGCAGGAAGATGGTCTTCTCCGTGGGGCGGGACACAAAGCAGTCGACGGTGTGAGGGCAGGGCGAGCGGGTGCACACGTACGATGGCGACACCTCCAGGCCGTACAGGATGTACTGCCCGAACAGGAACGAGGACTCGAACAGGGCTCTGGACAGCAGCTGGAACACGTACACCTTCATGAGTCCGTCTCGTTGGATCCTCCTCCGACCATCGTGCTTCTTACTGGGCTTCTCCTCCTTGGCCTCCTTCGACTCGGGCTCGATCTCCTCCAGGATCATGGGGTCCTCCTCCCCGTTGTCCTCCGCCTCCTCGTAGTCTCGGTTGGCCCCTCGGCTCACGATGGGCATGCGTTTCCTGGCCCGGGGGCTGTAGTCGTTGTCGTTCATGCGGGCGATCTTGTGCATGGCGAAGCCCAGGTACATGACGGTGGGCGTGGTGATCATGATGACCTGGAAGACCCAGAAGCGGATGTGGGACAGAGGAGCAAAGGCGTCGTAGCAGACGTTCTCGCAGCCGGGCTGGTGCGTGTTACAGACGAACTTGCTCTGTTCATCGTAGTAGATAGACTCTCCTCCGACGGCCGTGAGCACAATCCTGAAGACGATCAGCAGCGTGAGCCAGACCTTACCCACGAAGGTCGAGTGGTTAGAGATCTCATCGAGAAGACGGGTCAGGAAGCTCCAGCTCATGGTGGAGGCAGGACCAGGGCCTAATTTCTGCAAAGACCAGAGCAAACAGTTTGAGGGATCAGTACAACGTCTGTTAGAGGCGCTACCACAGAAACCTTAGCGGAAATGTAAACAGAAGACGTGGCCTTTTCCAGGTCACCCGTCGCTCGGTGGAAGCAGAGCAAAAGAGTTTACTCTGAGCGCCATAACACGCTCAGAAACTTCTGCAGCACCAACACGACTCTGCCCAGCGCTGGTGTTCAGGCAGACGGGATGTAAACTAAATAAAACTTTGGGGATTCGTCTGTGCGAACACGTTCTCAACACGAACACACACACAAACACACACACACACAGAGTAGGGAAGTAGAGTCAATGCTGGTTTCAGTGACTCAGACTTTAGTGAAGACTCGCGATACGGCGAACAGGACTCCTTTGTCAAACGTGATTCTGGAAAGAGTGACATCAGCAGAACACACCCAAGTCTTACGGCTCTGTCACAGAACCGTTTTAAAATACTAGCCTCCACAAGACCAGAGTCATGTGACCAGTTCTACAAGGGCCTCACTGGAGCAGAACTATCAGACATTACGCAGTTACATTTCATTTAAATGATATAAACCGTTTTTGATAAAGATGAGGAAGATTGCAGTAATGATAAGTTAGATGTATATGATGCAGATCTTGGATTAATAACATTGGCATCATACCAATTATTTAAACTTTTTTAAAAGGTTTAATTAGTTTTTATCAGTTTAACTCTAAAACGTCTTCCGCTTCAGAAATCTAGACCTATATAGAAATAAAAATAAAAAAAGGAATTAAACTATGCCCAGGTATTTGTTTGTGGGAGGATCTGGGACTTGAAAAGACTCAGAGTAAACTCTGGAGGTGTGAACTATAAAACCAACAGAGACTGAAGAGCAGCTGAGTAAATAGTCACAGCGTCTTCACTCTGAAGTCCAGTAAACATCATTTATATGGCTCTGCGTCTGAAACAGATAAACATGTGTGTGTCCAGTGAGCCATATGTGTGTACTTTTATTTAGTTTGAGTTCTAAATCCTACTTTTGTCTTAGTTTAGACAATAAAACATGTCAAATTAAATTAAAAACCATAAACACGCGCTAGAATTAACAAAGCCTCGCTTCATTTTTTTTTTTAATTCAAGAAACCTATTAAAATAAGGTCTATAGGATTCACAACGTGGCCCATAGTTGAGTGTGACCCTTAGGTCTGACCACGTTGGGTTGTTGACCAGACCTGTCCAAGATGGCGGCGATGTCGACGCACTACGTACGCTTGCGCAACGGCTAATGACGTAGCATCCCCCTGGTAAGAACACGAGCTTTAAACAGGCTATAATAACCAAAATAACACTTTAAACCAAACAAACTGTCAATATAAAGTATTACTTATTTTAAATAAAGACAATCATTTGTTTTAAATAGAAAAAAAACTTTAAAAAAAGGCGGAAAACAACTGAGCCTTTAACCAAATCCCTGGAATTTAGCACAAACGCTCCAAGCGAAATTTACAATAGCGTTTGTTTTTTTTAACCATAAAAAAGGATTATGTAAAAGTTAACGGCCCAGGAAAAGAATGAAAACGCTTTAAAAACAAGCTTTTAAAACAGAAAAGACCACAGATGTGTTAAAACGACCCAGAGTTGTGTTCACGGAAAGAAAGAGCCTTTAATTTTGGATCGCTTTAAAACAATATTGTTCCTTAACATCGCGTCCCACATTCATAAAGTTTAGAGCCAAGAATACGACACTTAAACATGGTTCCCTGCAGAAGGAGTTCTTTAACAGACTTTTTTCTCGTAATAAGCGCCAGAGTAATCGGAATGTGGCGGGTTTGTGTGAGTTTTACCTTCAGACGCAGCGGAGGACGGTTTCACGAGGCCTTCGTTTAACATGAATTATCTCCTGGAGCCCTCTTTTAAAGCGGGTCCGTGATTTCGGCGCTGATTCTGGGGCGAGGACAAAGACAGGCTCCCCTCCTCCTCCTCCTCCTCAGACCCGATGAACCCCACCCCCAAACCCCGTCTGTCTGCTCCGTCTGCAAGAGCTGCTCCAACAGGGAGACAACAATGAGAAGAGACAATAACCTGCAACAAAATGAGAAAAAAAAATGCATAAAACATGAATTCAACTGAATAAAACTCACACGTGATCACAAAGGAACTGAATGAATCAAACCCAGTGATGTAATCTGATTTCTGTTTTATTTTAATGACATTTCTAAATTTTTATGCGTCCCATTCTCTGTAACGGAAACAAGAGCTGAGGCAATCCACGTCCACAGCAGACCTCCATGAGTCTGGACCTGGTCTAAGACTGGACTAACTCTGTCTCCTTCAAACACTGACCTTCATGAGTCTGGACCTGGTCTAAGACTGGACTAACTCTGTCTCCTTCAAACACTGACCTCTGAGTCTGGACCTGGTCTAAGTCTGGACTAACTCTGTCTCCTTCAAACACTGACCTCCATGAGTCTGGACCTGGTCTAAGACTGGACTAACTCTGTCTCCTTTAAACTCTGACCTCTGAGTCTGGACCTGGTCTAAGACTGGACTAACTCTGTCTCCTTCAAACACGGACCTCCATGAGTCTGGACCTGGTCTAAGACTGGACTAACTCTGTCTCCTTCAAACACTGACCTCCATGAGTCTGGACCTGGTCTAAGACTGGACTAACTCTGTCTCCTTCAAACACTGACCTCTGAGTCTGGACCTGGTCTAAGACTGGACTAACTCTGTCTCCTTTAAACTCTGACCTCTGAGTCTGGACCTGGTCTAAGACTGGACTAACTCTGTCTCCTTCAAACACAGACCTCCATGAGTCTGGACCTGGTCTAAGACTGGACTAACTCTGTCTCCTTCAAACACTGACCTCTGAGTCTGGACCTGGTCTAAGACTGGACTAACTCTGTCTCCTTCAAACACTGACCTCCATGAGTCTGGACCTGGTCTAAGACTGGACTAACTCTGTCTCCTTCAAACACTGACCTCTGAGTCTGGACCTGGTCTAAGACTGGACTAACTCTGTCTCCTTCAAACACGGACCTCCATGAGTCTGGACCTGGTCTAAGACTGGACTAACTCTGTCTCCTTCAAACACTGACCTCCGTGAGTCTGGACCTGGTCTAAGACTGGACTAACTCTGTCTCCTTTAAACTCTGACCTCTGAGTCTGGACCTGGTCTAAGACTGGACTAACTCTGTTTCCTTTAAACTCTGACCTCTAAGTCTGGACCTGGTCTAAGACTGGACTAACTCTGGTTCCATGAGTCTGGACCTGGTCTAAGACTGGACTAACTCTGTCTCTTTGTTCTCTCGGGAATCGACAGGTCTCAGCAAACCTTCAGCTCCAGGTTTATAACTGATTTAAACATTTTAGTGCTATAACCTTTCGAGCAGTGGTGTCAGAGTCAAAGAGGGGCCGTTAATAAGAACCCTTTCAGGGGCCGAAGACTGTGACACTTTAATCTTCCTTTGAGTCTCACAAACGTTGTGAGTAATTTCTTCCTTTTATGGAAACTGGTTTTAGATGGAATCTTAAAATCTAGTTCCATAAATATCAGGGTAAAAAAAAAAACAAAGAAAAAAAATTCAAAAGAGCAGTTCACGAGGAGAACAGGAACTGTGGGAATCCATGTAATTATTTTTCTATGTCAAGCCCAGAGGAACTTAACCCAAAGAGATGAACCCGTTTATCCACTAACGGCTTTTATTGGTTTATTTATTCTTTCAGCAGCAGGGGGCAGTATCACTCCCCTTGTGTTTTTTTCAAGCAGCCATTTCAAAGAAGAAGAAACCTGTTGCCATGGAGAGGCACTGCCAAGCCGCACTGACGTAATGTCGGCGCATGCTCAGTCCGCCTAACGATGAGGGTTTGACATAGCAACGGCGCCACAGCTCCGTCTCAGAGTCTGGACTTTTCTTTTATGTTTCCGCCTTTTTCTTTCGTTTTTTTCACAGAACCGAGTTTGTAGCGGACTAACACTGCCATGAACGGAGCCGTGGCGAAAAAGACCCAAGAGACCCTCGGGAAAGTCATAAAGAAGCCTCCGTTAAGCGAGAAACTGCTGAGTAAACCGCCGTTTAGGTTTCTGCACGACATCTTTACCGAGGTATTAACGCAGATAAATGTATTATTAATGAATAAACGAAATGTTCACGGAGTTAAAGGGAGCTGGCGATGGAAACAGAAGGGATATTAAACAAGAAACCACGTTATTAATAAATAAAGGGCTTGTTAATGGAAGTTAACAGAGCATTATGAGTAAGAGAAGTACTGACCGATGTTACAGGGACCTGCGGATGGTGTACACTGTATACAACAGAACTTTTAACTTTAATCAACCATTATCAGTGAAAACAGAAGATTGTCCTAAAGTGTAAACTCTGAAGGGTCCTGTTGTGCAGCTGTAAAATCGTTGTTCAGAGGAATTCTGCTCTGAGCTGTTAGGATCAGGGTAAACAGAGATGTTGGACAGTCTGTTGGATGCTGTTGGTTCAGGGCGTTTTGTTGTGTTGCAGGTGATCAGAGCGACTGGGTTCATGAAGGGCCTGTTCTCGGAGACAGAGATGAAGTCCGAGAACGTGAAGGTGAGTGGAGCCTGAGAGGTCGTGTGAGCAGCTGTTCTGTTTCAGACTCCTGTGCATTAAACCAGAGCAGGACACAGACAGGACAGAGTCAGGCCCTGCCGCAGCCTCTGGATTTAAAGTTTATCTGTGTTTCTGCAGCAGACGTCTGTCTCTGGACACAGCTTCAGGAGAAACTCAACCAAACTGAGCTGATCTGTTTTAGTGGAACACATACTTTACTGGAATCTTTGTGGAAATAAACTCCTTAAACCTTTTGTTCTCAGGGTTGTTTCAGTCGTATCAGGTTCTAAAGTGTTTGCTCTCTCTTTAGCTTTAGATGTGACGTTGCTCAGGTGAGTGTTTCTGTGGACGCCAGAGTTAAAGGAAGCTGTGTTTGTGCAGGAAAAGGAGGCTAAGATGTTGTTCCTGCAGAAGGCCATCGACGTGGTGACGATGGTCTCAGGTGAACCTCTGTCGGTGAAACCAGCGCGGATCGTAGCAGGACACGAGCCGGAGAAAACCAACGAGCTGCTGCAGGCCCTGGCCCGGTGCTGCCTCAACAAGGTCTGAGCAGCTTCTGGACACAGAACCAGACCTGACACACTCTGGGTTTATCTGGGAATGTTCAGTCTCTTTTGTCTCGTGCAGATGTCGAGTGAAGACGCAGTGAAGAAAGTGCTCTCAGGAGAAAAACCAGAGCTAAAAAATAAAGCCAGCACCTCCAAGTCTCAGAACAAAGAGAACCGAGAAGAACCAGAGCCTCCAGAGAGAGAGGTACAGGGTTCTACTGGAGTTTGAACAGGTTTTAGATGGATTTAATGGCCTGTGTTTATTTTCAGGAGAAGGTGAAAAGACAAAAGGCAGACGAGTCCAAAGAGCGACAAAGAAACAAAGAAACTGAGCAACGCCACGAGAAGGACCAACGAGACAAGAGCAAGGACAAGGGCCGGTCCTCAGAGAAAGACCGGGACCGAGAACGAGACAAGGACCGAGCCAGAGAGAAGGAGAAAGACAGAGAGAGACGCAGAAGAGAGAAGGATCCAGACAGAAGCAGGACAAAGCCCAGAGACGAGGACAGTAAGGTCCAGGTAAGTCTCACTGTTTCACAGCGACAGACTCTGGACGGTCTCAGGCTGGACCTCGGGTCTCATGTGTGTGTGTGTGTGTGTGTGTGTGCAGCTGAAAACTGAAGAGCCTCCACAGAACCCCAGCCCAGAGGAGCCTCCCAAAGCTGTGGTAAGAAGCAGACTTTAACCCTTGACCCTATGACCTTTAGAGCCACAGAACAAAGGCTGATACAAGGATTCTGTTTGTGTCTCAGGCTGAAAGCTCTGCTCGAATCCCTCGACCTTCTTCTGCAAAAGGACAGAGACGCAGAGCCAAAGTGGGCAGTCAGGGTCAGTCTCCTGTCCTTCAGAGTAACACTGCAGCTAACACTGAGTCCACAGCTCTAACACACAGCTCCACAGGAAATACAGAAATAATATCATTACGTTATTAGACAAAAATTTATGTTAAACAAGATTACAAACTTGAATTGACAATAACCCAAGGTTTAATGGTTCATACAATGAAATGATTATAAAATATCCAGTTGTTTGTATTGTTTTCATGTTTAAGACTGTGTAAGTGCAGATTAGTGACAAGAGTGTTTTTGTTTCCACAGATGAATCCGACAGTGAAGGAGGTAAGTGCTTTATTTACCAGAACAGACCTCTTTTCATTTAAGACATGTCCACATTAGAACTCACTTTATCAGAGCAACCTTCAAACCCACCAGGACGAAGTGACTCTGAACGTGGCCAGGTTCACCTCAGGGTTTGTTGTAAGTCTCTGCTCTGCCACCAGAGGGAGCGGGAGTACCGTGTGCTGTGACAGTGTTTAGACAAAGGTTATCGTTTTTCAAAAGAGAACAGTCTTCTACATATCTGTAAAAATCACACATGTTCACTTTCTTGGAGGAAGACAAGCGGTCGAGAGCAGACACTTTAGAGAAAACCTCAGAAATATCTCTGTGAAAGTGAGCTCAGAGCTTCTTCTGTGGTCTTATTAAAAACACAAACTCAATGAATACTGTCACACGAGCAGACACTGATTATGTCCCTGTTTTTGGAACAACTGTATCTGGATTTTATTTATTTATTTACCAAGGACAGTGCATATTAAAGGACATCTGTAACAGTTAGAGTCGTAAATATACCAGACTGTAGCTGAAGTGCTAGTTTCCAGCTGTAGACCCCGATGGCTCTGAAATACGTAAAGATAAGACACTGAGACAACATTAAACCCGTGTGAGTGTGAGCCTCCAGAGCAGCTGCTTTATGCACCGGCTCCTCTCCAATGAAAAGAAATACAGCTGCCGTCCATCTGAAACATTTAATCCAGTCACATTTCCACCTGGAGTAAAGCAGTTGTGTTTGTGTTTCAGATGGAGAAGTGAAGCCTGTTCCTCCTGAAAACCCTCCAAACTCAGCTTCAGCGCCGGACCCTGGCTCCTCCAGGTCTGTCTCTGAAACAAAGACTTGAGCGTCTGTGTGAACGCTGACATCATTCATGTTTCCTACAAAAAGTTACGCCAGAGCATTCAACTGTGTTCACAAACAAAAGGAGCGCTCTACTTTATGAACATGGCAATAAAATCAGGAATGTCCATATCTCTGATGGATTTATCTTTGTCCCTCAGCAACAGGAGGACAGTGCGTCCCAGCAGTGCTCGACCAGCGCCCCCTAGAGTCAGGAGACAGGAGAGTCACGCTGAGTCTCCGTCCGAGAGGTGAGGTCTGGAGTAGGATTACCAGCACATTTCAAAGAAACACAAACACTTCTGTCTCTTTCTGTTGAAGGTTGTCCAGCGCTAAACCCACGGCTGTGATCATCGACGGGAAGAAGACCGAGGACGAGGAGAACGATGAAGACGAGCAGTTTCTGGTTCAGGAAGCTGTTTCTGCAGCGACCGAGGCTCTCCACACAGACTTGGTGAGTTTATTAAACCCTGACACACTGAAGGAACAACTAAAACCTGTTCAAATCCAACTAAAACCTGTTATTTCTATTCCACAGGCGACACAAGAGGCTGACAACAAACACGGTACAGACACATTGATATTTGTCTCTGGTAGAGTCTGAGTGAAAGCTGTGGATGTTGAAAGCTCTGTTTCTGCAGGAGGACTTGTGAAGAAGATCCTGGAGACAAAGAAGTACTATGAAGTGTCTCCGTCTTCTGCCAAAGCTCAGGTACAAACACAGAGGCAGCTTCTGTTACAGCCACTGCCCATAAAC